>CM058045.1:28739695-29110192 GCA_030169165.1 Centaurea solstitialis | reverse complement strand
AATCATCCGGTAATCCTATAATGCCAAATTTTGAAAACGAAATGTACGAAATAAAGACTTTTATTAAAAATATGTATAAACCATTCCATATAATCTAAAAATGCTTTCGAAAAAGTCGGTTCCTACCGAAAACGCGAGAAACCCGATACTGTGTTCAAAAATACAGTGTAAAAATTTAATTAATTGTACAAAAAAAAAATAAAAGAAATTAGAGGAGAGAGGTGGGACCCACTAGGGGCCGGCCACCCCCCCCCTACCCTCTCTTTTCCTTCTCTTTTCCCTAAATAATAATCATCATCTTCATTTCCCAAACCATTTCAAAATTCTCACTCTCTCTCTATCATTCTCTCTCTCTAAAACTCTCTCATTTCTCTCTAAAATTCCAGCCCCATAATCATCCTCAAGATCAGATTCTTGAAGATTAAGAGCACATTCAAAGTTTATATTAACACAATCTCAAAGGTAAGGTAGTTAGGTTGAAGTTTAGATTCGTTTTTCAACCCTTTCTAGCTATATTTTCGTGTTTTCTTGAGGTTAAACCTCCTTCTATGGATTCTTAATCCTTATGGTGTTTGGGAAAGAGATTCCACCTTAGAAATGTTGGAAAACAATCTATGAAGGTGAGAATCTATGATTTCCCCATAAGAACACCATTTGGATGCAAAAATTCTTGTTATATGTTGTTTTTGACCATCAAACTTGGGCTAGACTTACTTGATAGTTCATGCATGAGCTTTGATGGTATCAAATCATGGTTAGTTTGTTTTTCATGTATACAATCTGATTTGGGAGTAAAATGGTAAGAAAAACCCCAAAGAGTTATGATTTTATGTGTTTTATTGATGGATTTGATGTTAGTATTGAGACAGATTCTGTCAAAAATTTTGCATGCACTTTTCATGACTCAAAAAGGGTCTTGTTGTATTCATTTCTTTATGAAATTTTTATGGGATGAAATTTAAGGTGTTAGGGTTCAAACCCCACTGGATTTGCATAAAAACACTAAGATTTGAGTTCACACCATCCAAAAACATTTTCGTGTGCAACAGCACTTGGTCAGAAACTTAAGTCACATTCATGCATGCATAACTCTTTGGTAAATCATCCAAATTACAAACTTTTTGATTCTAAACTCAAGTATTCTGAGTTAGCTTTCTATAGAATCCAAAATCAAGTCATTTAGAGTAGTTTTGAGGGTTTAACCAATGAAAATGAATTGATAGTGCAATCTGTCCCATAATGGCAGAACCACATGCACAACTTCAAAGAGGCATATCTCCCTCAAAAATCACTCTAATGATTTGAATCTTGTCTCATTAGCTTGGTATGTGTGTTGGTTAGAAAATCCCTTTTGAAATTCGTGAATTAGTGGAGTATTGAATAATCTATGAATTAAACTTTACCAAAAGGTATTCTGGAATTTTAGCCTTTACCACTGATTTTGTAAAATTGTTTAAAAATAGTAAATGAACTCTAAAAATTGTGAAATTTGGTGGAGTTGTTCCTAACATCCCCTAATTCAGAGGGTAAAAATTTAAAGATTTAATATTTAGAGGACCCAAGTTCAAAATAGCAATTTTTACAACTCAAAATTTGTGACAGATTCTGGAAATTTCCTAAAAACCCAACTTTACAAATTTTGAACTTCTAAAATATTTGGAAGACTTTTATTTGTGACAAAATGAAATTTTATTAAGTTGGACTATAAAAGTAATATAATGGCATTATATGGATTTCGGTACGATTTTAGATAAGGACCGTTGGACCTAGAACTTACATTAAAATTTCGTGTTTTATAGGACGACCCTAGTTCGGAGCCGGGATTTAGGTCACGCATCAACCCTTTCAAATCCGCACTAAACACCCGAGGTGAGTATTCACAGCCCCGTTTTTACCGTTTTTACGAAGTTTTGGGGTGAAAAGCATGTTTATGAATAAAATGTGTTTAATTGTGAACTTGTTGTGAAATGAAATGATTTATCGTGACATAATGAAATGAATCGTTTATTTGAAATGTTATGAAATGTTTTTATAAAATGAAATAAATTGAAATGAGTGTATGATAATGAAATGAATTGAATGAAATGTTTTGTGTATATTGAAATGAAGTGAATTGGAATATGCTTTACGTATTGAAATGAATTGAAATGAAATGAATTCGAATACCGAAATGAAATGAAATGAAATGTTTTATGAGATAAAATTTCCGATATGGTGAAACATGATATAGTGAGCAATAAATGAAAATGTCCCCTGCACTACTATTAACCCTTACAAATTGGGCCTATGATACACGTGGATAGCGCTATTTGGTTTGACATACCCACCTTGACTGACGAGAATATAGGTGCACTGTATTGAAAAATATTCACCCCGGCTGGAATTAGTTTTCCCCGGCAAGGCTGGATAGGGCGTAGCTATGTCATCAAATGAAGGATTGTAGTAACTCACTAATGCATATCATGTAATTAACACATCACTTGGAAAATTTACTTACTGTTTGATACCAAACTGCTATTTTTGGGGTGAATGAACTGATTTACCAAAATGGTTTACAAAATGTTGCGAATAAATGTTTTATTGAAATTGATATTGTACATAACTGTTTTTGTACTTATAAAAACCTGTGAACTCACCAACTCTTGTAGTTGACACTTGTTTAACATGCTTTTCAGGAAATCCAAAAGTTTGATCAGGTCTTTAGTGGAATGTTGTGTCACCAATCAAGACAGTGTTTATTTTGTTTAAGTCTGTAAACTTAAATTATGAATTGGGTTGTAATACTTTTAAACTATTTTAATTTTTAATATGAATGATTGGTGTGGTTTATCTCCTATTGTGTGACAACCCTCCACTTCCCACCTCAGGTCAGTGAAACTTTAACTGAATTACCGGAGCAGAACAGTATTTTGGTACTGACATTTTGTTAATAACTACATATATTGACACTATTTATTGCTTAAAGGCTAGATAAGTGCCTTTGACGTTTATTGAGTCGCCACTATAGTCGGTACGCAAAACCGACTGACTGTTATCAGCAGGTCCCGATTCCGACCACTTGACTGTCGAATTAATTTCTAATTGACCCAAAATATTAAAAATATTAATTTCTAATAAGTTCCTTAATAAAAATACGAAAAACTGCTTTCGTTACGCAAAAATCGCAAAAACGCGCGTTTTCGGTAACGGTTTCCATTTTTAGCAGCTTTTTATACCCAATACTACAACAATTCAACTAAACTAAAATATTTGTTTTAAGAAATCAGCCATATTAGTGTATTAAGAAAACCATTTCATTTCTCACATGGTTTTGGATTAAAGTGGGGAACAAAGACTTGAAAAACAACCAATACATCCCTTAATCAACTTACACACTCTACACATCACACCACCATCTCTCTCCCTCTCTTTTTCTCTCCCAAAACCGGCCACAAGGGCCATGGTTTTGCCCTCTCTTCTCTCCCAAACCTCTACTATAAATAAGAGCTCACCCCCTTACTCATTCATTTGTACAACCTTCACTCTCTCTCTAACTTCTCTCACTAGACTCTTTCTCTCTAGCTTTCTCCATACACTTCTAAATTCTTGAAGATCTTCAAGTATCCTCAAGAACAATTCAAGGTAAATATGATGATCTTCATCAATCTTCTTTATCATATCATCATCTCCCAATGTTGTGAGATGGAAGTATCTTGCATCTAGGCAAGGGAAAACATCAAGGATCAACCAAAAGTTGGGTTGTATGAATGATCCTCTTGATTCTTGCATTCCTTATAAGAGGATGAAAATACTTTCATTTCAAGTTATGTTATTTTTATTATCATCTTTGTCATAAGAATGGCTATGCCTTCATTGTTTACTTGTTCTTTCATAATTTACTTGTATTCACATGTGAATAAAGCAATAAGTTGAGGTTATAAACCCACATTGCTTCATTAATCATATTCTTATTTTGCTTTCTCATGATCATCTACCATCTTGCATGTGGTTTAGATGAATTCATTTAGCCAAATACCCTTTCTTTGCTTGGATCCTCTAAAGATTCAAGCAATAAGTGAGTTGATGGCTTATGATTATAACCTAGATGTTTAATATGGTATATATGTAAATGCATGTGTAAATGTGTTTTATGAAGTTGATATTCCTTCAAACACATCTGAACTTGAGCTTTGATAAAAAGAAATCATCATAAGAATAATTAAACAAAGGAAATATTATGTTATACAACAACTAGTCTAAAATTTTGTCCAACAGATTCTGGACAGATTCGGACCCAACTTTGGGAGGCCATAACTCCTTCATAAAATGTCCAAATGACATGATTCTTTTTTTTAAATTCAAGTTCATTGAGTTATCTTTCAAACCCCACTGGCCGTTTGCAAAAATTCCAAGTTTCGGACCCTCAAACAGCCCGTACAAAAAGGTTGCGCAACAGCTCTAGTTGCTGTCACAATTTTAATAAACCTTCTGTTTGAGGATCCTAACATTTTTCAAAAATTATGAAATTTGGTCAGTAATTAGTAAACTCATATGACTAAAACATATAAAAATTTCGTGATTTTTAGAGTTGTGGATCATACCCAAATGCATGTCCCAAACAGCCTCTGAATCTGTCAAGAATTGTTAAAAACTGAAAAGTGTTATTTTATGTAAACTTGTATTTTTCTAAAACACTCTTATAAAGAGTAAATTGTTGGACATAAAAAGACTATTTGAGGAATAAGATGAGGTAGAATTAATATAAAGCACACATGCATGACCATATACCAACTATCACGTTTCGGTTATAATCGTAAGAGCTCGTATTATCGTCAATCGTTATAAAACTAAAGTTTCGTTCGCGCGTATGTTTTTGCTAATAACTTAAGGAACTTAAATGGGTCAAGGAACTTATTAAAATACTTATTATCACTAGGTCGGAATTCGGTGGAGCCTCGCTAATTTGGGACTCTCGAACTTGTAACTCGGTGAGTTATTCACGGCCCCTTTTTACGTTTTTACATTTTTTGGGGTGAAAAGCATGATAAAACTACCGGTTGATCAAACTTTTGAAACTACTTTTGAAAAGACTATTTGGAACGATTTATTGTGGAACGATTTATTGTGGAACGATTTATTGTGGAACGATTTATGGTGGAACGATTTATGTTGGAACGATTTTTGTGGCTATGGTATGCATACTTATCTAGATTAATTGGGTGTTTTTCTTATCGCAAGTCCTCGTACACACTACTAAGTCTAATTCACTGCGGTGGACCGAGTAATCAATGGTAGCGCTATCGGGTTGGCAACCCCATCTTTCGTACCCCGCTTGCAACGGGGTTGGTAACGATAACGATTGGTGATTAATTACTTTTTGTGGAACGATTGTTGGTCATGTTGCGATAAGCATGGCATTGCGGGGCAAAAACTATCCTATTAGGAGATTAGTAGTGGCTCGTTAATCTTGTGAGTAAGTATTGCATGATAAGTACCATATGCCGGGATTTTGCGAGACACGCGCCTGAGGGCGAAACCCGCGCAAAATCCAACTATTCAGTTTATTGCTCGAACTTATTACATATCTCCGGTATCATTTTTACGCGAACTATACGTATGTGTGTTGCTAAACCCGTGAACTCACCAACTATGACGATAGTTGACTTTTTAACTCTCATGCTTTTCAGGCGAGCCAAAGTAAGAAGATTGAAATGCACGTGTGTTACGCCTTCATGCATATCAAGATTAAATTTCCTTTCCGTTGTAAACTGATTTTCGTTGTAATAATTTCTAAGACTTTAGTACAATGTAACATTGTAAAACTTAATTATTTTGATATGCTATGGCGTTTATTGTCTATACTTGTGTTGTGCTACTTTGCGCTGTTACACTCCGTGTTTCCGCTTTAGCGGGGTGTGACAGACTTGGTATCAGAGCCAAGGCTATAGAGAATAACGATTTTCTGACGAGAAAATCAAGTACTATAGCCATCAAAATATAACAACGGAAAGAGGAAACTTTTCTAAAATATTTTCTTATGCTTCCAAAGTGATTAACCCGGGAGTCGTTTATTGGGTCTTAATTAAACATAGCCTGATCAACTATGTTTAGTCAAGAGGCAATAACACGAAACTAGGGAAAGTTACGATGGGAGTATAAAAACCGTAAAGTTTTTCATACATGGCATATTGTGTGTGTGGTCCCGATGCACTGAATAGTTGTAATGACACTATGAGACACTAATGCGTTAGTAATAGGAAGCCACTATCGAACTTACTTAAGATATGTAAACGCTTCAGTCACTATGTCGTCAAACGCTAGACGGACCTCCGAAGAGGAAGAGGACCCTTCCAAAAACTCAGGATCGGATATCGAAGTGTCGAGTGATGAAGCCTCAGATGACTCGCGCCCAATTCCCCTGTAGCTGTCATACCTCAACCCCCGCCGGATAACCCTGCACCCGAATCAAACCTCCCTAGGCCTCGCACTAGAGAGACCGCTAGGAAGAGAGTTCTCCCTCCCATTGCTAGTAGAATCACTATCCCCCGTGACCTTGCTGCCGGACCCTCCCGTGCCCCTCCAGGAGTACCCACTCTGAGATGCGTGGAACTACCGATGGAAGATACTCATAGGATTAGTATTCTTGAGAATAGGATTCAGAGGTTCCAGACTAGGATAGATAAACAAGCGCAAGTCATACGTTCGTTGACTGAGTTGACTCATATGCTGGAGCAAGCTACTTCGGGAGCTGTAGAAAGAGCCGTGACGGTTGGGCGGATGGCTTGGAGGACGGAGCTACGATGTCAGGCAGTGACCATCTCTGTAGTGATTATTGGGCTTGTGATTCTTGTGCTTCTCGGACCTTAGAAGTTCCCATTATGTGTTTCCATTTCCCTTTCGTCTCGAAGGTGTATCTGTAACGACATAGTAACGTCGACTTTTGGTTTATGAAATGAAATCTAGTATTATAAATTTATGTGTTCTCTTGACTTGTTTACTGTAACTGATTCAACGAAAGGGGAAACTCTACAATCTTTCAGCTACATCCTTAATTAAATCCTTTTCTTTTAAACCTTATAGAACTATGTCAACCCGAAACACCCGAAGCACAAGAACAACTCCAGATGATCAAGCCCCGGACATAGCCCAACTTGTAGCTCAACAAGTCCAAGCTGCCATCCCTAACCTAGTCACCCAAGTAGTTTCCGACCTCATTGCCCGAAGAAAGAATGATGAAGTTATTGTATCCATCAAATGGAAGGATGGTAAGGCAAGGAAGGTAGGGCACCAGCAAGTGGAGATGACTAGGAACAATTTAAGTAGGAGCCACGAGGTAGGCAGGAATGCTAGGGCAAAGGCCCAAAACTCGAGGCGGTACCTTGGTTCCCTTCCAAAATGCAACAATTGTAACCGACATCATTTCGGAGTTTGTTTTCAGTGCGCGAGGTGTAATCAACTAAGACATACTGCACGATATTGTAAGAATGATGATAGGAAGAATTGCTTTAAGTGTGGAAACGTAGGCCACTTCAGGGATAGGTACCCTAGGCTGAATAAAGGGTCGATCAGTACAAGTAAAAGAAACAAAAAGAAGAGGGTCACCCGAGAATACCAAGGGTGCAAAGCTCAAGAAGGAGCTTCTGTGATGGGAACGAAAGAGGCACGTCAGGATCCCCATAAGTTAACAGGTACGTTTCCCTTAAATGACCATTATGCAATGGTGATTTCTGACTCCGGTGCCGATAGAAGCTTTATATCCCTAGGATTTAGGCCACTAATCCATTAAACCTCTAAGAAAGTAAATAGAGTTTACTCGATAGAACTTGCTGACGGAAGTGAGTTAGAGGCGGAAGATGTAATTCCTGATTGCACTTTAAGTCTAGCTGACGAACTGTTTAGTATAGACCTAGTACCTATAGAGCTATGAAGTTCCGATGTAGTTATTGGCATGGACTAGATAGCGCGGAATAGAGCAATGATAGGGTATTACAAGAAGGTCGTGAGAATTTTACTTTCGGATGGCAGGACTATGGTAATCGAAGGAGAAAGACCTAAAAGGAACTTAAGAATAGTATCTTGTATGAAGGATCATAGTTATTTAAGGAAGAAGTATGTGGCGTTCTTAGTTTAGGTAATAGAAAAGAAGCTGGAAGCAAAGAAACTCAAGGATATTCCGGTAATACCGAACTATCCTGAAGTGTTTCCGGACGAGTTACCCGGAGTACCTCCGACTAAACAAGTCGAATTTCGAATCGACTTAATTCCTGGAGCAGCCCCTGTTGCTAAGGCACCCTACCGCCTAGCACCAACCGAGATGCGGGAACTGTTCACCCAAATACAAGACTTACTGGATAAAGGATTTATTCAGCCAAGCTCTTTACCCTGGGGAGCCCCTTTGTGATTCGTCAAGAAGAAGGATGGATCTCTTAGAATGTGCATAGACTTTAGGGAGCTGAATAAGTTGACAATTAAGAATCGTTATCCTCTCCCTAGGATAGATGATCTGTTTGATCAACTTCAAGGCACTAGTTTCTTCTCTAAGATTGATTAGGGCATCGTCAATTAAGAGTCCATGAGGAAGATGTTCATAAGACAGCGTTTAGGATACGCTACGGACATTATAAGTTTATGGTAATGCCTTTCGGACTCACAAATGCACCAGCCGTGTTTATGGATCTGATGAATAGGATATGCAGACCATATCTAGATAGTTGTAATCGAATTATCGATGACATACTCATCTACTTCCAAAGTAAATAAGAGCACAAGCAGCATTTGAAAGTGGTTTTAGAGTTGCTTAGGAACCAGAAATTGTACGCCAAATTTTCCAAGTGCAAATTTTGGACTCGAGAGGTACGTTTTCTTGGTCATGTAGTTGGAAAGATAGGAATCCATGTGGATTCGGTAAAGATTAAGGTAAATGCAAGGTGAGAGACCGCGAAGACCCCAACGGAAAAATCCGCCAATTCTTAGGACTGGCAGGATATTATAGGGATTCAATAAAGGCTTCTCAAAAAATCGCACAACCTCTGACTATGCTGACCCAAAACGGCAAGAGGACGCCTTTCAACTCCTGAAGCAAAAGCTATGCAACGCACCAGTTCTGGCCCTACCCCAAGGGACAGAGGACTTTGTTGTGTATTGTGACGCTTCACGTCAGGGACTAGGATGTGTGCTGATGCAAAGGGATAAGGTCATAGCCTATGCATCTAGACAACTTAAGAACCACGAACAGAACTACACTACTCATGACTTAGAATTGGGAGCAGTAGTCTTTGCACTTAAGATTTGGAGACACTATCTGTATGGAACCAAGTGCACAGTGTTCACGGACCTTAAGGGTCTACAACACATTTTAGACCAAAAGATGCTGAACATGAGGCGATGAAGATGGGTAGGATTACTTAGTGGTTACGACTGTGAAATCAAATATCACCCGGGCAAGGCTAATGTAGCAGCCGATGCCTTGAGTCGTAAGGAAAGGATGAAACCCTTACGAATACAAGCCTTGGAAATGCTTGTACATTCCAGCTTGAAAGAAGATATCCTAAAGGCTCAAGAAGAGGCTTTACGAGAGGGTAGACTAAAGGATGAAACTCTCCATAACCTAGTAGGAAGGTTTAACCTTAAGACCGACGGCGTATGGTACTTTAAGGAAAGAGTTTGGATACCTAAGACAGGCGACCTAAGGGAATTAATCCTGAGGGAAGCACACGAGTCATAGTATTCCATTCATCCAGGAGCGGACAAGATGTATAAGGATATAGCGTCCTATGAGGAACAATGTTTGACTTGTTCCAAAGTCAAGGCTGAAAATCAGAAACCGTCAGGTTTCCTGCAACAGCCAGAATTACCGCAATGCAAGTAGGAGCGAATTTCTAGGGACTTAGTCACCTAGTTACTCAAAAACTGTTAAGGGCCACGATACAATCTGGATAATAGTTGACCGTCTGACAAAGTCAGCTCATTTTCTCCCTATCCGAGAGGACTATAAGATGGATAGGCTTGCACGAACTTATATCAAGGCAACAGTAACACGCCATGGAGTGCCAATCTCCATTATCTCTAACTAACAAAGCCATTTTACGTCGCGATTTGGCAATCGCTGCAAAAAGCTTTAGGTTCCTAATTGGACTAGAGTACGGCATATCATCCTTAGATCGATAGTCAAGTGAGAGGATCATCCAAACCTTGGAAGATATGTTGCGCGCATGTGTCGCAGACCTTGGAGGGAACTGGATGATCATCTACCATTGGTAGAAATTCTCTTACAGCAATAGTTACCACACTAGCGTACAATGTGCTCCCTATGAAGCCTTGTATTGCCGAAAGTGTCGGTCTCCACTCAGCTGGGTAGAAGTTGGAGATAGCCAACTGACAGGACCCGAGTTAATCCAGGAAACAACTGACAAAATTGGCTTGATTAGGGATAGGCTTAAGGCTGCTAGGGATCGTCAGAAAAGTTATACTGACAACCGTAGAAAACCATTGGAATTCCAAGTGGGAGATAGAGTACTTTTAAAGGTTTCCCCTTGGAAAGGGCTAGTACGATTTGGCAAAAAAAAAAGGAAAGTTAAGCCCTAGGTACGTTGGACCTTTCGAAATCATCGAAAGAGTCGGCCCAGTTGCTTACAAGCTTAGGCTACCTGAGGAAATGAGTGAGATTCATAACACTTTTCACGTGTCGAATCTCAAGAAGTGTATAACCGATGAATCTCAAGTTATTCCTCTAGAGGAAGTCTTTGTGGACAAGACCCTCTGCTTCGTTGAGGAACCCATAGAAATTCTTGACAAAGAGGTCAAGAAGCTCAAAAGGAGCAAAATCCCGATTGTTAAAGTACATTGGAAGTCCAGACGTGGACCAGAATACACGTGGGAACGTGAGAACTTCATGAGGAAGAAATACCCTCAACTCTTTACTTGATTAGGTGTGGAAGTAACAATAAATGAATTTCGGGACGAAATTCTTTTAACCGGGGGAGACTGTGACAACCCTCCACTTCCCACCTCAGGTCAGTGAAACTTTAACTGAATTACCGGAGCAGAACAGTATTTTGGTACTGACATTTTGTTAATAACTACATATATTGACACTATTTATTGCTTAAAGGCTAGATAAGTGCCTTTGACGTTTATTGAGTCGCCACTATAGTCGGTACGCAAAACCGACTGACTGTTATCAGCAGGTCCCGATTCCGACCACTTGACTGTCGAATTAATTTCTAATTGACCCAAAATATTAAAAATATTAATTTCTAATAAGTTCCTTAATAAAAATACGAAAAACTGCTTTCGTTACGCAAAAATCGCAAAAACGCGCGTTTTCGGTAACGGTTTCCATTTTTAGCAGCTTTTTATACCCAATACTACAACAATTCAACTAAACTAAAATATTTGTTTTAAGAAATCAGCCATATTAGTGTATTAAGAAAACCATTTCATTTCTCACATGGTTTTGGATTAAAGTGGGGAACAAAGACTTGAAAAACAACCAATACATCCCTTAATCAACTTACACACTCTACACATCACACCACCATCTCTCTCCCTCTCTTTTTCTCTCCCAAAACCGGCCACAAGGGCCATGGTTTTGCCCTCTCTTCTCTCCCAAACCTCTACTATAAATAAGAGCTCACCCCCTTACTCATTCATTTGTACAACCTTCACTCTCTCTCTAACTTCTCTCACTAGACTCTTTCTCTCTAGCTTTCTCCATACACTTCTAAATTCTTGAAGATCTTCAAGTATCCTCAAGAACAATTCAAGGTAAATATGATGATCTTCATCAATCTTCTTTATCATATCATCATCTCCCAATGTTGTGAGATGGAAGTATCTTGCATCTAGGCAAGGGAAAACATCAAGGATCAACCAAAAGTTGGGTTGTATGAATGATCCTCTTGATTCTTGCATTCCTTATAAGAGGATGAAAATACTTTCATTTCAAGTTATGTTATTTTTATTATCATCTTTGTCATAAGAATGGCTATGCCTTCATTGTTTACTTGTTCTTTCATAATTTACTTGTATTCACATGTGAATAAAGCAATAAGTTGAGGTTATAAACCCACATTGCTTCATTAATCATATTCTTATTTTGCTTTCTCATGATCATCTACCATCTTGCATGTGGTTTAGATGAATTCATTTAGCCAAATACCCTTTCTTTGCTTGGATCCTCTAAAGATTCAAGCAATAAGTGAGTTGATGGCTTATGATTATAACCTAGATGTTTAATATGGTATATATGTAAATGCATGTGTAAATGTGTTTTATGAAGTTGATATTCCTTCAAACACATCTGAACTTGAGCTTTGATAAAAAGAAATCATCATAAGAATAATTAAACAAAGGAAATATTATGTTATACAACAACTAGTCTAAAATTTTGTCCAACAGATTCTGGACAGATTCGGACCCAACTTTGGGAGGCCATAACTCCTTCATAAAATGTCCAAATGACATGATTCTTTTTTTTAAATTCAAGTTCATTGAGTTATCTTTCAAACCCCACTGGCCGTTTGCAAAAATTCCAAGTTTCGGACCCTCAAACAGCCCGTACAAAAAGGTTGCGCAACAGCTCTAGTTGCTGTCACAATTTTAATAAACCTTCTGTTTGAGGATCCTAACATTTTTCAAAAATTATGAAATTTGGTCAGTAATTAGTAAACTCATATGACTAAAACATATAAAAATTTCGTGATTTTTAGAGTTGTGGATCATACCCAAATGCATGTCCCAAACAGCCTCTGAATCTGTCAAGAATTGTTAAAAACTGAAAAGTGTTATTTTATGTAAACTTGTATTTTTCTAAAACACTCTTATAAAGAGTAAATTGTTGGACATAAAAAGACTATTTGAGGAATAAGATGAGGTAGAATTAATATAAAGCACACATGCATGACCATATACCAACTATCACGTTTCGGTTATAATCGTAAGAGCTCGTATTATCGTCAATCGTTATAAAACTAAAGTTTCGTTCGCGCGTATGTTTTTGCTAATAACTTAAGGAACTTAAATGGGTCAAGGAACTTATTAAAATACTTATTATCACTAGGTCGGAATTCGGTGGAGCCTCGCTAATTTGGGACTCTCGAACTTGTAACTCGGTGAGTTATTCACGGCCCCTTTTTACGTTTTTACATTTTTTGGGGTGAAAAGCATGATAAAACTACCGGTTGATCAAACTTTTGAAACTACTTTTGAAAAGACTATTTGGAACGATTTATTGTGGAACGATTTATTGTGGAACGATTTATTGTGGAACGATTTATGGTGGAACGATTTATGTTGGAACGATTTTTGTGGCTATGGTATGCATACTTATCTAGATTAATTGGGTGTTTTTCTTATCGCAAGTCCTCGTACACACTACTAAGTCTAATTCACTGCGGTGGACCGAGTAATCAATGGTAGCGCTATCGGGTTGGCAACCCCATCTTTCGTACCCCGCTTGCAACGGGGTTGGTAACGATAACGATTGGTGATTAATTACTTTTTGTGGAACGATTGTTGGTCATGTTGCGATAAGCATGGCATTGCGGGGCAAAAACTATCCTATTAGGAGATTAGTAGTGGCTCGTTAATCTTGTGAGTAAGTATTGCATGATAAGTACCATATGCCGGGATTTTGCGAGACACGCGCCTGAGGGCGAAACCCGCGCAAAATCCAACTATTCAGTTTATTGCTCGAACTTATTACATATCTCCGGTATCATTTTTACGCGAACTATACGTATGTGTGTTGCTAAACCCGTGAACTCACCAACTATGACGATAGTTGACTTTTTAACTCTCATGCTTTTCAGGCGAGCCAAAGTAAGAAGATTGAAATGCACGTGTGTTACGCCTTCATGCATATCAAGATTAAATTTCCTTTCCGTTGTAAACTGATTTTCGTTGTAATAATTTCTAAGACTTTAGTACAATGTAACATTGTAAAACTTAATTATTTTGATATGCTATGGCGTTTATTGTCTATACTTGTGTTGTGCTACTTTGCGCTGTTACACTCCGTGTTTCCGCTTTAGCGGGGTGTGACATATTGCTTTGAAATCGAGACTGTCGCACCTCGTGTTTCCGCTTTAGCGGGGTGTTACACCCTCAAATGAATAATCTGCAAAACAAAGTAGAATTTGGTATTCATTGAAAATGAATCCTTAGATGTTAGTCAGATAGTATCCAATCCAGAATAATTAAGCAACTCCCCCTTAAATTAAGATCCGTAATAGATTTAAGTAGGACTAAGCATGCCAAGCTTGCTAACCAAAAAGTTAAAACGCTTTTCATCTAAAGGTTTAGTAAAAAGGTCAGCAAGTTGGTAATCTGTTTGAACAAAGAACATTTCGATATTACCTTTCTCCACATTATCTTTGATAAAATGATAACGAATGTCAATGTGTTTGGTCTTGGAATGCTGAACCGGATTTGACGTTATCGCAATGGCGCTTTCCGAATCACAGTAGATAGGGACTCTCTTCAACTTGTAACCATAGTCTAGTAGGTGTGTCTTCATCCAAAGCACTTGCGAACAACAACTTGCGGCGGCAACATATTCTGCTTCGGCCGTAGAAGTGGAGACGCAATTTTGCTTTCTCGAAGTCCAACTAACAAGTTTATCACCTAAAAACTGACATGATCCAGAAGTGCTTTTCCTATCCAGTTTACAACCACCATAATCTGAATCTGTAAAAGATATTAGCTCAAAACTAGAATCTTTTGGATACCAAAGACCCAACTCGGGTGTGCCTTTGAGATACCGTAAGATCCCTTTAACTGCCGCAAGGTGTGACTCTTTAGGATTAGCTTGAAACCTAGCACAAAAACATGTGGCGAACATAATGTCCGGTCTAGTCGCAGTGAGATACAAAAGAGAACCAATCATGCTTCTGTAAATCTTTTGATCAACGGATTTACCGGCTAAATCAGGACCCAAAAGATTTCCAGTTGGCATTGGTGTTTTAATTGGAGAACAATCAGTCATGTTAAACTTTTTCAACATATCTTTAATATATTTTGACTGATTTATAAAGATGCCATCCGGGTTTTGTTTGACTTGAATTCCTAAAAAGAAATTCAATTCACCCATCATGCTCATTTCAAACTCGGTCTCCATGATTTTAGAAAACTTTGTACACAACTCTGGATTAGTAGAACCGAAAATAATGTCGTCAACATAAATTTGAACTAAAAGCAAGTCATCACCTTCTTTCTTCAGAGAAAGAGTAGTATCGATCGTACCTAGTTTGAATCCTTTGGATAAGAGATGATTAGTCAGAGTTTCATACCATGCTCTTGGAGCTTGTTTTAAGCCATACAAAGCTTTGTCCAAGATGCATACATGATCGGGAAAATCTGGATCGACGAACCCTTCAGGTTGCTCTATATAGACCTCCTCATGCAAGACTCCATTCAAGAACGCAGATTTGACATCCATTTGAAATACCTTGATGTTCTTGTGAGCTGCATAGGCCAGAAAGATTCGAATTGCCTCGATCCGCGCTACCGGTGCAAAAGTCTCATCGTAGTCAATACCTTCTTGTTGAGAATAACCTTTAGCAACCAATCGCGCTTTGTTTCTGACAATCAATTGGGATTCATCTTTCTTATTTCTGAAGATCCACTTGGTTTTAATGATTGATTTATCTTGCGGTCTCGGAACCAAGCGATACACTTTGTTTCTTTTGAACTGTAGAAGCTCTTCTTGCATTGCCTAAAGCCAATCAGAATCGTCTAAGGCTTGAGAGACATTCTTTGGTTCAATTTTTCTCAAGAAACTTTTGTATAGGCAGTAATTTGCAGATGCAGATCGCGTTTTAACACCATCATTGACATCACCAATCACATTGTAGAGTGGATGTGCTTTTGTCCATTTCAACTGAGCAGGAAGAATTGCAAGATCATCTAGATTGTTCTGACTATCATTTTCATCAATGATTGCAGGAATCTCTGATTGATCATCGGGGGTTAACTCTGATTGCTCAACACTTGGAATTGGTATAACCTGATCAGAGTTAGATGTAGAACAAATATTCTCCGATGGTCCGGAATCATTCACGCTTGAAGGTTCTGAAACATCGTGAATATCAACTCTTGGATTTATGGAAAGAACGAGATCTTCATTATCTGCACAAATATCCAGAAAAGCATCCATAAACAGTAAATCGAGTTCTGAACTATTTGGATCAGTAATAGAATCAGAAGTCGTAGTAGAAGCTCGACTATGAATTCCGAGTTCTGAACTGCTATGTTCAGAAGTCATTGACACGGTTTCATCAAAGGTCACATAAACGGTTTCCATAACCATCTTGGTTCTTTTGTTGTAGACGCGGAAAGTCTTTGACGTTAGCGAATAACCAAGAAAGTATCCCTCGCCGGCTTTCTTGTCAAACTTACCAAGATTATCACGGTTGTTAAGAATGTAGCACCTACAACCAAAAACATGAAAAAATTTGACATTAGGAACTCTACGGTTGATTATATGATAAGGAGTTTTCTTGAAGCGCTTAGTGATGATGGTTCGATTTTGTGTAAAACAAGCCGTTGAAACAGCTTCGGCCCAAAAGGTAAGAGGTAATCCGGAGTAAGCTAGCATCGTTCGTGCCGCTTCCACTAAGGTTCGGTTTCGTCTTTCTACAACTCCATTTTGTTGTGGAGTATAAGCACCTGAAAAATTATGAGAAATACCAACAGATGTTAGATAAGCATCTAAAGTAGTATTCTTAAATTCAGTGCCATTATCACTCCTAATCTTTCGAACTGGAAGTTGCAAAAGAACTTCGATCCTCTTGATAAACTTTATGATCAACTCGGGAGCTTCAGATTTCATTCTCAGAAATTCTAGCCACGTGTACCGTGAGTATTCATCAACCATAACTAGAATGTACTTCTTTCCACTAATTGATTGAATTCTCATCGGTCCGCATAAGTCCATGTGGAGCATTTCGAGTGGTGATTGACACGAAGATTCTGTCTTTGACTTGTGAGAACTTCTCTTCATCTTTCCCATTTGACAAGCCGGACATAAAGAATCTCTATCAAATGTCAACTTTGGAAGACCTTTCACCAATCCACCATTAGCCAGTTTGCTAATATCTTAGAAATTCTGATGAGAAAATCTTCTATGCCATAGCCAACTTTCGCCTTTTGTTGCCTTTGAAAACAAACAAACTGGTTTCGACGAATCTATCACCGGAAAGTCAACCACATAGAGATTGTAAAACCTTCTCCCTTCAAAAATCTCAACACCATCACTATTAATGATAAGACAGTTAATGATGGAAAATAGAACAATGTTATAACCATCACAAAACTGACTTGCACTAAAAATATTATGACTTAACCCCTCAACATAAAGTACCCTCTTTATGGATACCTTAACATTTGTGAGAATGTCGTAACCTTTGATGACCCCAGTCGTCTTATTCCCAAAACTAACTGTTCCTCCTGGTCGTTCCACATAATTGTGCAACAACTCCTTGTAGCCAGTCATATGTCTTGAACAACCGGAATCGACATACCACATATGCCTGGCCTGTAGAAACATGTTAGTTCATCTTGGGAACCCATATCCAAATGGGTCATTTCTTGTTAGTCTCATACATCTTTAACAAATCAGAAGATGAACCTAAGATCTTACAGTTTATACCAGACTTTGAAATTTGTGCATTCAATAAATCTTTAGGAATCCATTTGCACACAAATTTCACATCAACTGATTTATCTTTTGCTATTGAAAGATTTTTCTTTTTAGCACTAAACACTTTAGCACGATGATCAAACGAGTAAGCACGAGATTTATCATGAGAAACACCACTAGATCTCTTCTTTTTAACATCCCTAGAGTTCAAAGAAAACGAATTATCACCACAATGAGTACAATTGAAACGTTGCATAGCAAAAAACATCAAGGCAGACTCAAAAGAGTTTTGACACTTATTGAATCTAACATTTAGATTACATTTATTTGCATCGTCAAAAGATGACTTTTTAACAAAACTCTCATTTGTAGCAAAATGCTTTTTCTTCTTTGAATCTTTCTTCTTCCACCCTAGGCCATGTCGTTTAAAACTTTTTAAATCTGTAGAATCAGAAGAACTTGAGTTAATAGGTGTCTTAGGAACTGAACATACATCAGATGAATCTTTTGAAGATGTTTCAAGTGTAGCACAAGAAGTACTTCCTACCTCAAAAGTACTTGCATCAAAATTAATTGAACAAGTTTCAGACTTTAACAAAGTACACGAGGATTTCTTATCTTTAGAAATTCCACTATCACTTGAATCATTTACAACATTTGGTTTATCTTGTGTACTCGACTTTGGTTTTTCAAAAACAGCACCAAGTTCCACATCTGGTAGTTTGAGTTCTGATTTAAGGATATGTCCTTCAACCATACTATCTAAACTTTTGTACACAAGAGATCCATCTTTGTCAATAACAGCATATGTAATTAACTCAGTCACTTCAGGCTTAATACTTTGATCAAAACAAGGTGAAGTTTCTTGAGACTCAAACATGGGGTTTGAAATAAAATTTATGTTTTCTTCCTCAACACCCGCTTCAATATCATCATCATTATCAGAATCAAAACATGGTTTGGTCTCATCAGAATCAGAATCAGACTCATAATCAGAAACACTTTTATTTTCTGAAAGATTATTAACTTGAATAAACTCAGAAAGATTTTCACAATCTGTTTCTTTTTCAAGTTCACTTGTCTTATCTTCAGATTTAGGAGTAGAATAAGTAGTCTTTGACTCATTTTCAATATCGTTACTAAGCTTTTCAGATTCATTTGAAAAAGACTTTACATCTTGAGAATACAAAGAAACACACATGAGTATGAGAAAACTCTGGTTTTCTTGTTTTATAACTTTGATTTAAATCATCATATTTAAAATCACATGTGAAATCAAAGTTATTCTTTCTCTTTGGCTTTGAATCTGAAAAACTATCACTTGAGTCATCAACAACTTTTTCTTTACCTTTATCAGAAGAATCAGATAACGAACTACCAGATTTTACAAAGGTCTCATTTAATTTTAGAAAACTTAAGTTATCAAACTGATAAAGACCTTTAGGGGCTTTCTTTAAAACATCAATTTCAGGTAAACCTAACCCCATTTTCGGATTGTAAAACCTAGTATCTTTTAGATTATTTGTCAAAAGCTTAAGCGTCTGTTGAGTCTGACCTCTTTTGATATTAAGATCCTCTAACTGTTTGATTTTGGCATAAGCCTCAGATCTATCTTGAAAACAAACTTCATATTTGATCATATATTTAGCTTTTTCAGACTCCAAATTTACTAAAGCACTCTTCATCTCAGAAATTTGAGATTCTAGTTTGGCTTTCTCTTTCCTAATCTCAGCCTTTTCAAGCTCACGATCATCAGCTAAAGATTTATATAACTCACATTCATTACTGAATTCAATGACTCGAGCTCTTTCGAACTTAATCTTTTCCTTCAAGTCATCAAATTCAGTTTTTAAAATTAAAAACTGTTCTTCTAAAGAGCATTCATCATTATCAGACAAATCCGAGTCATAAGGAGTTTGACTTACCTCATTTGATGCCTCGGTCTCTTTGTGAAGGTTGATGGTTTCTTCCACACTTGCCATGAGATTGTAGTGAACTTGTGTGAAATGAGCAGAGTCCTCATCATCAGAAGTATCATCATACCAACATTCTTCTTCCGCCATCAAGACTTTACCTTCACTCTTGCGTTTAGCAAGTTGAGCCTTCTTTGTATAGTAGTCAAAATCCCTAACTTTCGGTGCTCTACAATCTTTGACAAAATGGCCTGGTTTGCCACAGTTGAAACATACATTTCCTTTCTCATCCGGGTTACCTTTCTCATAAGTCTTCCTCTCCGGCCTTTTCTCGTATTCCTTTGGCTTGTACTTGTCTCTTTTGTAGTTCTCAAACTTGGGTTTAGAATAGAACTTCTTCTTCCCATACCTCTTGTGAATGGAACTAGACAAAAGAGCAAGTTTACCGGCAACTCGCTTCAAATCAACATCGGATTCAGAACTTTCATCTTCAAGGGGTTCTGAATCAGAATCAGACAACTCGGTGACTAAACCACTTAAAATAATTAGCATCTAATCTGTAACAAAGTCACCGTCTAGTCTGGCGCCATCAAAAGTGCAGGAATTGTCGAATCATCTTCAAGAGTTGCTTGATAAGGGATTCATCCGACCCAGCTCTTCACCCTGGGGAGCCCCGGTTTTGTTCGTTAAAAAGAAGGACGGATCCTTTAGGATGTGTATAGACTATAGGGAGCTGAACAAGATTACTATAAAAAAAATCGTTACCTTCTTCCACGCATTGATGATCTGTTTGACCAATTGCAAGGAGCTACTTACTTTTCCAAGATTGACCTTCGATCCGGACACCATCAGATGAGAGTGCGAGAAGAAGATATCGCCAAGACAGCGTTTAGAATGCGGTATGGTCATTACGAGTTCTTGGTCATGCCATTTGGTTTGACTAACGCTCCAGCAGTGTTCATAGATCTGATGAATAGAATATGCCGACCGTACCTGGATAAATTCATGATTTTTGTCGTCGACGACATCCTGATCTACTCGCGAAGCAAGGAGGAGCATGACCAGCATTTAAGATTGATGCTGGAGTTGCTCAAAACCGAGGAGCTTTACGCAAAAATTCTCTAAGTGTGAATTTTGGATCCGTGAAGTGCAGTTTTTGGGTCATGTAGTGAACAAGGAAGGAATCCATCTCGATCCAGCGTAGATTGAGGCCATAAAGAAATGGGAAGCACCGAAGACGCCAACAGAAATTCGATAATTTCTTGGTTTGGCAGGCTATTATCAGCGATTTATCGCAAATTTTTCCAAGATTGCGCAACCTTTGGCGATGTTAACACAGAAAGACAAGAAGTTTATTTGGGGAGAGAAACAAGAGGGAGCTTTTCAGTTACTTAAGCATAAGTTGTGCAATGCACCCATTTTGGCATTACCCGAAGGAACGGATAACTTCGTGGTGTATTGTGATGCTTTGCATCAAGGCTTGGGATGTGTTATGATGCAAAACGAGAAAGTCGTCGCTTCCGCATCTAGACAGTTAAAAGTTCACGAGAAAAAAAAAATTTACACCACTCATGATCTAGAACTTGGAGCCGTGGTGTTTGCACTAAAGATCTGGAGGCATTACCTTTATGGTACAAAGTGCACAATCTTTACGGATCATAAGAGCCTTCAGCACATTCTCGACTAGAAAATGTTGAACATGAGGCAGAGAAGATGGGTCGAGCTGCTCAATGATTACGACTGTAAGATAAAGTATCACTCAGGGAAGGCGAATGTTGTAGTTGATGTGTGCTGAGCAAGAAGGAAAGAGTGAAGCCTACAACGACGCGAGCCTTGGGAGTGTTAGTACAAACCAGTTTGAAAAGTCAAATACTCGAAGCCCAGAGAGAAGCTTTGAAGGCAGACAACCTGAAGAAAGAAACTCTTCACTAGATAGAAAAGGAGTTTGAGGTGAAAGCTGATGGAGTACGTTATTTTAAGGATAGGGTATGGATACCAAAGGTCGATCAGTTGAGAACAACGATCAAGGACGAAGCTCTCCAATCAAAGTACTCGATACACCCAGGATCTGACAAGATGTATGAAGGATTGAAAGAACACTATTGGTGGCCTGGAAGGAAGAAGGATATAGCCACTTATGTGAGCAAATGCCTGACTTGTGCAAGAGTTAAGGCGGAACACTAGAGAGCATCCGGAGTTCGGCAACAGCCGGAAATCCCAGAATGGAAATGGGAGCAGGTATCAATGGACTTCGTGACCAAGCTACCCAAGTCCAAGAAGGGTCATGATTCGATATGGGTAATTGTTGACCGACTCACGAAATCTACGCATTTATTACCAATTCGAGAGAATTATAGCATTGACCGACTTGCGCAATTGTATGTCAGCGAGATAGTGATGCGTCATGGAGTACCAATCTCAATCATCTCCGATAGAGATAGCCGCCTCACTCACGATTTTGGCAGTCACTGCAGACGACATTGGGTACTAGAGTTGATTTGAGCACTGCTTACCATCCTCAGACCGACGGACAAACCGAGAGAACCATAAAAACGTTGGAGGATATGCTGCATGGTTGTGTGTTGGAATTTGGAGGTAGTTGGGATGATCACCTACTCTTTGATTGAATTCTCCTACAACAACAGCTACCACAATCAACTTAACACATCCATGTAGAGGAAAATGGATTCTCTCTCTGGTTCTGGGCGATTATGGCGATCCTAGGGTTTCTCATTGCCGAATTCGTTGAGGAGGGTGTTCTTGCGTTTGGATCATTGTTTCATGTGTTTCGGATCGCTACAAATCGTTCAAGGTGCGTATTTTGGTCTTCTAGGGTTTCGATTAGGGTTGGTGGGTGGTATTTTTTCTCCATCTTCTACAGTTGGTCTCGATCGGATTGTGTAATCGTGTTTCCTACGCCGGTGTACTCACCTGTAGGCTACGATTTATCGATCTGACTCGCCGACGGTCGGGATAAGGTTTGATTCCACCATCGTCTTCCCTTGTTTTGTGTTTTGCTGTTCGTACCTACCTCTGCGATCCTAGGGTTTCTGTCCATCGCCTGTCGGCTCTGAGGAGACATTCGTCTTTGCTTTTAGGGTTGTCGGGTGGTTCTGCGGCGCGTCTAGGGTTGTCGGCTTCGAGGGCACATCGGCTGATTTTGTCGTTTGCGGTCGTGCGACTAGGGTTTCATTCCTTGATTTTGGCGCCTGACCGCATCGGGGTTTCTTTGTGATTAGGGTTTCCCGATTAGGATTTTGTTTTTTGTACGCTGCATGTGCATGCGGCTAGGGTTTCGTTCGTTGCTGCTCATCGTTTTCTCAATTACGTTGACTGTGCTACGTCTGACGTCTTCTTGCTTGCGGTTTAGGGCTGACGTCATTCTGCTGACGTCATTGCTGCAACTAGGGCAGACGTCATCATCGTGCGGTATTGTTTTGTGCGCTCGGCTGTTGTTAAGGTTTTCTCATATTTGAACTTCTTTGGCTTTCGATTATCTGAATTGGTACTCGCAGCACCTTGGTTTTGTGGGATTTCAGCGCTGTTATCAGCCCTCGTTATCCCGTCAGCCTTGGTCTTCGTCAGCACTGATTTGGGGATTGTTCAGTCACTATGGGGTTCGAAGATTTGTTTGTTGATTGTCCTATCCAACCAGTGAGAAAATCTGTTTTTGACCGTCTAGCTAAGGATTCCCGTTTACAACATTCGGAGGATGTGAAAAAGGGTGTAAGTTTTGCTTCCATTGTGGGTTCAAAGGTTTCTGATTCTTTATCATTTTTTCCGTTGGAGGATAAGGTGCAATCTCGAATCCACATTCCTATGCATTTGGCTAAGGAAGCTATGAAAACTCACAATGCAACTCTCTTTGGTTATTTTCTGGGTGCTAGAATTCCTTTTCCAGTGGTGCAGAATTATGTTAAAACTGCATGGGGAAAGTATGGCCTTACCAATTCAATGATGAATAATAGTGGGGTTTTCTTTTTCAAGTTTAATGATGTTGGAGGTTGTAACCAAGTGGTCGAGCAAGGACCTCTTATGATTAGAGGAGTACCATTATTTGTAGCGCATTGGGACCCAACAAAGGGTTTGTCTAAGCCTTTGCACACTACGTGCCCATTATGGACTAAACTGCATAATATTCCCCTTGTAGCTTTTAACAAGGAAGGAATTAGTCGTATTGCAAGTGCTTTAGGAGTCCCGAAGCAAATGGATGCTTGCACAGCGTCCATGTGTGATAAATCGTGGGGTGGACCAAGTTTTGCAAAGGTTCTAGTGGAAGTTTGGTCTGTTGGAGAATTAAAGAAAGAACTTGAGGTGGTTATACCAGATTTGAATGGTGGAGATGAATCCAAGGTCATGATTAGAGTGGAATACATTTGGGAACCTTCCCAATGTTCCCCCTGCCTAGTTTTTGGACATAAGCTATCTTCTTGTGCTAAAGCGGTTGCTTCTCAACAAAAGCAGAAAAAGAGCACTAAAGTGATGGACGATGAGGGGTTTGTGACTGTGGAGAGAAGGCAATGGAGACCAAAGACCGTGGATAAACCAAGCTCGTCGGGTACTAAAGATGATGGTGGTATTGTGGATGTCACTAAGGATGTTCAAACCACAACTGTAGTTGATGCATTGGTTTCGGCTGATAGTGGAAGTAGAGTGGAGGAGCCTTTGGCTGATACAGGAAATAGAATGGAGGAGCCTGTCATTGTGGAGGCTCCGACGCATGTAGAGGTTGGTTCAGTAGTACCAAAATACACGAAACCGGATGAGAGCAAAATAATTGATCGTGGCAAAGGAGCGCAGAACTTGAAACAAGCTCAAACCTTCGTGAAGCCTTTGGATATCCCGGTATGAAGCATTTTAAAGAACCCGAATCGCTTCACGGTTCTAGAACAGGAGGGTGTGACGGGTGCAGAGGGTGGAAAACGAGATGCTGGTAGCAAACCAAAGAGGAGTTCTCCTACTCAGCTTCCTGGTGGAGGTATTCCAAAACCTCGTAATAATGGTTAAATTATTAACGTGGAATATTAGAGGACTTAATACGTCCTCTAAACAAGCTGAGGTTAGGGATTTGATTAAGGAGAAAGGTATTAATATTTGTGCTTTGTTAGAAACTCATGTTAAAGGGGAGGTGTTACCGAATGTGTGTTCTAGAGTCTTTGGTAGATTGACTGGGGTTTCGAATCAGACGCTTTCACAGCATGGGACCAGAATTATTGTAGCGTGGGATAAGGCGGCGTTTGACATTATGCTTCTAGAGTCGGATTCACAATTCATGAATTGCGAAATCAAGGTTCGGGGTTCACATTCTGCCTTCTTTGTAACTTTTGTCTATGGTGCGAATCAAGGAAGTGTGCGACATCTGTTATGGTCGGGAGTAAGGAGATTTAGAGCGATAATTGGTGATAAACCGTGGGTGGTCGCGGGAGATTTTAATACTCTTTTATTCCCTCATGACGCGTTAGGAGGATCCTCGAGGCGCAACTCGGATATGGCAGATTTTGCAAGTTTTGTTGATGATGTTGAGATCTTTGATATGCGGTATACGGGGGTGCAACATACGTGGTGTCAAAAACCAAAAGAGGAAGCTGGAGTGAGGCGGAAGCTGGATCGTGTTATGGCAAATACCACGTTCACGTCTGTTTTTGCGAATGCTTCGGTGACTTTCCTTCCTAGAGGTATATCTGACCACTCTCCATCATTGCTTACCTTCTCTTGTGGTGTAAAGAAGCGAAAACGAGGGTTTAAATTTGATAATTTTCTAATTGAAAACCCTCGTTTTTTCCAAATTGTGAATGATGGTTGGACTACGCATGTGGATGGGAACTTTATGTTTCGTGTTACTTCTAAGCTAAAGCTTTTGAAGAAGCCGTTAGCTAACTTACGCAATACGTACGGTGATCTTTCATTGAGGGTCAAGAAAGCAAAGCATGAACTTGATGTGATCCAACTTGCTTGTGATTTGGACCCTTTCAACATGGTGTTAAGGGATGATCTTCTTGCGATTCGGTTGGCTTATAATCAGGCTCGTTTGGATGAGGAATTGGCTGCCATGCAAAGAGCAAAGGTAAAGTGGTTAAAGGAGGGGGATTCTAATACTAGATTCCTCTATATGGTGATTAAGGAGAAAAGACACTCTCAACAGATTCACTCCATCCGTGATATGTCGGGTGTGTATGTGCATGATGAGGAAGTACCAAAGGCGTTTTTGGATCATTTAAAGTCGATCATCGGTACATCGGATGCGTCCATTGATCCTCAAATTCCGGAGGGTATTATTACTCAATCCTTGTCTTTTGAGGAAGCCAATCATATGATTCGTCCTTTCACAAATGAGGATGTTTGGGATGCTATGTTTAGCATTGGTAATGAGAAAGCTCCAGGTCCTGATGGGTTCTCGGCAAAGTTTTTTAAGGCTACGTGGAAAACTATTGGTAAGGATGTTTCTATTGTGGTCCACAATTTCTTTTACATGAGTCACTTGGCTGGAGAATTGAACCACACTTTGCTTTGCCTACTTCCAAAATCAACAAACGCATCAACGGTGAGTGATTTTCGCCCTATTGCTTGTTGTACGGTTTTATATAAATGCATCTCCAAAATGTTGGTTAATCATATAGAACCAGCGTTGGATGGTTTGGTTAGTCGTACCCAATCCGCATTTATTCCGGGTCGTAGAATCATGGATAATATTTTAATGGCTCATGAGTTGGTGGTGGGTTATCATCTTAATGTTGGTCAGCCTCGGTGTGCATTCAAGATTGATATCCGGAAGGCTTACAATATGGTCAGTTGGGACTTCTTGTTTAATATGCTTGCTGGCTTTGGTTTTCATATGGCATTGATATGTTGGCTTAAGGAAATGATTGCCACACCATCTTTCTCAATCTCACTGAATGGAGAGGTCTCCGGTTTTTTTAAAGGCGCAAGAGGAATTCGTCAGGGGGATCCTTGTAGGGTGCAAAATCGGATTGTATCCGAGATCACAAGATGGTGCTAAAGTTGAAGTCAAAGGCAAAGTCAAAGTGGTCTTCAAAGTCAAAGCTTGGTTTATTGTTTTAGTCCTTTATTACTTTACCTGTAATAGTTTTGTTTACTTAGGGTAGTTTGTGTAAAAGTTGTAAAGTGTAAGGGT
Source organism: Centaurea solstitialis (assembly GCA_030169165.1). Classification (NCBI taxonomy): domain Eukaryota; kingdom Viridiplantae; phylum Streptophyta; class Magnoliopsida; order Asterales; family Asteraceae; genus Centaurea; species Centaurea solstitialis. The sequence continues at coordinate 29,083,527 of CM058045.1, read as the reverse complement.
TTGAGTGTTTGGGTATAAATACCCATAGTTAGTTCATTTGGAAGTGGAGAACATGCATACGTACATGATTCTGAAAGAAAGTGAATATTGAGAGTTATAGTTCTTAAGTATGTGTGTTCTTGGTGTGTTAGTGTGTGTAAACTTTTCATCCAAGAATCAATGACATATGGCTTTCAAATCATTCTCTACTTGATTGCATGTTGATTAGAACTTGAATCTGGAACAACAAGTGGTATCAGAGCTGGAAATTCACTTGAATTTGGTATGATTTCTTGACTTTTTTATGTTTTTTGAAAATGGAGGTTTGAGTTTTGATGTTCTTCATTTGATCATGATTTGGATCTGAATTTGATTGTTTGTGGTTAATATGATGTTTTTACAGTGTTTAGGAGTGATTTAGAGTCAAAATTTGGTGATTTGAGCAGTAATTTTTGAGTTTTTTTTACCTTCTGCTCGGTTTTTTCTCGTTTTTCCGAATTCTGTTCATATTTTCCGAATTGGAATATTCAAAAATTCCGAATCGGAAAATATCAGTTTTCCGAATCGGATTTTTGAAATTTTCCGAATCGGAAAAGTTTTTTTGGACTTGAATTGTTGTTTAGATCTGATCTTACTCGTTTTCCGACTTGGTATTAGTCAAATTCCGATTCGGAAAACATCATTTTCCGATTCGGAAATTGCCCAAATACCAACTCGAAATTTTTCTCGGAACTCTATCAGCTTTATTTTTCCGATTCGGAAAACCATTTTTCCGATTCGGAAAATTGCAAAATCCGAATCGGAGTTTAGTGTTTTCCGAATCGGATTGTTTTAAGAGTTAAAAAAAAAAAAAAAAGTTCTTATCTGGGAGCGTTTTTCGGGCGTTTTTTCACGTAAACTTTTTTAGACTTCTTATCTGATTCTACGGTGAAAAAGTTCAGTCATTTTTAAGGTCATTTTTTCCCGAAAAATGCCGGTTTTTCCGAGATTTTGGTGATTTCCGAGAGGTTGTATTTTTGGACTAAGATTTCAATTTCGCGGTCAAAATCAACTTTCAAATTTTTGAAAAATATTTTTTCTCGGGATTTTGCTATTCACCGGTTGACTTTTCAGTTGACTTTTTGATTTTTGTCACTAACCTTATCTTTGATCAAAAGAAGTGTTCCGATTTGCATACCTCCAGCAGTTCAGAAGAAATCTATCAATTTCAGTGAATTAACGATCATTTTCAAGTTCTATTGTTGATTAGTCGAGATGACGGAGCCTGTTGACTATCATACATTATGGAAGAATTATATGACATACAGTCAGCGTGTCTTTGAGCTAAACCAAGAAAATCTAAAGTTGAGTTCTGACAAGTCTTTGTTAGAAATGAAGATTGTGGATTTAGAGAAATTATTACAGAGTGAAAAAGGGCAAGAATCGGAGAATTCAGAATTGTCAAAACAGATAACTGAGCTTCAGCAAACTTTATCTATATCAAATGCTGAAAAGGCTGATCTTCTTATTAAAGTTACTGATCTTGAAGAGTCACTTTCTAATGAAAGAAGTTTAATTACAAGTTTGAAAATTGATTTGCAAAATGAGCATGATGAACTGTTAAAACATTCTTTTGGAAATGCTCAAAACTTAAAACTTGTAACTTCTTTGAGGAAAGAAAATGAATGTTTGCAAAGAAAGTTCATGAATTAGATGAAGATAAGAAAGTTGTTGAAAACAAGCTTATATCTTCTCATTCGAGAGTGATAGAACTTTCAAACCAAGTAAATGATTTTGAGAAAATCGTGATCATCGAGAGAAGTAACTTTGAGAAAGAAAGAGGAGCTTTTGAAGCTAAGATTGGTGAACTTTCTTTAAAGATATCAGTTTTTGATGAGCAAGAAGAATACAAGATTTTCAAAGAGTTTTCTGAATCACCATGTTATGTTAATTGTTGTTATGATGATGATGATTCCATCTCTTATGATGGAATGAATGTTTTTGATTCTCTTGAGTCTTGTACCGATTCTTGTACCAACAAGAAGAATGTTGTGGATAGTGAGTTGGTTAAGTTTGAAAAGATGTTACAAGATGAAAGAAAGGTTTTTGAAGAAGAAAGAAAGGTTTTTGAGAAAAAGAGAAAATCTTTTGAGTTGAAAAGTGATAAACTTTCGAAGAACATTTCTGATTTAGAGAGACAGATTGTGAATGAAAGAAAAGATTTTGAGAAAAAGAAGAATGTTTTTGAAAGTAAGAAGAAAGGTTTGAAGAAAAAGAATGTTCGTGTTGAAAAAGATAGATGTGTTGAGTTTGAGTTTGAGGAAGAGAGTAAAGGTTTTGAAAAAGAAAGAAAATCTTTTGAAGAAAAGAGTGTTCTGTTTAAGAAAAAGATTGCTAATTTAGAAGTGCAACTTTCGGATGAAAGAAGTGCTTTTAAAAGAAAAGAACATCTTTTAAAGAGTGAGATAAAAGGTTTTGAACAACTGATTGCTGAACTAAAGAAACCAACCTTTGAGAAAAATGATTTTGAAGAGGAAAAGAGGGTTTTTGAGACAGAAGTAAGGAAGCTTACATTAAGATTATCTGAATTGTCTTCTGATATCATGAAAGAACAGATTATAAGTTCTAATCTGAAAAAGAAACTTGGTGAAACAGTTGAGGAAAAGAATCTTTTATCTGCAATGGTGAAAGATCTTGAAGATATTGTTTTTAAAGTTAATTTGAATGAACCAAAGAGTCCCGATGTTATAGTACAATCACCATATGTTGATTATGCTGATTCAGTTTGTTCATTCAAAACTGCTCCAAGTTCTCTTCATGCAGATGTTTCTTCAACAAATTGTTTCACTCCAAAGAATCAGATTCGTACTTCTAATCTTTTCTATGATCATCAGATTGATGGTTTAGGTAAAAATCATTCGAAGAAAGGTAAGTTTGTTTGGAGAGTTAAAGGGTCTACACCAAATGTAGATAAACCAAAGTTATTTGTTCCCAAACAAAATGTTAAAAAGAACAATGTTTTTAAAGCTAAATCTTTTGTTAAATCTGATCCAATTTACTCTGTAAATCATATGATCAGCTTATCTCAAAAGAAAATATGTTGTTCTTATTGTGGAACAAATAAGTTTGTTCGAAAAGAAAAGTCGGAAAGTTGGTATGGTACTTATAGTATTCCAAATTATAAACCAACTTCTTTTAACAAAAGAGGATCCACTTTCAAGTGGATACCAAAATCTGTATGATTTTGTTTTTGCAGGTCCCCATATCTTTAATGCATTATTCAAGGGGGAGTTTTTGCAAGCATGTGGTTCCTAAATATATCAGTTTAGGACCCGGAGTTCAATGTATAGTGGCTTCTAAACATTCAGTTTAGGACCCGATCTTCAATGTGCAAGTGGCTCTTGAATAAATCGGTTCAAGACCCAGTCTTCAATGGTCTACAAGGTATTCTTTTTACTTTGAGGGAGAAATTTAAAAGTAAATGTTTGATTATCCATTTGAGGGGGAGTACATAAAAGAGATATTATTTTTAGGGGGAGTGTTTAAATATGCTTTAATGCTTACATATCTGAAAGACGAACAACTTTCAGGTATGAAAAACCGTTTTTAAATGTTCAAACTCACTTCTCGATTCTCAAATGATTTTTCGAATTAGAAGTGTGATTTTACATGTTTTCATATCATGATGAGTTGACGGATATTTTCTAACCGTGTGTTTCCAAAGGTTAATACTTGTGTATTATCTTTTCATATACTTTTCAAGTATTCATACACACCGGTTTAGCTTCTCTTGTCTTGTTATTACCACGTCTCTATATGCTCATATTATTCGGTGGTAATACGCTCGCTTGCTATCTTCCTATTTGTGCTTCATCGTTTATTTGATCAGATACGTTCTTTATTGCTATATCTATATCTTGATCGTATAGATACCATTCATTCATTTTGTGTTACACCAAAGCTTTTCAAGAACATATCTCACATCATATGATGAATCAGTTTTCTCAAACATGTTTATATCATTCATGTTCTTCATTTCATACACTTGTTAGATGACATTTTTTTATGCTCCTATATTCTACATATATATTTGTTCGAGTATGTTTCATATTGGCTCATTGATTCGCCCGATGAATCATTGTACTATCATGTTTAGGAAACTTATTTCATGAGATGTGTGAGCTTAACAGAACTTCTATGGATTTCCAGAACCGGCAATCCTACCCAAGAAGTTATCCTTGAGAAATGAGTGGGGGGTCTACATCAAAGAGTGGGGGAGATAACTCAGGTGGTCGAGTTATTCTCATAGTGATTGTAATAAGAGAGATTGGTTAGACGTGAGGATGCTTAAAAGAATTGGAGGGTGTGAGAACAGAGTTAACAGAAACATAAAACTCTGCACCAACCTTTTCTAAGCCGGGCAACCACATAATCTATTGGTTCACATTCTTTGGTGACCGATATTGAAACAAGGCAAAGCCCAATGCCGACTCTCGTTTTTACCCCACTAGCTACTCATTTCCTTCTTAACAAGGAGATGTTTCATTTCATCACGGGGACGTAGCACATAATCTATCAGGTTTTCATTTGGAAAATCGATATTGAAACAGAAGGAAGCTGTCCTGCCTTCGAACTTCATTTCTACACATCGAGTCGTGAAATGTTTTCACATTTTGAGCCTTATGAAAGCACTTGATGCTATTTTCTTTCATCACAAATACACACAGGGAATTTGTTTCTTTGTCGGAACGTTCATAGTGATACTTTTTGTATTTGCGATGATTGAACGGAAGCCCTGGGGAGTGATCATCACTAAAGCTCTTTATATAGTGCATTCGTTGTACTGAGTTGCTTTGTGCTTCTCACAGGCATTCCAACTGATTCATGTGTTGTTTCAGGATTTTCCCACTTCAAATCTGAATTTGAAAAGATTCGGATTACTTTTTGGAATTGACGGTATTTCTTTGGAGTAAAAAAGGGAATTCTGGAGTAACAAGGAGGAGATGGTTATGTGAGATGGTTTTTGATTTCCTTAATAGTTTGTTCACATGTTTGTATCTTTACGAGACAGTTTATCTGATCATACATTTCTAGAGTTTTGATGATTATTTCATATTTCATCAAAAAGGGGGAGATGGTTTAGAAATGTTTTTTGAAGATACTTTGGGGAGATGGTTCCGAAATGTCAAGATGAAGAGAAGATTACGAGATATGACAAGAGATGTTTGAGAGAGATGTTTGAAGTTTGGTGATTATTTGAAGATATCTTGATTCGTTAAAGCTTCTTGTTCAAAGTTTGTTAAAGCTTCATGAAGATTAGGATGATTCGTGAAGATTATTACGGAAGCTTATCGTTCAAGGAAGCTTATTGTTGATGCTTAAAGTGTTGATGCTTTCTTGAAGACGTTTGCCTAATTCTTTTTGTGATCTCGAATCCAAAGGGGGAGATTGTTGGGTGCAAAATCGGATTGTATCCGAGATCACAAGATGGTGCTAAAGTTGAAGTCAAAGGCAAAGTCAAAGTGGTCTTCAAAGTCAAAGCTTGGTTTATTGTTTTAGTCCTTTATTACTTTACCTGTAATAGTTTTGTTTACTTAGGGTAGTTTGTGTAAAAGTTGTAAAGTGTAAGGGTTTGAGTGTTTGGGTATAAATACCCATAGTTAGTTCATTTGGAAGTGGAGAACATGCATACGTACATGATTGTGAAAGAAAGTGAATATTGAGAGTTATAGTTCTTAAGTGTGTGTGTTCTTGGTGTGTTAGTGTGTGTAAACTTTTCATCCAAGAATCAATGACATATGGCTTTCAAATCATTCTCTACTTGATTGCATGTTGATTAGAACTTGAATCTGGAACAACAATCCTCTCTCTCCTTACTTATTCACGTTAGTAATGGAGGGGTTCTCGTTGCTTTTTAAGAGATGTATAGCTGAAGCGGCGAATTTTGGGTATCATACTGGATGTGCAGATTTGGATGTTACTCATCTTTGTTTTGCAGATGATCTTTTCGTTTTCACATATGGAGATGTTGACTCGGTGGAGGTTCTTAAGAAGGCTTTGTTTCTTTTCGCGAAACACTCTGGTTTGTCTGCCAACTTGCAAAAAAGTGAGGTGTTCTTTGGCAACGTTCCTATTGCGACTCAAAACACAATTCTGGAGTGTCTTCCGTTCTCTATGGGCATGCTTCCTATACGATACTTAGGTGTACCGCTTTCGTCGGTGATGCTTAAGGTGGTGGATTATGGAGTTCTCATTTCTAAGGTAAAGAGCCGAATTGGGAATTGGAAAGCGAAGTTTCTTTCATTTGGTGGGCGAAAGCAACTGGTTGTCTCCGTCCTCCAATCTCTTCAACTTTATTGGATGACCATTTTCTTATTCCCATCTGCAGTTGTGCATACCCTTGAGGCTTTGTTCCGTGACTTCTTGTGGGCTCATGGAAACACGTCGAGAGCTAAATGCAAAGTTGCATGGGACCTTGTTTGCCGTCCTTTAAAGAATGGAGGTTTAGGGTTTAAACGGCTGGCTATTTGGAATAGAGCTCTTCTTGTGAAACACTTATGGGACATTATCACAAGGCGCCAGTCTTTATGGGTTTCTTGGGTTTATCGTTATTATCTTAATGACGTGAGCATTTGGAAAGCTCATCTACATAATAGGTGGTCTTGGATTTTCGGAAAATGTTGTCTTTTAGAGATGAGGTACGACGTTTTTTCAAAGTTCGGATTGGTGATGGCCGCACTACTCATGCTTGGGAGGATATTTGGTGTTTGACGGTACCTATATCTTCTGTGGTCTCGTATCGGATCATTCATTCCACAGCTTTCCACGCGGATTATACGGTTGCTGATTTTATTGATCGGCTCAATGGGGAATGGCCGGCTGATTGGATTGATCGGTTTTCATGTTTCCAAACGGCTTTGCTTATATGTCTCTTGAGGTGCAGGATAGGTTTTATTGGGACTCGGATCCAAGTGGCAGGTTTTCGGTTCAAAATGCTTATATGTCTCTTGATGGAGATCATCCTATCGTCCCTTGGCACTCATCGGTTTGGTTTAGGGGACACATTCCAAAACATTCTTTTTGTTTGTGGACTGCTTGCCTAAACCTCCTTCCCACTCAAGACAGGATGCACAATTGGAAGCAAGAACCTCCGGACATGGTTTGTTGCTTATGTGGTGTTTGCGAGGATTCTCATGCTCACTTGTTTTTTGAGTGCTCTTTTTCTAAACAGGTTTGGAGGAAAGTTAAATCAGATGTGCACTGGTTAAATTTCCCGGATGATTGGGTTGGGATAATGGAAGCGATCTCGGATTCGGGGTCAGCGCCAAAATTGCTTATTCATAAGCTAACGCTTGCGGCTTCGGTTTACTTGATTTGGCGTGAGAGAAATAACAGGCTGTTCTCGGATAAGAAGAAGCCCCGGGAGAAATTGGTGAAGGATATTAGAGCTATTGTTTTACTTCGTGTGGACGATAAAGGAAGACCTCGCCAGATCCCTGATGCATCTGCGGTTCCGCATTGATCTTTTGGGTAGAGTGTGGATTTATCGTTTTTGGTCTTTGTGGTGGCGTCTGTCTCTTTGTATTTTGTTTTGTAGTTTGGTTGTGTCGCTTTCCTTGTGTAGTTTCTGGTTAGTTGTGGCTTGGTACGGTCTTGTTTCTTTCTTTGTTTGCCATGTTTGGTGGCTTCTGGACTAGGCTTTTTGCCTCTGGTTGTTTGTCTTTTTTCTTTTTATAAAATTGCCTGGATTTATCCCAAAAAAAAAACAACAGCTACCACACCAGAATTTAGTGCGCTCCATACGAAACTCTTTATGGACGCAAATGCAGATCACCACTTAGTTTATTAGAGTTTGGAGAACGACAACTAACTAGGCCCGATATCGTTCAAGAAACGACAGACAAAACTTAAAACAATGCAGCAAAGGCTGAAAAGCAGCCAGGGATCGTTATAAGAGTTATGCTGATAATCGCAGGAAGCCTTTGAAATTTCAAGTTGGTGACAAGGTACTTTTGAAAGTATTACAATGGAAAGGATTACTAGGGTTTGGAAAGAAAGGAAAACTGAGTCCTAGATTCATTAGACCATTTGAGATGCAAGAGCGAGTCGGAATATGTAACAACTCAAATTTGTTTTTGCCATTTTTAACGAGAAATAAACGGAAATGAAATAAAAGTAACCATGATAGCGGAAATTGTCCAAAAACGTAAAATTCACTTATTATTATTATTTTTCTTTTAGAATCAAAGGTTTAAGTTTTCAACCAAAAGGGTACTAGCCAAATCCTCAAACAAGGTTCATCACAATATCTGTTTGAAACAATCAAAACATAACTTAAAGTTTAACGATATTAAAAGTCCATATGAACTGAGCCTGGAGCATGATCAGAACTTCAAGCTTTTCCCTTCCCTTTGCCCTTTCCAGACGGACCTGCATCTAAGGGAAAAAGAACACGACGGGGTAAGCTTTCGCTTAGTGAGCACACATCACAAACACATAACAATATTATACCAACTGTTACGCATATGAGAACTAGGCATGCCATCACCAATGGCCTTACGGTACACGCCGGTAAGAACCACACACATACTGATATCAGTTAACACAAGGACTATACCCACGGTGGCCACCACCACTACAATGAGTACGTCATCACACAACATGCTAGTCTCATACCATATATGCATCACATACAAGTTGTACATAAAGCCACGTATAAGGGATATGTACTCACCTTGATTCGCTTCACAATAATTATGATCAACTCACCACACGGTTGTATACAATCACCTATATATCACATTATAGCAAGGCACACATGAATATCATTCATAACGACACCTTAAGGCTCATGACCGAAACACTCAAGGTTCATAACTAACACACTTAGTCTAGACCTGAACTAGACTCTCTAGAAAGGTAGGTAATTCAATTACGAACCCAACGGTCTTTACGGTATCAAAATCGGAGCTAAGACGCGAAAGTTACGGCCAAAACAGTTTTTCCACACAAAACAGAGGCTAGCGATCGCTAGGCTGGTAGCTAGCGATCGCTAGCTATTTTTTTCCCACTTTCTGTTCTAGTTCGCGATCATCAGGTGGTCGCTAGCCTTCATTTTCCATGGCTAGCGATCGCTAGCTTCATCACCTAGCGATCGCTAGGTGCTGAAATTCAGCACGAACCCAAAATCGATTTTTCATCTTTTTGGCATAACTTTTGCATCCCAAACCCAATTGTGACACCCGTCAATTTTTGACGTTCAGGTTAGCTACCTGTTTATTTTGCTCAGTAGCATTCCCGTAAGTGGAAAAAGTAGAAATTAAGTTGCCTGAATAATTTAGGTTAGTTGCGTGAAAAAGTTAGGCAAAAATCCTAAAAGTCCCGGAAAATGCCCGAAACAGCCCGTACCGGCCCGGAAACGTCCGAAAATCCTATAATGCCAAAATTTGGAAACGAAATGTACAAAATAAAGAATTTTGTTAAAAACATGAATAAACTGTTCCATATAGTCTAAAAGTGCTTTCGAAAAAGTCGGTTCCTACCGAAAACGCGAAAAACCCGATACTGCGTTCGAATTAACAGTATTAGAAATACATTAAAAAAAAAAAAAAAAGAAGGAAGGAAGGGGATTGGCCCATTTGGCCGGCCACCCCCACCCTCCAATCATCATCCCTCTCTTTTTCTCTTTTCTAAACAAAATCATCATCACACCACCATTTCCCCATTCATTTTCAAATCCTTCCCTCTCTCAACCTTTCTCTCACTAGAAATCCTCTCTAACTCTCTCAAAAATCCAGCCCTTATAACATCAAAAATCTGGAAATTTTGAAGATTAAAAACAAGTTTTAAGAGTGTTCTTGGTGTATTCAAAGGTAAAGTACATTGCATGATAGTTTAGCTTCGATTTTGAACCCATTTGGGGTATTTTCTTCATCTTTTTGTGAGGTTTTAATCCTCTTTGTTGGATGAACATCATCCTTGATGTTTGAGGAAGAGATTTAACCATGATAATGTGTTAAAACATTTGAAAGTGGTGAAAATCTATGACTTCTCCATTAAAACACAAGATTGATGAGTAAAATCACTAGTATTTGGTGTTTTGATACTTGTTTTGGATGGAAATCGTTTTAATGATGCATGCATGTGTTTTATTGTGATTCAAAGATTTTTCATCTAATTATTTGTTAAATAAAATGAGTTTGTGGGTTAATAGCAAGAAAACCCCAAAGAGTTATGATTTTATGTGTTTTATTGGTGGATTTGATGTTAGTATTGAGACAGATTCTGTCAAAAATTTCGCATGCACTTTACACGACTCAAAAAGGGTCTTGTTGTATTCATTTCTTTATGAAATTTTTATGGGATGAAATTTAAGGTGTTAGGGTTCAAACCCCACTGGATTTGCATAAAAACACCAAGATTTGAGTTCAAACCATCCAAAAACATTTTCGTGTGCAACAGCACTTGGTCAGAAACTTGACTCACATTCATGCATGCATAACTCTTTGGTAAATCATCCAAATTACAAACTTTTTGATTCTAAACTCAAGTATTCTGAGTTAGCTTTCTATAGAATCCAAAATCAAGTCATTTAGAGTAGTTTTGAGGGTTTAACCAATGAAAATGAATTGATAGTGCAATCTGTCCCATAATGGCAGAACCACATGCACAACTTCAAAGAGGCATATCTCTCTCAAAAATCACCTAAATGATGTGAATCTTGTCTCATTAGCTTGGTATATGTTTTATTTAGAAAACCCCTTTGGAAATTCGTAAATTGGTGGTGTTATGAATTATTTATGAATAAAACATCACCAAAAGGTATTCTGGAATTTCAGCTTTTACCACTGATTTTGTAAAATTGTTTAAAAATAGTAAAAGAACTCTAAAAATTGTGAAATTTGGTGGAGTTATTCCTAACATCCCCTAATTCAGAGGGTAAAAATTTAAAGATTTAATATTTAGAGGACCTAAGTTCAAAATAACAATTTTTACAACTCAAAATTTGTGACAGATTCTGGAAATTTCTTAAAAACCCAATTTTTACAAATTTTGAACTTCCAAAATGTTTGGAAGACTTTCAATTGTGACAAAATGAATTTTTATTAAGTTGGACTATAAATAACATAATGGCATTATATGGATATCGGTACGATTTTGATAGGGACCGTTGAACTTAGAACTTACGTTAAAAATTACGTGTTTGATAGGGCGAACATAGTTCGGAGCCGGGATTAGATCACGCACCATCACTTACGAAATCGCACTAAACGCTTGAGGTGAGTATTCACAGCCCCCGTTTTTACCGTTTTTACGAGTTTTGGGGTGAAAAGCATGTTTATAAATGAATGTGAAAAATTGTGAAATTATTGTGAAATGGAATGAAATGAAATGTATTGTGAGCTAAATTTGAAATGTTATGCGGCATGATATATTGAGTAAAAGTCCCATGTTGAATACACTACTATTAACTCGTTTCGAGCCAATGGTTATTGTGGATAGCGCTATTTGGTAGAGTGGACCCACCCTTGTTTACTGACGAGTATAGGGTGCACGTAATCATATGTGGTACTACACATGTGGGATTTAGTCCCACCGCTGAGGTAGTGCAGCGTCTACACATGTGGGGTTTTAGTCCCACCGTTGAGGTAGTTCGCGAGAACGCTCTACCCATGTGGTTCGCAACCACCTCTGAGGTAGATCGTTAGGGCAAATTGGTTTTAGGTTTAGTAGTGGCTCAAAGAATAAATACCATGCGATTAACATGACCCGGGAAATTTACTCACATGTTGGTAGTGAATGAACGGATTCACTCTAACTGTTTATAAAAATTTAGTGAATGAACGGATTCACTATAACTGTTTATGAAAATTTAGTGAATGAACGGATTCACTATAACTGTTTATGAAAATTTAGTGAATGAACGGGTTCACTATATCTTGTTTATGAAAAGTCGAGTGAATAAAAAGGTTCACTAAAATTGTTGCATTTAAACTGTTTTGTGCATATAAAAACCTGTGAACTCACCAACTCTCGTAGTTGACGCTTGTTTTAACATGCTTTTCAGGAAATCAGAAGGTGATTGAGAAAGCTTAGTTTTGAGCACTTGTAGACATCAATCAAGACTTAGTATTTTATTTTGTTATGTTTGTAATTTCAAACTTCCGTTGGTTGTAATACAATTTAAATTTTAAAAACTTTGATATTTTGGAACGAATGGTTGATGTTGTTATCTCCTATCGCCTTGAAATCTTAGCTGTCGCACCTCGTGTTTCCGCTTTAGCGGGGTGTTACAGATTTGGTATCAGAGCCATAGGTTATAGAGAACATCGGTTTTTCATAAAAACCAAGTACTATAACCAACCTTTTTCGAAAAGAAGTTAAAACTTTTAAGTAAAAGATTTCGAGGTATAGGAGAGTTTAAATGCTCGTGTGATTAGAATAGGTACTATCCTGGTATATCATAGAAATGCGGAGCCTGATCACCTACGCATAGCCATGATATAAGTAGGATAAGACTTATGAACTAGACATACTGTTAGAATTTAAAAGCTGGAACCTTGAAAAATTTCCTGAAAAACATAAACCGTGTGAGTTCACGTAAGCACATCATGATTGTGATATCTACTATAGCACTTACGCGTTTAAGTAAAGTAACGCCTTTGTTGAATACTCTTGCGTTAGCGATTAGGATGACACTAGTAGTTTGAAGGCGCGTTAATAAGTTATGCGGACACTACAATCACTATGCCGAACACCATTACTTAGACTTCGGAGAAAGACCCGTCTAGGCATTACAATACCGACATCGGAGTAACGAACAAAGACGTTTCAATCGATCCACCTCCGAACCTCACAACACATCATATGAGACAACTCAGAAGAGAGCTGCGGCAACCATTCGGAGTGGACTGGCGATAACACATCTAGTTAATGTAAGGTCATTTCATGTCCTTTCGGGGATACTGATCGGTTGTACTACCAGTATGACACTAGGAGAGGCTTGAACTATCCGAGCACACTCGACGGACTGCAAAATCATCGAAGCAGAGTATCAAGTTAGAACCGGGATATAATTAAGTTGACGAAATTGGTGCATCTCTTGGAGGAAGGTACCACCAACGCTGTAGAGAAGGTTATGACGGCAAGAAGGACGACTAGGAGAGTTGACTTGAGATGGCAAGCTGTGGTGATACTGTTGGCAAAGTTGATCCTATCGATTGTAACTCTTGTGATTTTGAAAGAATTCCAAAAATGCACTTTTGGGGTTGTTCCATTAAAAACCCCAGCATGAGCAAGAGAAATATTTTAAGGATGCATTAGCATCAAACTTTGAACTCTTCAAATATGTATTAAGCTTTTACGAAATTAATTTTTATTAAATCACCAAGACGTTCTTACCAATTTTATTTTAAAGAAATTGTCACAAATAAAAATACAAATAATCTCGAACATTTAGAGACAACTTTTAATCAAACGTACATTTTACAAATGATTTAGAACCGCATTTTCCAAAAGAAACACACGTAGCTAGAAAGTGAACTGTGAGAATTAATCGATCAACATTGCTCAACTGATAGCCCAACAAGTCCAGGAAGTCGTACCTACCATAGTCACTAAAGTTACTACCGACCTTGTCGCAAAAAGAAGGAATAAGGAAGACATAGTACCCATCGAATGGAAAGATGGTAATACAAGAAAATTTGAGCACCAGTCAGAAGAAACGACTCGTGTTAATTCAACCGAAAGTTGAAAAGTAGTCGGAAAATGCACTCTAAGCTTAGCAGGAAAGGATTTTAGTATAGATTTAATCCCGATCAAGATAGGGAGTTTCGACATAATAGTTGGTATGGATTGGATGTCCAACCACCGAACAACGATATGCTGTGCGGAGAAGATAGTTAGACTAGCATTACCCGATGGAGGTGTACTCGAAGTGCACGGAGAGAAGTCGAAGAGAGACATTAAGATTGTGTCGTTCATGAAAATGCGAAGCCATCTACGAAAGGAGTGTGTAGCATTCATGGCGCACGTGGTGGATAAGAAAGCAGAAGAGAAGCAAATCCAGGATATTCCGATTGTGCGAGATTTTCCTGAAGTTTTCCCGGAGGAGTTACCTGGATTACCCCCGCAACGGCAGGTAGAGTTCCACGTTGACTTAATTCCCGGAGCAGGCCCCGTAGCAAAGTCGCTTTATCGTCTAGCACCATCCGAGATGCAGGAGCCGTCAAACCAACTTCAAGAACTGCTAGATAAGGGATTCATCCGACCCAGCTCTTCACTTTGGGGAGCCCCTGTGCTGTTCGTCAAGAAGTAAGATGGATCTTTTCGCATGTGCATCGACTATAGGGAGCTGAACAAGGTCACCATCAAGAACCGATACCCTCTTCCGCGCATCGACGACCTGTTCGATTAACTGCAAGGAGCAACGTACTTCTCCAAGATCGATCTTCGATCTGGTTCCTATCAAATGCGAGTTCGTGAGGAAGACATCGCAAAGACAGCGTTTAGAACTCGTTATGGTCGCTATGAGTTCTTAGTCATGCCTTTTGGTTTGACGAACGCTCCAGCAGTGTTCATGGATTTGACGAACCGAGTATGTCGGCCATACTTAGATAAGTTCGTAATTGTCTTCATAGACGACATCCTAATCTACTCAAGAAGCAAAGAGGATCACGAGCACCATTTGAGGCTGATATTGGAACTGCTGAAAGCCGGACAGCTATACGCCAGATTCTCGAAGTGCGAGTTTTGGATTCGAGAAGTTCAATTTCTAGGACACGTAGTGAATAAAGGAGGAATCCACGTCGATCCAGCTAAGGTGGAAGCGGTAAAGAAATGGGAAGCCCCGAAAACACCGGCAGAAATTCGACAATTTCTCGGTTTGGCAGGCTATTACCGACGATTCATCGCAAACCTCTCCAAGATTGCGCAGCCGCTGACAACTTTAACGCAAAAGGACAAGAAGTTCGTCTGGGGAGAAAAACAAGAAGAAGCGTTTCAAACGCTAAAGCAAAAGTTGTGTAATGCACCCATTCTGGCGTTACCCGAAGGAACGGATAACTTTGTGGTGTATTGCGATGCTTCGCATCAAGGCTTGGGATGTGTTCTGATGCAGGACGAGAAGGTCATTGCCTATGCGTCCAGACAACTAAAGGTTCATGAGAAGAACTACACCACCCACGACTTGGAGCTTGGAGCAGTGGTGTCTGCCCTCAAGATATGGAGACATTATCTCTACGGCACCAAATGCACTATCTATACGGACCATAAGAGTCTCCAGCATATTCTAGATCAGAAAATGCTAAACATGAGGCAGAGAAGATGGGTTGAGTTGCTCAGCGATCACGACTACGAGATTAAGTATCATCCAGGGAAAGCGAATGTCGTAGCTGATGCGTTAAGCCGAAAGGAGCGGGTAAAGCCCACAAGGTCGCGAGCAATGGGAATGGTAGTGCAGACCAGCTTAAAAAGTCAAGTAGTGGAAGCTAAAAAGGAAGCTCTGAAGGCTGACAACCTAAATAAAGAAACTCTTCACGGCATAGGAAAGGAATTTGAGGAGAAAGTGGATGGAGTGTGTTATTTCAAGGGAAGAATTTGGATTCCGAGGGTGGAGCAATTGAGAAAGATGATCATGGATGAAGCTCATCAGTCGAAGTATTCGAGACATCCAGGATCCGATAAAATGTACAAAGGACTGAAGGAGCATTACTGGTGGCCCGGTATGAAAAGAGATATCGCCACTTACGTGAGTAAATGCTTGACTTGCGCAAAAGTTAAAGCAGAGCACCAGAAACCGTCCGGACTTCTTCAGCAACCGGAAATCCCGGAGTGGAAATGGGAGCAGGTATCGATGGATTTCGTGACTAAGCTACCCAAGACTAAAAAGGGTCATGATACGATTTGGGTAATCGTTGACAGACTCACGAAATCAGCGCATTTCTTGCCAATAAAGGAGACTTATAGCATCGATAAGCTTGCGCAGCTGTATGTCAGTGAGATTGTCATGCCAGCATTCAGTGTGCTCCATACGAGGCACTATTTGGACGCAAGAGTAGGTCCCCCCTTAATTGGTTGGAAGTGGGAGAGAACCGATTGTTTAGGCCTGATGAAGTACAGGAGACCACCGACAAAATCAAAATGGTTCAAGAAAAGCTGAAAGTGGCCAGGGATCGCCAGAAAAGCTATGCCGATAATCGGCGAAAGCCGTTGGAATTCCAAGTTGGTGACAAAGTGTTACTAAAGGTATCTCCATGGAAAGGGCTAATAAGATTCGGAAAGAAAGGAAAACTGAGCCCTCGTTTTGTTGGACCATTCAAGGTCGTAGAGAGGATCGGACCCGTTGCCTATAGGTTGGACTTACCTATAGAGCTGAGCTCTATTCATGACACGTTCCACGTGTCCAACCTGAAGAAATGTCTGTCAGAGGAGACAGTAGTTCTGCCTTTGGATGAGATTCAAATCAATGAGCAACTGCGCGTCTCGGAGAAACCAATCGAAATCCTTGATCGAGAAATCAAGCAACTCTAACGAAGTAAAATACCGATCGTCAAGGTTCGATGGAACTCCAGGCATGGACCTGAATTCACCTGGGAGCGGGAGGCGTTCATGAAAGACAAGTACCCGCATCTCTTCATAAAGAACCCCGGCAATAGCAGCAAGAATTAAATTTCGGGACGAAATTTCTTTCAACCGGGGGTAACTGTGACACCCGTCAATTTTTGACGTTCAGGTTAGCTACCTGTTTATTTTGCTCAGTAGCATTCCCGTAAGTGGAAAAAGTAGAAATTAAGTTGCCTGAATAATTTAGGTTAGTTGCGTGAAAAAGTTAGGCAAAAATCCTAAAAGTCCCGGAAAATGCCCGAAACAGCCCGTACCGGCCCGGAAACGTCCGAAAATCCTATAATGCCAAAATTTGGAAACGAAATGTACAAAATAAAGAATTTTGTTAAAAACATGAATAAACTGTTCCATATAGTCTAAAAGTGCTTTCGAAAAAGTCGGTTCCTACCGAAAACGCGAAAAACCCGATACTGCGTTCGAATTAACAGTATTAGAAATACATTAAAAAAAAAAAAAAAGAAGGAAGGAAGGGGATTGGCCCATTTGGCTGGCCACCCCCACCCTCCAATCATCATCCCTCTCTTTTTCTCTTTTCTAAACAAAATCATCATCACACCACCATTTCCCCATTCATTTTCAAATCCTTCCCTCTCTCTAACCTTTCTCTCACTAGAAATCCTCTCTAACTCTCTCAAAAATCCAGCCCTTATAACATCAAAAATCTGGAAATTTTGAAGATTAAAAACAAGTTTTAAGAGTGTTCTTGGTGTATTCAAAGGTAAAGTACATTGCATGATAGTTTAGCTTCGATTTTGAACCCATTTGGGGTATTTTCTTCATCTTTTTGTGAGGTTTTAATCCTCTTTGTTGGATGAACATCATCCTTGATGTTTGAGGAAGAGATTTAACCATGATAATGTGTTAAAACATTTGAAAGTGGTGAAAATCTATGACTTCTCCATTAAAACACAAGATTGATGAGTAAAATCACTAGTATTTGGTGTTTTGATACTTGTTTTGGATGGAAATCGTTTTAATGATGCATGCATGTGTTTTATTGTGATTCAAAGATTTTTCATCTAATTATTTGTTAAATAAAATGAGTTTGTGGGTTAATAGCAAGAAAACCCCAAAGAGTTATGATTTTATGTGTTTTATTGGTGGATTTGATGTTAGTATTGAGACAGATTCTGTCAAAAATTTCGCATGCACTTTACACGACTCAAAAAGGGTCTTGTTGTATTCATTTCTTTATGAAATTTTTATGGGATGAAATTTAAGGTGTTAGGGTTCAAACCCCACTGGATTTGCATAAAAACACCAAGATTTGAGTTCAAACCATCCAAAACCATTTTCGTGTGCAACAGCACTTGGTCAGAAACTTGACTCACATTCATGCATGCATAACTCTTTGGTAAATCATCCAAATTACAAACTTTTTGATTCTAAACTCAAGTATTCTGAGTTAGCTTTCTATAGAATCCAAAATCAAGTCATTTAGAGTAGTTTTGAGGGTTTAACCAATGAAAATGAATTGATAGTGCAATCTGTCCCATAATGGCAGAACCACATGCACAACTTCAAAGAGGCATATCTCTCTCAAAAATCACCTAAATGATGTGAATCTTGTCTCATTAGCTTGGTATATGTTTTATTTAGAAAACCCCTTTGGAAATTCGTAAATTGGTGGTGTTATGAATTATTTATGAATAAAACATCACCAAAAGGTATTCTGGAATTTCAGCTTTTACCACTGATTTTGTAAAATTGTTTAAAAATAGTAAAAGAACTCTAAAAATTGTGAAATTTGGTGGAGTTATTCCTAACATCCCCTAATTCAGAGGGTAAAAATTTAAAGATTTAATATTTAGAGGACCTAAGTTCAAAATAACAATTTTTACAACTCAAAATTTGTGACAGATTCTGGAAATTTCTTAAAAACCCAATTTTTACAAATTTTGAACTTCCAAAATGTTTGGAAGACTTTCAATTGTGACAAAATGAATTTTTATTAAGTTGGACTATAAATAACATAATGGCATTATATGGATATCGGTACGATTTTGATAGGGACCGTTGAACTTAGAACTTACGTTAAAAATTACGTGTTTGATAGGGCGAACATAGTTCGGAGCCGGGATTAGATCACGCACCATCACTTACGAAATCGCACTAAACGCTTGAGGTGAGTATTCACAGCCCCCGTTTTTACCGTTTTTACGAGTTTTGGGGTGAAAAGCATGTTTATAAATGAATGTGAAAAATTGTGAAATTATTGTGAAATGGAATGAAATGAAATGTATTGTGAGCTAAATTTGAAATGTTATGCGGCATGATATATTGAGTAAAAGTCCCATGTTGAATACACTACTATTAACTCGTTTCGAGCCAATGGTTATTGTGGATAGCGCTATTTGGTAGAGTGGACCCACCCTTGTTTACTGACGAGTATAGGGTGCACGTAATCATATGTGGTACTACACATGTGGGATTTAGTCCCACCGCTGAGGTAGTGCAGCGTCTACACATGTGGGGTTTTAGTCCCACCGTTGAGGTAGTTCGCGAGAACGCTCTACCCATGTGGTTCGCAACCACCTCTGAGGTAGATCGTTAGGGCAAATTGGTTTTAGGTTTAGTAGTGGCTCAAAGAATAAATACCATGCGATTAACATGACCCGGGAAATTTACTCACATGTTGGTAGTGAATGAACGGATTCACTCTAACTGTTTATAAAAATTTAGTGAATGAACGGATTCACTATAACTGTTTATGAAAATTTAGTGAATGAACGGATTCACTATAACTGTTTATGAAAATTTAGTGAATGAACGGGTTCACTATATCTTGTTTATGAAAAGTCGAGTGAATAAAAAGGTTCACTAAAATTGTTGCATTTAAACTGTTTTGTGCATATAAAAACCTGTGAACTCACCAACTCTCGTAGTTGACGCTTGTTTTAACATGCTTTTCAGGAAATCAGAAGGTGATTGAGAAAGCTTAGTTTTGAGCACTTGTAGACATCAATCAAGACTTAGTATTTTATTTTGTTATGTTTGTAATTTCAAACTTCCGTTGGTTGTAATACAATTTAAATTTTAAAAACTTTGGATATTTTGGAACGAATGGTTGATGTTGTTATCTCCTATCGCCTTGAAATCTTAGCTGTCGCACCTCGTGTTTCCGCTTTAGCGGGGTGTTACACCAATTCGACCGATTCAAAAAGCCATGGTCTCGTATTTCCAGGCTCTACAATACTACCACAACGAAAATAGGACCAACCTAACACAAAATACTCACTTGGTGATCCAAAGATCGCCAATTTCCTTATCATTCGACCAAAACCCTAACTATGAACCAAACTTGATATTCGACCACAATAAAGGAAAATTGATGATTACCTGAAGTTAGAAACTTAGTTCCAACGGTGAGCAACAATCGATGGCACCACGTAAACACAATTTCACCCCAATCACCAAAACCCTTTGAAGTCTATCAAGCCCTTTTCTCTTCTCTCAAGATTGACAAATGATCAAAAGTGAAGGGTTTGATCATCCAATCCCATATATATACACTTACACATAACACCCTCCATTTTCTATATTTACAAGCAAGTCCCCCTACCTGAAATTACATAAATGACACCAAACCTTAATACTTAACGAAAGAGAAGTTAAAACTTAACTAAATGGGAACGGGGTGTTACAACTCTCCCCCACTTACCAAGATTTCGTCCCCGAAATCGCTTAGTCATGGAACAGCTCCGGATAATTGGATCTCATCTCCGCTTCCGGCTCCCACGTCCACTCTGATCCCTTCCGATGCTCCCACTGGACTTTTACCAGACTAATTTCCTTGTTACGCAAAGATTTCGTCTTCCGTTCCAAGATAGCAATCGGCCTTTCCACGTAGTTAAGTCGTTCATCAACTTGAATGTCATCTATTGGAATGTGAGCCGATTCATCCGCCAAACATTTTCGTAACTGGGACACATGGAAAGTGTCATGTATCAAACTGAGCTCTGGTGGTAACTCAAGTCGATACGCCACTTTACCCACACGTGCCACCACTTTGAATGGTCCAATAAATCTAGGGCCGAGCTTGCCCCTTTTCCGAAATCGAATCACTCCCTTCCAAGGCGACACTTTTAACAACACTTTATCACCCACACTGAACTCCAAGTCTGATCTCCGCTTGTCAGC
Source organism: Centaurea solstitialis (assembly GCA_030169165.1). NCBI lineage: Eukaryota > Viridiplantae > Streptophyta > Magnoliopsida > Asterales > Asteraceae > Centaurea > Centaurea solstitialis. Next base: position 29,062,806 of record CM058045.1, on the reverse strand, counting down.
GTAGCTTTTCTGACGACTTTGAGCTGTCTTCAAACGTTCTCGAATTAATTCTATGCTCTCAGTTGTCTTCTGAACTATCTCGGTACTACCCAACTCCCGTTGGCCCACCTCTCCCCAACATACCGGAGTCCTGCACCTCCTCCCATAAAGCATCTCATATGGAGGCATGCCAATACTAGCATGGAAGCTGTTGTTGTACGAAAACTCGGCCAACGGTAGATAAGTATCCCAACTACCACCAAAATCCAACACACAGGCTCTCAACATGTCCTCCAAGGTCTGAATCGTTCTCTCACTTTGACCGTCGGTTTGAGGATGGAAAGCTGTACTAAGTTGCAGTTTCGTCCCCAAATCCTCATGGAACTTACTCCAAAATCGTGACGTAAACCGAACATCCCGATCAGAAATGATAGTGACCGGAACGCCATGTCTAGCCACGATTTCCTTAACATAAATATCAGCCAACTTTTCCGACGAAGAGCTCTCATTAATAGCAATAAAATGAGCGCTCTTAGTTAAACGATCCACAATAACCCAGATAGCATCCACATTTCTGGAAGTACGAGGTAACTTAGTGATTAAGTTCATCGTAATGTGCTCCCACTTCCAAACAGGTATATCCAAAGGTTGCAACTTCCCATGAGGTCTTTGGTGCTCTGCCTTAACCCTCAAACAGGTTAAACACTTCTCCACATAGCGGGCCACATCCCGCTTCATTCCTGGCCACCAATAATCGGTCTTCAAATCCCGATACATCTTGGTAGCTCCCGGATGAATAGAAAACTTGGACTTATGAGCTTCGTCCAGAAGTGTCTGCCTCGCCTCACATGACACCGGCACCCACACTCGACCCGAACGAGTCAACAACCCTCTACTATCAGTCACCAACTGGACCAGTTGACCCTTAATCCTCTCTTTCTTTTGATTCTCCTCCTTCACTGCTTCAAACTGCGAGCTCTTTATTAACTCTATCAACGAAGTGGTCACTGCCAATCCCATCAATGGCACCCGCAACACATCACCATGAACCTTTCGACTCAACGCATCAGCCACCACATTGGCCTTGCCGGGATGGTATAGGATCTCGCAGTCATAATCCTTTACCACATCTAACCACCGGCGTTGTCTCATGTTCAAATTCTGCTGATCGAGAAAATATCGCAGACTCTTATGGTCAGTGTAAATGGTACACTTTACACCATAGAGGTAATGTCTCCACAACTTCAATGCAAAAACCACCGCAGCTAATTCCAAATCGTGAGTCGGATAATTTACCTCATGCGTTTTTAGTTGACGAGATGCATAGGCTATTACCTTCCCACGTTGCATTAACACGCAGCCTAACCCGTGATAAGAAGCATCACAGTAGACTGTCATGTCATCAACCCCTTCCGGTAGCGTCAAAACCGGCGCTTCACACAATTTCCCACGCAACAACTCAAAAGCTTTTTGTTGCTCCTCGCCCCACACAAACTTCACATTCTTTCGAGTTAGCCTCGTCAAAGGCACCGCTATCTTAGAGAAATCCTGAATAAACCGTCGGTAATAACCGGCTAATCCCAGGAAACTCCGAATCTCTGTGGGAGTCTTTGGAACCTCCCATTTCATCACCGCTTCAATCTTTGCCGGATCCACCTTGATGCCTTCCCGATTAACAAGATGCCCTAAAAATTGGACCTCTTGTAACCAGAAATCGCATTTAGAGAACTTAGCGTACAACCGCTTCCGTCGCAAAGTCTCTAGTACCTCGATCAAATGTATCACATGATCTTCCTTCGTCTTGGAGTAAATCAGTATATCGTCTATGAATACGATTACCGACTTATCCAACATAGGCCTACAGACCCGATTCATTAGGTCCATAAACACTGCCGGCGCGTTTGTCAACCCGAACGGCATCACCACGAACTCGAAGTGTCCGTACCTCGTTCTGAATGCTGTCTTCTGCACGTCCTCTTCCCTCACCTTCACTTGATGGTACCCAGATCGAAGATCTATCTTTGAGAACCATGCAGCTCCCTGAAGTTGATCAAAGAGATCATCGATCCTCGGTAGCGGGTATCGATTTTTCACTGTAAGCTTATTGAGCTCACGATAATCGATGCACATCCGCATCGAGCCATCCTTCTTCTTCACAAAGAGGATAGGGGCTCCCCAAGGTGAACTACTTGGGCGTATAAACCCCTTGCCCAACAACTCTTCAAGCTGGTTCGACAACTCCTGCATTTCTGGAGGTGCTAAACGGTAGGGAGCTTTAGCCACTGGCGCCGCTCCCGGAATCAAGTCGATCCCGAACTCCACTTGACGCTCCGGAGGAACTCCAGGTAAATCTTCCGGAAAGACATCCGGGAAGTCCCTTACAACCGGAACATCGGCCACCGTTTTCCTCTTTTTCTCCCCCGCAATCTCTGTGTAACGCCCCGCTAAAGCGGAACCGCAAGGTGATACAGCTAAGATTTCATCGCGATAGGATATAAATCACACCAATCATTCATACCAAAATTTAAAAGAGTTTACACAATATTTCAAGTATTACAATCCATCCTTCATTTAGGTTTACAAATTTAAACAAAATATGAATTGACATGACTGGTGTTATGCAAAAGTTCCCTTAATGAACATATCAAACCTTCGGAATTCCTGAAAAGCATGTTAAACAAGTGTCAACTACAAGAGTTGGTGAGTTCACAGGTTTTTATAGATGTAAAGCAGTTATGTACAATATTCATCCCAAAAGACGTTTATTCGCAATACGGTTGTAAACAGTTTGGTGAATCAGTTCATTCACCCCAAAACAAATAACAGTGTAGTAAACGACAGTGAGTAGATTTCCCAAACGATGTGTTAATTACATGATATATATCAGTGAGTTACTACAATCCTTCATTTCGTGACATTGCTACGCCCCTATTCAGCCTTGCCGGGGGAAAACTAATTCCAGCCGGGGTGAATATTTTTCAATACAGTGCACCTATTACTCGTCAGTTCTAGGTGGGTATGTCAATCCAAATAGCGCTATCCACTTGTATCATAGGCCCAATTTGTAAGGGTTAATAGTAGTGCAGGGGACATTTCATTTATTGCTCACTATATCATGATTCAACAAATCAAAAATTTATTTCATAAAACATTTCATTTCATTTCATTTCGATGCTCGAGTTCATTTCATTTCGATTCATTTGATACTCGAAGCATGGTTTCATTTCAATTCACTTCAATAAACTCAAAACATTTCATTTCAATAATTCATTTTATACTCACATTTCGATTTACATCATTTTATAAAACATTTCATATAAACGAATCATTTCATTTTGTCACAATAAGTCATTTCATTTCGATAATTCAATTCATTTCGCAACAAGTTCACAACCAAACACATTTAATCATATACATGCTTTTCACCCCAAAACGTATAAAAACAGTAAAAGTGGGGCTGTGAATACTCACCTCTAGCGTTTAGTGCGGATTTGTTAAGGTTGGTGCGTGGTCTAGTGCCCGTCTCCGAACTACGGTTGCCCTATCAAACACGTAATTTTCAACGTAAGTCCTAAGTCCAACGGTCCTTAAAAATCGTACCGAAATCCATATAATGCCATTATGTAAATTTTATAGTCCAAATTTAATAAAAATTCCTTTTGTCACAATTTTAAGGTTCTCCAAACATTTTGGGGTTCAAAACTTATAAAATTGGATTTTTCTAAAATTTCAGAATCTGTCAAAATTTTTGAGTTGTAAAAATTGCTATTTTGAACTTAGGTCCTCTAACTATTGAGTCTTAAAATTTTTACCCCCTGAATTATGGGATGTTAGGCACAATTCCACCAAATTTCATAATTTTTAGAGAATTTTTACTAATTTTAAACATTTTTACAATTTTAGTGGTAAGGGCTGGAATTCCAGAATACCTTTAGATAGAGTTTAGTTCATAAATAATTCCATACACCACTTTATCACGAATTTCCAAAGAGATTTCCTAGATAAAACATATACCAAACTTTTGAGATAAGATTCATGCCATAAGGATGGTTTTTGAGAGATTTATGACCTCTTCAAGTGGTGCATGTGTAATCTGCCATAAGAGGACAGCCTACACCACCAACTTAAACTCATTGGTTGAAGTCTCAAAACTCCTCTAAATGACATGAGCTTGGACTTTTTAGAAAGCTAACTCAAAGTACTTGAGTTTAGGATCAAGAAAATTGTGCTTTAGATGAATAATCAAGGAGTTATGCTAGTTTGAAGTTGACCAAAGTTTCTGACCAAACACTGTTGCACACAAAAATGTTTTTGGATGGTTTGAACTCAAATCTTGGTGTTTTTATGCAAAAATCAGTGGGGTATGAACCCTAACACCTTAAATTTCATCCCATAAAAATTTCATAAAGAAATGACTACAACAAGACCCTTTTTGAGTCGTACAAAGTACATGCAATTATTTTGACAGAATCTGTCCAACATTTAACATTCAAAATGATACCAAAACACATAAAATCATACCATTTCGGGGTTTATCTTGCAATTTCACCCATAACTCAGATTATTCAAATGTAATACAACTAATATATGCTTTCATACCATCCAAACCCATGCATGAACTATTGATGAAGTTTAGCACAAGTTTGGTGGTCAAAAACATCATTTAACAAGGATTTTACATCCAAATGGTGTTCTTATGGGGAAGTCATTGACTCTCACCTTCATAGATTGTTTTTCCAACATTTCTAAGGTGGAATCTCTTTCCCAAACACCATAAGGATTTAGAATCCATAGAAGGAGGTTAAACCTCAAGAAAAACACGAAAATAGAGCTTGAAAGGAGTGAAAAACGAATCTAAACTTAACCTAACCTTCTTACCTTTGAGATTTTGATTACAATAACTTGAATGTGGTTTTTAATCTTCAAGAAATCTGATTTTTGAAGATGAGTTTAGGGCTGGACTTGAGAGAGAAATGAGAGGATTTTAGAGAGAGGAAGAGTTTAGAGACAGAGGGATTTTTGAAAAATGGGTGAAGTGATGATGATGAATTGATTTTGTAGGGAAAAGAGGAGAGGAGAGAGAGATAGGGGGGGGTGGCCGGCCCCCTAGTGGGTCCCACCTCCTCCTCTCTTTTCTTTTATTTTTTTTTTACACACTTTCTTACACTGTCAGTTCGATTCGGTACCGGGTTTTCGGCGTTTTTTGGCAAAAACCGACTTTTCGAAGGTGGTTTTAGATTATTTAGGTCGGTTTACTCATATTTTAAACAGAATAACTTAAATTTTCAAGATTCATTTTAAATTTGGCATTTTAGGATTATCGGGTGATTTCGGGCCGGTTCGGGCTTTTTCGGGCAGTTTCCGGAACTTTTAGGTTTTAGCCTAACTTTTTCACGCAAACTAACCTAGATTATCCAGGCAACTTAAATTCTACCTTTTAGCCTACAGGAACGCTACTGAGTGAATTTAACGAGTAGCTAACCTGAGTGTCAAAATTTGACGGATGTCACAGTTACCCCCGGTTGAAAGAAATTTCGTCCCGAAATTTAATTCTTGCTATTACAGCCGGGGTTTTCTGTGAAGAGGTGCGGGTACTTGCTTTTCATGAAGGCCTCCCGCTCCCAAGTAAACTCTGGTCCGTGCCTAGAGTTCCATTTCACTTTGACTATCGGTATCCTGCTGCGTCGGAGTTGCTTGATTTCTCGATCAAGAATTTCGATTGGTTCCTCGGAAACACGCAGTTGCTCATCGATTTGAATCTCATCCAAAGGCAGAACTACGGTCTCCTCCGACAGACATTTCTTTAGGTTGGACACGTGAAACGTGTCATGAATTGAGCTCAGCTCTATGGGTAAGTCCAACCTATAGGCAACAGGTCCGATTCTCTCTATGACCCTGAATGGTCCAACAAAACGAGGGTTCAGTTTCCCTTTCTTTCCAAACCTTATTATCCCTTTCCATGGTGATACTTTTAGTAACACTTTGTCACCAACTTGAAATTCCAACGGCTTTCGCCGATTATCGGCATAGCTTTTCTGGCGATCCCTGGCCGTTTTCAGCTTTTCTTGAACCATTTTGATTTTGTCGGTGGTCTCCTGCACGACATCAGGCCTAAACAATCGATTCTCTCCCACTTCCAACCAATTAAGTGGGGACCTACACTTGCGTCCATACAGTGCTTCGTATGGCGCACACTGAATGCTGGCGTGATAGCTATTGTTGTAGGAGAACTCGACTAAAGGTAGATGATCGTCCCAACTTCCTCCAAATTCCAACACACAGGCACGTAACATATCCTCTAATGTTTGGATGGTTCGCTCAGTCTGTCCATCGGTCTGAGGATGGTAAGCCGTGCTCAAATCCACACGAGTGCCCAAAGCTGCTTGAAGCGATTGCCAAAATCGCGAGGTAAATCTGCTATCTCTATCAGAGATGATCGATATCGGGACTCCATGTCGCATGACAATTTCACCGACATACAGCTGCGCAAGCTTATCGATGCTATAAGTTTCCTTTATCGGCAAGAAATGCGCTGATTTCGTGAATCTGTCAACGATTACCCAAATCGTATCATGACCCTTTTTAGTCTTGGGTAGTTTTGTCACGAAATCCATCGATATCTGCTCCCATTTCCATTCCGGGATTTCCGGTTGTTGAAGAAGTCCGGACGGTTTTTGGTGCTCTGCTTTAACTTTTGCGCAAGTTAAGCATTTACTTACGTAGATGGCGATATCTCTCTTCATACCGGGCCACCAGTAATGCTCCTTCAGTCCCTTGTACATTTTATCAGACCCTGGATGAATCGAATACCTCGACTGATGAGCTTCATCCATGATCATCTTTTTCAATTGCTCCACCCTCGGAATCCAAATTCTTCCCTTGAAGTAACACACTCCATCCTCTTTCTCCTCAAATTCCTTTTCTACGCCGTGAAGAGTTTCCTTGTTTAAGTTGTCAGCCTTCAAGGCTTCCTTTTGTGCTTCCACTACTTGAGTTTTTAGGCTGGTCTGCACTACCAATCCCATTGCTCGTGACCTTATGGGCTTTACCCGCTCCTTCCGGCTTAACGCATCAGCAACAACATTCGCTTTCCCTGGGTGATACTTAATCTCGCAATCGTAGTCGCTGAGCAATTCCACCCATCTCCTTTGTCTCATATTCAACATCTTTTGATCAAGTATGTGCTGGAGGCTCTTATGATCCGTAAAAATGGTGCATTTGGTGCCATAGAGATAATGTCTCCATATCTTAAGGGCAAACACCACTGCTCCAAGCTCCAAATCATGAGTGGTGTAGTTCTTCTCGTGAACTTTCAGCTGTCTGGATGCGTAAGCGATGACTTTCTCGTTTTGCATTAGAACACATCCCAAGCCTTGATGTGAAGCATCGCAATATACCACGAAGTTATCTGTCCCTTCGGGTAATGCTAAAATGGGTGCGTTGCACAATTTATGCTTCAACACCTGGAACGCTTCCTCTTGCTTCTCTCCCCAAATAAACTTCTTGTCTTTCTGCGTTAGGGCTGTCAGCGGCTGCGCGATCTTGGAAAAGTTTGCAATGAACCTTCGGTAATAACCTGCCAGACCAAGAAATTGTCGAATTTCTGTCGGTGTTTTCGGGGCTTCCCATTTCTTTATAGCCTCGATCTTAGCTGGGTCAACATGTATTCCATCTCTATTCACTACATGTCCTAGAAAGTGAACTTCCCGAATCCAAAATTCGCACTTTGAGAATTTGGCGTATAGCTGCTCGGCCTTTAACAGTTCCAATATCAGCCTCAAATGATGCTCGTGGTCCTCCTTGCTCCTAGAGTAGATTAGGATGTCATCAATGAAGACAATCACGAACTTATCTAAGTATGGCCGACATACTCGATTCATCAAATCCATGAATACTGCCGGAGCGTTCGTCAAACCAAAAGGCATGACTAAGAACTCGTAGTGACCATAGCGGGTTCTAAACGCTGTCTTTGCGATGTCTTCCTCACGAACTCGCATTTGATGGTAACCAGATCGAAGATCGATTTTGGAGAAGTACGTTGCTCCTTGCAGTTGATCGAACAGGTCGTCGATGCGCGGAAGAGGGTAGCGATTTTTAATAGTGATCTTGTTCAGCTCTCTGTAATCGATGCACATACGAAAAGATCCGTCCTTCTTTTTGACGAACAACACAGGGGCTCCCCACGGTGATGAGCTGGGTCGGATGAATCCTTTGTCCAAAAGCTCCTGAAGTTGATTTGACAGCTCTTGCATCTCGGACGGTGCTAGTCGATAAGGCGACTTTGCTATGGGACCTGCTCCAGGAACTAGGTCAATGTGAAACTCCACTTGTCGTTGTGGAGGCAATCCAGGTAATTCTTCCGGAAATACCTCTGGAAATTCTCGCACAACTGGAATATCCTGAATTCGCTTTTCCTTCGCCTCTGTATCTATGACGTGCGCCATGAATGCTATGCATTCCTTCCGTAGATGACCTTGCATCTTCATAAACGACACAATCTTGATGTCTCTCTTTGGCCTATCTCCATACACTTCGAGTAATCCTCCATCAGGTAATGGTAATGCGACTATCTTTTCAGCACAACATATTGTTGCTCGATGCTTGGACATCCAGTCCATACCGACAATTATGTCAAAGCTCCCTATCTTGATTGGGATCAAGTCTATGCTAAAATCCTTTCCAGCTAAACCTAGAGTGCATTTTCTGATTATTTTGTTAGCCCTAACTAGTTCTCCGTTGGAGTATTCAATTACGTGGTCCTCTTTCAGATTCTGTGACTTTTTATTTATCTTAGGCCTGAATTCTAACGACACAAAGCTCATATCTGCTCCGGAATCGAAAAGCACAGTGGCAGGATAGTTGTTGAGAAGAAACGTACCTGTAACCACGTCTGGGTTTTGCCTTGCTTCCTCCGTCCCAATAACAAACGCTCTCCCGCGAGCTAGTCCTCCGCGGTTTCCTTGGTTTCCTGGATTCGCCGGCTACGCCTGATTTGCGTAAGGCCTTGGATTCAACTTGGGACAAGCATTCCGGTAGTGATTGTAGCTCCCACACTCAAAACAGGCTCTCTTTCTACAATCCTTGTCGGTATGGCCTCCCCTGCCACACCTGGAACAGATAACACATCTCCCAGCATGATGATTCCCACATTTGCCACATCTCTGAGGCATCCCCTTTTCTTTCTCTGCTACTTGCATCTGCATTCCGTAGCTCCTAGTCATTCTTCTATCCTTTCCCGTCTTTCCTCTGAATTGCAGTTTGGGTGCTTCCTCCATCTTCCTCTTTCCCTTTGCCTTGTCACTCGAGAAAGTTCCCGATCGGATAGCGTTGTTGGTAAGGCGGTTTGCTAAGTTAACTGCCTCTTGTAGGCTCTTTGGATCAGCTGCCGTCACGTTACCTCTGATTTCGGGGGACAAACCCCAAACATACCTATCGACTCGGTTTTGTTCAGGTGTCACCAAGTGGGGCACTAACTTGGCTAACTCGTGAAATCGGGTAGTGTATGAGGTGATGTCGTTTCCCTTCATCTCGTGGCGCCATAATTCAGCTTCCAACTTTTGAAGTTCGCTCCTTGGACAGAATTCCTCCTTCAGCATCTTCTTGAAATCCTCCCAGGTGATCTGACCGGTTGCGTCACGGCCACGGACTTGTACCTGGGTGTTCCACCATGTCAAAGCTCGCCCTTGGAGTAGACAAGCGGCATACTCGACCTTATTCCTTTCCAGGCACTTGCTTATGTGAAGGACTGATTCCATACTTTCAATCCATGTTAATAATCCAACAGCTCCCTCTGTTCCATGGAACTCTTTAGGGTTGCAGCTTCGGAAGGATTTGTATGTACAATCTCGTTCCCTTGACCCTTGATTGTTGTTCTGATTGGTGTTCAGCCCAGCAGCCACCTGGCTAACTATGCCGGGTAACGAAGCCATCACTTGCTCCGATACGAGCCTCGACAAGTCCGGGTTCTCTCTTCTCGGAGGCATGTTTCTAAAGCAACAGCATGCCCACAAGTTTAAATGACACTTTCCATTTTCTAAGTGTAATCGCAATTCTACTTATTTTTCGCAATTTAAATGCCATACTAATTCACGCTATCATTTTAACCTAACGTTTTTAGACATTTCAAACAACCACAATAAGCATGTCAATTGCATATTCATTTTCTAACACATAAGCGGAGCATAGATAAGATCATAAAGCTTCCATTTAATAAAACAAATTCCAAATCATAAATTCACCAAGCATGTTCAAAATACGATCACATCCATACAGTCATCCATAATAATTCATAAATTGTTCAAATCTAGGCATACTGCCCCAAAAATAAGAGTTTTATCAAAAGATCAATCACCAAACCCACCCCCTAGGCCCTCACCCTCCAAACAGTCCACAGAAGTAGGAGTACCACCACGGTCACCACCAAATACACCACCGTATACAGGTGGTGGAGTGATGCCATGGTGTGGCTGAGGAGAGCCACTATCCTGGTCAACTGCTGGCTGTCCGCTCCAGCTACACCAAGGAGGGAGTCTATCATGTGGTCATGGTGGTCCAGAAGGTGCTCATGGATGTCCTGGCCTCGGGCTAGCCTAGCGACCTCCTGTCGCTCGGTCGGGGTCATGCCTTTCAGGCAAAGGACCGGGGCACGAGCCATGTGTGGTGGTCGAGGAACTGGTGATGGTCGGGCAACAGGCGGTGGTCGGGCGGCAGGCTGCGGTGGAGGTACTCGAATGATCGGCGACGACGGTCGATAAGGCGGCGGGGATCCTGATGACGAGGACGACGAGGACGACGATGACCCACCTTGGCCCCTGACCCGTGATGGTCCCGCCCCATCCCCGGTGGGAATGCGGAAGGTCATTCGGGTAGGCAGTGGCACGCTCTTCCGAGCGGTGGTGCGAATCCGGAGTCCAGTCCGGACAGCAGGGACAGGTCGAGAGTCAGCGTCATCGTCGCTATAGGGATCCCGCTCTGGCACGGCGGTCCGAGATCGGGAGTTACCGTTCTCGCTACCTGGGTGCTCAGGGGACCCGTGAGATCGGTACTCGGATGGGTCTGACTCGTGAGACATGATACTGCGATAAAAGAATTAAGTTAATTTACGGGAAAATAAAATTTTTCAGAAATAAGTAATTTTGTACATATCATATGCAAACTCACACACAATTTCACATTTTTCAGGAATTTTCGGAAAGTTTAAATTTTTAAACCCTAATAGTATGATCAATTTATAAGTCTTATCCTATTTATATCGTGGCTAGGCGTAGGTGATCAGGCTCCGCATATCTATGATATATCAGAATAACACCTATACTAATCATACTAGTATCTAATTCTCCTATTCTTTGAAATCTTAAAAGTTTTAACTTATTTTGGAAAAACGGGTTATAGTACTTGGTTTTTATGAAAAACCAATGTTCTCTATAACCTATGGCTCTGATACCAAATCTGTAACACCCCGCTAAAGCGGAACCGCAAGGTGATACAGCTAAGATTTCCTCGCGATAGGATATAAATCACACCAATCATTCATACCAAAATTTAAAAGAGTTTACACAATATTTCAAGTATTACAATCCATCCTTCATTTAGGTTTACAAATTTAAACAAAATATGAATTGACATGACTGGTGTTATGCAAAAGTTCCCTTAATGAACATATCAAACCTTCGGAATTCCTGAAAAGCATGTTAAACAAGTGTCAACTACAAGAGTTGGTGAGTTCACAGGTTTTTATAGATGTAAAGCAGTTATGTACAATATTCATCCCAAAAGACGTTTATTCGCAATACGGTTGTAAACAGTTTGGTGAATCAGTTCATTCACCCCAAAACAAATAACAGTGTAGTAAACGACAGTGAGTAGATTTCCCAAACGATGTGTTAATTACATGATATATATCAGTGAGTTACTACAATCCTTCATTTCGTGACATTGCTACGCCCCTATTCAGCCTTGCCGGGGGAAAACTAATTCCAGCCGGGGTGAATATTTTGCAATACAGTGCACCTATTACTCGTCAGTTCTAGGTGGGTATGTCAATCCAAATAGCGCTATCCACTTGTATCATAGGCCCAATTTGTAAGGGTTAATAGTAGTGCAGGGGACATTTCATTTATTGCTCACTATATCATGATTCAACAAATCAAAAATTTATTTCATAAAACATTTCATTTCATTTCATTTCGATGCTCGAGTTCATTTCATTTCGATTCATTTGATACTCGAAGCATGGTTTCATTTCAATTCACTTCAATAAACTCAAAACATTTCATTTCAATAATTCATTTTATACTCACATTTCGATTTACATCATTTTATAAAACATTTCATATAAACGAATCATTTCATTTTGTCACAATAAGTCATTTCATTTCGATAATTCAATTCATTTCGCAACAAGTTCACAACCAAACACATTTAATCATATACATGCTTTTCACCCCAAAACGTATAAAAACAGTAAAAGTGGGGCTGTGAATACTCACCTCTAGCGTTTAGTGCGGATTTGTTAAGGTTGGTGCGTGGTCTAGTGCCCGTCTCCGAACTACGGTTGCCCTATCAAACACGTAATTTTCAACGTAAGTCCTAAGTCCAACGGTCCTTAAAAATCGTACCGAAATCCATATAATGCCATTATGTAAATTTTATAGTCCAAATTTAATAAAAATTCCTTTTGTCACAATTTTAAGGTTCTCCAAACATTTTGGGGTTCAAAACTTATAAAATTGGATTTTTCTAAAATTTCAGAATCTGTCAAAATTTTTGAGTTGTAAAAATTGCTATTTTGAACTTAGGTCCTCTAACTATTGAGTCTTAAAATTTTTACCCCCTGAATTATGGGATGTTAGGCACAATTCCACCAAATTTCATAATTTTTAGAGAATTTTTACTAATTTTAAACATTTTTACAATTTTAGTGGTAAGGGCTGGAATTCCAGAATACCTTTAGATAGAGTTTAGTTCATAAATAATTCCATACACCACTTTATCACGAATTTCCAAAGAGATTTCCTAGATAAAACATATACCAAACTTTTGAGATAAGATTCATGCCATAAGGATGGTTTTTGAGAGATTTATGACCTCTTCAAGTGGTGCATGTGTAATCTGCCATAAGAGGACAGCCTACACCACCAACTTAAACTCATTGGTTGAAGTCTCAAAACTCCTCTAAATGACATGAGCTTGGACTTTTTAGAAAGCTAACTCAAAGTACTTGAGTTTAGGATCAAGAAAATTGTGCTTTAGATGAATAATCAAGGAGTTATGCTAGTTTGAAGTTGACCAAAGTTTCTGACCAAACACTGTTGCACACAAAAATGTTTTTGGATGGTTTGAACTCAAATCTTGGTGTTTTTATGCAAAAATCAGTGGGGTATGAACCCTAACACCTTAAATTTCATCCCATAAAAATTTCATAAAGAAATGACTACAACAAGACCCTTTTTGAGTCGTACAAAGTACATGCAATTATTTTGACAGAATCTGTCCAACATTTAACATTCAAAATGATACCAAAACACATAAAATCATACCATTTCGGGGTTTATCTTGCTATTTCACCCATAACTCAGATTATTCAAATGTAATACAACTAATATATGCTTTCATACCATCCAAACCCATGCATGAACTATTGATGAAGTTTAGCACAAGTTTGGTGGTCAAAAACATCATTTAACAAGGATTTTACATCCAAATGGTGTTCTTATGGGGAAGTCATTGACTCTCACCTTCATAGATTGTTTTTCCAACATTTCTAAGGTGGAATCTCTTTCCCAAACACCATAAGGATTTAGAATCCATAGAAGGAGGTTAAACCTCAAGAAAAACACGAAAATAGAGCTTGAAAGGAGTGAAAAACGAATCTAAACTTAACCTAACCTTCTTACCTTTGAGATTTTGATTACAATAACTTGAATGTGGTTTTTAATCTTCAAGAAATCTGATTTTTGAAGATGAGTTTAGGGCTGGACTTGAGAGAGAAATGAGAGGATTTTAGAGAGAGGAAGAGTTTAGAGAGAGAGGGATTTTTGAAAAATGGGTGAAGTGATGATGATGAATTGATTTTGTAGGGAAAAGAGGAGAGGAGAGAGAGATAGGGGGGGGGTGGCCGGCCCCCTAGTGGGTCCCACCTCCTCCTCTCTTTTCTTTTATTTTTTTTTTTACACACTTTCTTACACTGTCAGTTCGATTCGGTACCGGGTTTTCGGCGTTTTTTGGCAAAAACCGACTTTTCGAAGGTGGTTTTAGATTATTTAGGTCGGTTTACTCATATTTTAAACAGAATAACTTAAATTTTCAAGATTCATTTTAAATTTGGCATTTTAGGATTATCGGGTGATTTCGGGCCGGTTCGGGCTTTTTCGGGCAGTTTCCGGAACTTTTAGGTTTTAGCCTAACTTTTTCACGCAAACTAACCTAGATTATCCAGGCAACTTAAATTCTACCTTTTAGCCTACAGGAACGCTACTGAGTGAATTTAACGAGTAGCTAACCTGAGTGTCAAAATTTGACGGATGTCACACTCTGCCACGTACACAAGGTAACTCATGCCTCCCCCTTTCACGTACCGCCTTGCCTTAGCCAAAGAGCACGTCCTTGGCGGACGCTTCATGCCGTTGCCGGTGATGATCAAGTCTCCCCCACTAGGATTCCTGATCTTCACTCTTTGTCCCTCGCAATCGAACCACGCCCCATGACGACCCAACCAACTCATCCCCAACACCACATTTATTTCTTTCATAGGAATGGGTATAAGATCGACACGAAACCTTACCCCTCCCAATTCTATTACATTTCCTCTATATATATTTCTAACTATTACACTCTTCTCATCAGCTATTTCTACCTCTAAAGGCTCATCTAATCTACCCATTACATTAGAAAAACTCTTACAAAAAGAAGTGGGAACAAAACTTTTGCTAGCTCCCGTATCAAACAGAACTAAAGCTGGTTTTGAGTTTACGGGAAATATACCTGTCACCACTTCAGGTTCCACCTTTGCTTCCTCCGCAGTCAGCTGAAAGACCCTCGCACGGCCTTTCGGGATCTCCACCTTTTTCGCCGGACCGGCCTCAATCGCCTTCAAAGGCGCCACTCCAGATAACTGGGTAGATGCAGCTGCGTTCGGACACTCATGAGCAAAATGACCAGGCTGAAAACACCTGAAACACAATCTGGCCGCAACCCTGCAGTCCCGGCTCGAGTGACCTGTTTTCCCGCACTTGTAGCACGTGATAAGACTCGGCCTACACTCGCCCGGATGATTCCGGCCACACTTGGAGCACTTAGGATACTCCCTTTTTCCTTCCGATCTTTGCACTATCCCCTTGAACTTCTTGTTTGAGTGGACCTGACTGTGCTCCTCCTTCTTGCGTTTCCCTTGGCGCTCTAACTCAATTTCCCTTAATCGGCCTTTTCGAACATCTGCTGAAAGTTCGTGCAATTAGTCATCAGTACAAACTCCCGAATCTCAGCTTTGAGCATCTGCCCATAACGATACATCTCATGGTCTCATCCGCCACATAGTTTGGGCAAAAACGAGACTTCTCCAGAAATTTCTCGGTAATCTCGCTCACCGACTCAGTAGTCTGCTTCATGTAGAGAAACTCGTTAGTAAGCCTCTCTATCAAACAAAACCCCAATCATTACATTTCTTTAAACCAATTTTAAACCCTTCTCAAAGCAATTTTATTCAAGTTCCTTCAAACCCATTAATAAAAAACTTTCCCCCCAAAAATGGGTAAAAAATTTTGGAACCCCAAAACAGACAAAAGCTTTTGGTTTTTTTTCCCAAAAATTCTTAAATTTTTCCAAGTCCCCACCTTGCCCCTCCAAAAAAAAACGAAAGGGAAAAAAAAAGGGCTTCCGGGTTAACTTTTGCCGCCCCCCGTTTTAAGCTTCCCAAGGGAAAAATTCTTTGGGGGTAATTCGTTTTCACAAAACTTTATGGCCAAAAAAAACAGTTTAAAACACTAAACAAAAAAAACCCCAAACCTGATTGGGTTGACGGTTTTGCCTTTAAAATGAAAACTCGGCCCAAATCCCTTTTTTCTATAAAACCCCGCCAACTTGAAAAATTTAAATAACGGGTTTTCTCCGATCTTTGCAATTTTTCCCCGGGAAACTTTTGTTTGATGGAACCAAAGGGGGGTGCCCCCCTTTGTTTTTGGCCCCAAAACCAATTTTCCCAAAAGGCCTTTTTTTCGAAACCCAGCAAAAAAGTTAAAAAAAGGGATTGTCTTCAAGAAAATTGATCCAGTTTAGAAATTAAAAAGATAATAAAGGTCTCACCCGCCAATTTGTTGGTTGAAAAAAATTCGGGGACTGGGAAATCTGGTCCCGAAAAAGGGGTCGCCATGAAAGAAATGTTAACCTTCCAAAATTAAACCCCCAAAAAAACCTCCCTTTTAACAACCAAAAATCCCAAGGAAATGGCTTCAGGGTTTCGGGCAAACCCCCAAAACAAAATCATATCTTGTTCTTCAATTCCGAAAACGATTTCTTCCGATAAAAGGTTTAAGGAAAGCCCCATTTATTCGGGAAAATTTAGGAAAATGAGGATTTCTCTCAAAAAGTTTTCCCCCTTTTAAAACCCCAAAACCTTTTGACCTTTATTTTGCCCTGCTTCCCCCCCATCAACTCCCCCCCCAGGGGAAATTTTTTCTGCCTTTTTTTTGGTTAAATTGGGGCATCTCCCCTTTTTTGTCACCCCTAAACTGTTAAAACCCACTTCTCCCAAAATTAGACCCTTTAACCAATTTGGGGGATTTTTAAAATTTTTAAGGGGGGAAATCAGGGTTCCTTGTGGAAAAACCACGAAAAAATAAAAAAAAAAACAAAAACCCAACCCAAAAAGACCCCAAAAACCTTGTTTAATTTAAAAAGGTTACAAAATTATACCTTAAAATAAAAAAGGTTTTCAACCCCTTTTTTTCCTTGGGGCATGAAGAATCACCTTTGTATAGTTGGGTCCCATAACCCCCAGCACCACTTTCCCCAAAAAAAATTTGTAAGATTTTTCCCTTTTATAATAAACCCCTACAACTGCTTTTTCCCAGGCCAATCTTCTTTCGGTAACCCCCCCGAGACCGATACCAAAGGGAAATAATCTAAGGAAGATTTCCCCTTACACCTTTCCCTCCCCGCTTTCTCAAAAAAATTTAAAGCAAAATTTTTTCCCCAAAAATTTTTTCAACCCGGGGTAACTGTGACACCGCAAATTTTGACACCGGGTTACTACTCTTTAAATTCACTCAGTACTTCCTGTACAAAAGGGTAAAAATTTAATTGCCTGATAATCTAGTTATTTTTCGTAAAAAGTAGCTAAAACCAAAAAATTTTCAAACTGCCCAAAAACCCGAACCGCCCAAAATCCCCCGAAAACCTAAAATCCCAAAAAATTTAAAATGAATCTTGAAAATTTAATTATTCTTTTAAAATAAGTAAACCGACCTAAAAAATCTAAAACCACCTTCGAAAAGTGGGGTTTTTTCCCAAAAAACCCAAAAACCCCGTACCGAATCGAACTGACATGTAAAAAGTGTTAAAAAAAAAAAAAAAAAAAAAAGAGGGGGGGACCCACTGGGGCCCGGGCCCCCCCCCCCCTACCTCTCCCCCCCCCCTTTTTTTTTTCCCTAAAAAAAAAAATTCATCATCACCACTTCACCCATTTTCAAAAACCCCCTCTCTCAAAAAACCTTCCCCTTTTCTAAAATCCCTCATTTCTCTCTAAATCCCCCAAAAAAACTATTAAAAAAAATCAGTTTCAAAAAATTTAAAAACCACAAAATTATTTAATAAAACCCCCCAAAAGGGGTAAAAGGGGTTGGGTTTAAATTTTTAGATTCTTTTTTTCACCCTTTCAAGCTCTATTTTCGTTTTTTCTAGGTTTAACCTCCTTCTTTATTCAAATTTTGGGGGTTTTTTGGGAAAAAATTTTCCCCCTTTAAAAATTTTTGGGAAAAACAATCTAAAAGGGGTAGAGTCAATACCCCCAAAAAACACCTTTTTGGAAATGAAAAAATTTTTTTTAAAAAAGGGTTTTTGACCACCAAACTTGTCAAAAACCCCTTCATCATTTTTCAGGGGGGTTTGGGAGGGTATAAAGCATATTATTTTTGTATTACATTGAATAATCTGATTTTGGGTGAAATACCCAAGAAAACCCCAAAGGGGGATGTTTTTTATTTTTTTTTGGGTATCTTTTTAAATTTTAAAAAATTGGAAATTCTTCAAAATAATTGCATGACTTTTTACGCCCAAAAAAGGGGTCTTGTTTTCTTTTTTAAAAAATTTTTTTAGGAAAAATTTTTAAGTTTAGAAAAACCCCCCACGTTTTTTGAAAAAAAAACCCCAAGATTTGAGTTCAAAAAAACCAAAAAATTTTTTTTTGTGGCAACATTTTTGGTCAAAATTTTGGCAACTTAAAACAGCAAACTCCTTGTTTTTTCCCTCAAAGCAAAATTTTTTTCTTGTTTCCAAAAACTCAATTTTTTTGATTACTTTCAAAAAAGTCCAAGCTATTCATTTGGGGGATTTTGGGAAACTTCAACCAATGATTTAATTGGGGGGTTACCCTGCCCTTTTTAAGGGATTACACATGCCCCTTTTTTAAAGGGGTCAAAACCCCCAAAAAAAACCATCCTTAGGGCAAATTTTTCCCCTCAAATTTTTTTGGGTATATGTTTTATCTAGAAATTTTTTTTGAAATTCGTATAAAGGGGTTTAAAGGGAAAATTATTTAACTAAACTCATTTTAAGGGTATTTTAAATTCCCCCCCTTTACCACTAAAATTGTAAAAATGTTTAAAAAAATAAAAATTAAAAAAAATTTTATAAAAATTTGGGGAAATTGGCCAACTTTCCCAAAAATTTTAAAGGGGTAAAAAAATTTTAAGATTTAAATATTTTAGGGGACCAAGGGGTTAAAAAAAAAATTTTTTTTAACAACTCAAAAATTTGACTTTTCCCGGAAATTTAAAAAAAAATTTTTAATTTTTTTTAACCCCAAAAATTTTTTTGGAAGAACCTAAAATTGTGAAAAAAGGGTTTTTTTTAAAATTTTGGGGGACAAAAAAAATTTTAAACAAAATCTTTAAATAGGGTTTTCGGTACTTTTTTTAAGGACCGGGATTTAGACTTACTTAAATTTTTTCGTGTTTGATGGGGCAACCGATTTGGGAGCCCGGCACTAGCCCACCACCAACCTAACAAATCCGCACTAAACGCAGGGGTATTTTCACACCCCATTTTTACCGCTTTTACAAATTTTTTGGGGGGTGAAAAACAGTATTTTTTTTAAAAATGTTTTTTGGTTTTGTAAAATTGTTGCGAAATGAATTAAAAAAACGAAAGAAATGATTTAAATTTTGACAAAATAAATGATTCCTTTTTTTTAAATGTTTATAAAATGAGTAAACGAAAAATTTAGTATGTTAAAAAAAAGAATTTTTAAAAAAAATTTTTTGATTTTTTTAAATAATTGGGAAAAGAAAACCCTCTTCAGTACAATAATTTTAAAAAAATAAAATCGGGGATCGAAAAGAAAAAAAATAAATTTTTATGAAATAAATTTTGATTTTTGAATCATGATAAGGGCAATAAATGAAAAATTTCCCCCGCACACTTTTAACCCTTCAATTGGGCCCCCTGATACAAGTGGATAGCGCTTTTTGGGGTTACAAAACCCACCTAAACTGAAGTAATGGGGCACTTTTTTGAAAAATATTCACCCCCCCCGAATTATTTTTCCCCCCCAAAGGGGGAATGGGGGGGAGAAAAGTCCCAAAAAGGTTTTAGAACCACGTTAAAACATTAATTTAAAAAACTTTTGGGGGAAAACATCACTGTCGTTTTCCCAAACTTTTTTTTTTTTGGGGAAAGAACTATCACCAAATTTTAAAAACCCTTCAATAAACTCTTTGGGGGTAATATTGTAAAAACTTTTTTACATCATAAAAACCCTTTAAAATCCCCAAACCCCTTTTGTTTTTAAAATTTTTTTTAAAAAAGCTTTTTCGGGAAAATTCCCCAAGTTTGATATTTTTCTTTTAAGGGGGAAATTTTTTCAAAAACCCCCTGTCAATCATATTTTTTTTTAAAAATTTTAAACAAAAAAAAGGATGGATTGAAAAAACTTAAAATTGTGTAAACTTTTTTTAAATTTTTGGGGATAAAAGATTGGGTGATTTATATCCATCGCATAAATCTTACGACCCCTTTGGGGGGCCGTTTTTGCGGGGTTTACAGATTTGGGATCAAGCCATGGGATAAAACATTGGGGTTTTTTATAAAAAAACCTACTATAACCCTTTTTTTCCCAAAAAATTTTAAAATTTTTTAAAATTTTAAAAAATAGAGAATTTAAAACTATATATTATATGGTCTTTTATATACATGATATGCGGACCGATCACCTACCCACCACGTAAAATAAAAATTTTTAAAAAATTGGGGGTCAACTTTTTGGGGTTTAAAAAAATTTTAAAATTTCCGAAAATTCCTAAAAAAAAAGGGGAAAATTTTGTGTTTTTGCAAAAGATTTTACAAAATTACTTTTTTTCTGAAAAATTTATTTTCCCGAAAATTTAAATTAATTCTTTTATCGCATATCATGTCTCCGATCAACCATCCATACCGATCCCCGGGGGCCCCAGCACCCATAGCAAAGGGGAACCCCATCTGGGGCCCCCCCGTGCCAAGGGGGGTCCCTATACGACATTTAGCTACTCCGACCTTCCCTTTCTGCCCACGGGGCTCCGTTCGCAAACCCCCCCCCAAACGGCCCTGCCTCCCCAAAAACCCTTTTCCCTTTCCCCCCCGGGGGTGGGGGGGACCACCCCCGGGGGCGGGGGGCCAAAGGGGGGCATCGCGCCCGTCGTCCTCCATCAGACCCCGCCGCCTTATTTGCCCCTCGTCCCGATCATTCGAGTAAACCCCCCCCGCACCCCGCCCACCACCCCCCTGTTCCCCCCCCCATCACCATTTTCCCCCCCCACCACACAGCTCGCCCCCCTTTGCCTAAAGGGGATGACCCCACCGACGACAGGGGTTTGCTAGGCCAGGGTCAAGGGAACGAGATTGTACATACAAATCCTTCCGAAGCTGCAACCCTAAAGAGTTCCATGGAACAGAGGGAGCTGTTGGATTATTAACATGGATTGAAAGTATGGAATCAGTCCTTCACATAAGCAAGTGCCTGGAAAGGAATAAGGTCGAGTATGCCGCTTGTCTACTCCAAGGGCGAGCTTTGACATGGTGGAACACCCAGGTACAAGTCCGTGGCCGTGACGCAACCGTCAGATCACCTGGGAGGATTTCAAGAAGATGCTGAAGGAGGAATTCTGTCCAAGGAGCGAACTTCAAAAGTTGGAAGCTGAATTATGGCGCCACGAGATGAAGGGAAACGACATCACCTCATACACTACCCGATTTCACGAGTTAGCCAAGTTAGTGCCCCACTTGGTGACACCTGAACAAAACCGAGTCGATAGGTATGTTTGGGGTTTGTCCCCCGAAATCAGAGGTAACGTGACGGCAGCTGATCCAAAGAGCCTACAAGAGGCAGTTAACTTAGCAAACCGCCTTACCAACAACGCTATCCGATCGGGAACTTTCTCGAGTGACAAGGCAAAGGGAAAGAGGAAGATGGAGGAAGCACCCAAACTGCAATTCAGAGGAAAGACGGGAAAGGATAGAAGAATGACTAGGAGCTACGGAATGCAGATGCAAGTAGCAGAGAAAGAAAAGGGGATGCCTCAGAGATGTGGCAAATGTGGGAATCATCATGCTGGGAGATGTGTTATCTGTTCCAGGTGTGGCAGGGGAGGCCATACCGACAAGGATTGTAGAAAGAGAGCCTGTTTTGAGTGTGGGAGCTACAATCACTACCGGAATGCTTGTCCCAAGTTGAATCCAAGGCCTTACGCAAATCAGGCGTAGCCGGCGAATCCAGGAAACCAAGGAAACCGCGGAGGACTAGCTCGCGGGAGAGCGTTTTTATTGGGACGGAGGAAGCAAGGCAAAACCCAGACGTGGTTACAGGTACGTTTCTTCTCAACAACTATCCTGCCACTGTGCTTTTCGATTCCGGAGCAGATATGAGCTTTGTGTCGTTAGAATTCAGGCCTAAGATAAATAAAAAGTCACAGAATCTGAAAGAGGACCACGTAATTGAATACTCCAACGGAGAACTAGTTAGGGCTAACAAAATAATCAGAAAATGCACTCTAGGTTTAGCTGGAAAGGATTTTAGCATAGACTTGATCCCAATCAAGATAGGGAGCTTTGACATAATTGTCGGTATGGACTGGATGTCCAAGCATCGAGCAACAATATGTTGTGCTGAAAAGATAGTCGCATTACCATTACCTGATGGAGGATTACTCGAAGTGTATGGAGATAGGCCAAAGAGAGACATCAAGATTGTGTCGTTTATGAAGATGCGAGGTCATCTACGGAAGGAATGCATAGCATTCATGGCGCACGTCATAGATACAGAGGCGAAGGAAAAGCGAATTCAGGATATTCCAGTTGTGCGAGAATTTCCAGAGGTATTTCCGGAAGAATTACCTGGATTGCCTCCACAACGACAAGTGGAGTTTCACATTGACCTAGTTCCTGGAGCAGGTCCCATAGCAAAGTCGCCTTATCGACTAGCACCGTCCGAGATGCAAGAGCTGTCAAATCAACTTCAGGAGCTTTTGGACAAAGGATTCATCCGACCCAGCTCATCACCGTGGGGAGCCCCTGTGTTGTTCGTCAAAAAGAAGGACGGATCTTTTCGTATGTGCATCGATTACAGAGAGTTGAACAAGATCACTATTAAAAATCGCTACCCTCTTCCGCGCATCGACGACCTGTTCGATCAACTGCAAGGAGCAACGTACTTCTCCAAAATCGATCTTCGATCTGGTTACCATCAAATGCGAGTTCGTGAGGAAGACATCGCAAAGACAGCGTTTAGAACCCGCTATGGTCACTACGAGTTCTTAGTCATGCCTTTTGGTTTGACGAACGCTCCGGCAGTATTCATGGATTTGATGAATCGAGTATGTCGGCCATACTTAGATAAGTTCGTGATTGTCTTCATTGATGACATCCTAATCTACTCTAGGAGCAAGGAGGACCACGAGCATCATTTGAGGCTGATATTGGAACTGTTAAAGGCCGAGCAGCTATACGCCAAATTCTCAAAGTGCGAATTTTGGATTCGGGAAGTTCACTTTCTAGGACATGTAGTGAATAGAGATGGAATACATGTTGACCCAGCTAAGATCGAGGCTATAAAGAAATGGGAAGCCCCGAAAACACCGACAGAAATTCGACAATTTCTTGGTCTGGCAGGTTATTACCGAAGGTTCATTGCAAACTTTTCCAAGATCGCGCAGCCGCTGACAGCCCTAACGCAGAAAGACAAGAAGTTTATTTGGGGAGAGAAGCAAGAGGAAGCGTTCCAGGTGTTGAAGCATAAATTGTGCAACGCACCCATTTTAGCATTACCCGAAGGGACAGATAACTTCGTGGTATATTGCGATGCTTCACATCAAGGCTTGGGATGTGTTCTAATGCAAAACGAGAAAGTCATCGCTTACGCATCCAGACAGCTGAAAGTTCACGAGAAGAACTACACCACTCATGATTTGGAGCTTGGAGCAGTGGTGTTTGCCCTTAAGATATGGAGACATTATCTCTATGGCACCAAATGCACCATTTTTACGGATCATAAGAGCCTCCAGCACATACTTGATCAAAAGATGTTGAATATGAGACAAAGGAGATGGGTGGAATTGCTCAGCGACTACGATTGCGAGATTAAGTATCACCCAGGGAAAGCGAATGTTGTTGCTGATGCGTTAAGCCGGAAGGAGCGGGTAAAGCCCATAAGGTCACGAGCAATGGGATTGGTAGTGCAGACCAGCCTAAAAACTCAAGTAGTGGAAGCACAAAAGGAAGCCTTGAAGGCTGACAATTTAAACAAGGAAACTCTTCACGGCGTAGAAAAGGAATTTGAGGAGAAAGAGGATGGAGTGTGTTACTTCAAGGGAAGAATTTGGATTCCGAGGGTGGAGCAATTGAAAAAGATGATCATGGATGAAGCTCATCAGTCGAGGTATTCGATTCATCCAGGGTCTGATAAAATGTACAAGGGACTGAAGGAGCATTACTGGTGGCCCGGTATGAAGAGAGATATCGCCATCTACGTAAGTAAATGCTTAACTTGCGCAAAAGTTAAAGCAGAGCACCAAAAACCGTCCGGACTTCTTCAACAACCGGAAATCCCGGAATGGAAATGGGAGCAGATATCGATGGATTTCGTGACAAAACTACCCAAGACTAAAAAGGGTCATGATACGATTTGGGTAATCGTTGACAGATTCACGAAATCAGCGCATTTCTTGCCGATAAAGGAAACTTATAGCATCGATAAGCTTGCGCAGCTGTATGTCGGTGAAATTGTCATGCGACATGGAGTCCCGATATCGATCATCTCTGATAGAGATAGCAGATTTACCTCGCGATTTTGGCAATCGCTTCAAGCAGCTTTGGGCACTCGTGTGGATTTGAGCACGGCTTACCATCCTCAGACCGATGGACAGACTGAGCGAACCATCCAAACATTAGAGGATATGTTACGTGCCTGTGTGTTGGAATTTGGAGGAAGTTGGGACGATCATCTACCTTTAGTCGAGTTCTCCTACAACAATAGCTATCACGCCAGCATTCAGTGTGCGCCATACGAGGCACTGTATGGACGCAAGTGTAGGTCCCCACTTAATTGGTTGGAAGTGGGAGAGAATCGATTGTTTAGGCCTGATGTCGTGCAGGAGACCACCGACAAAATCAAAATGGTTCAAGAAAAGCTGAAAACGGCCAGGGATCGCCAGAAAAGCTATGCCGATAATCGGCGAAAGCCGTTGGAATTTCAAGTTGGTGACAAAGTGTTACTAAAAGTATCACCATGGAAAGGGATAATAAGGTTTGGAAAGAAAGGGAAACTGAACCCTCGTTTTGTTGGACCATTCAGGGTCATAGAGAGAATCGGACCTGTTGCCTATAGGTTGGACTTACCCATAGAGCTGAGCTCAATTCATGACACGTTTCACGTGTCCAACCTAAAGAAATGTCTGTCGGAGGAGACCGTAGTTCTGCCTTTGGATGAGATTCAAATCGATGAGCAACTGCGTGTTTCCGAGGAACCAATCGAAATTCTTGATCGAGAAATCAAGCAACTCCGACGCAGCAGGATACCGATAGTCAAAGTGAAATGGAACTCTAGGCACGGACCAGAGTTTACTTGGGAGCGGGAGGCCTTCATGAAAAGCAAGTACCCGCATCTCTTCACAGAAAACCCCGGCTGTAATAGCAAGAATTAAATTTCGGGACGAAATTTCTTTCAACCGGGGGTAACTGTGACATCCGTCAAATTTTGACACTCAGGTTAGCTACTCGTTAAATTCACTCAGTAGCGTTCCTGTAGGCTAAAAGGTAGAATTTAAGTTGCCTGGATAATCTAGGTTAGTTTGCGTGAAAAAGTTAGGCTAAAACCTAAAAGTTCCGGAAACTGCCCGAAAAAGCCCGAACCGGCCCGAAATCACCCGATAATCCTAAAATGCCAAATTTAAAATGAATCTTGAAAATTTAAGTTATTCTGTTTAAAATATGAGTAAACCGACCTAAATAATCTAAAACCACCTTCGAAAAGTCGGTTTTTGCCAAAAAACGCCGAAAACCCGGTACCGAATCGAACTGACAGTGTAAGAAAGTGTGTAAAAAAAAAAAATAAAAGAAAAGAGAGGAGGAGGTGGGACCCACTAGGGGGCCGGCCACCCCCCCCTATCTCTCTCTCCTCTCCTCTTTTCCCTACAAAATCAATTCATCATCATCACTTCACCCATTTTTCAAAAATCCCTCTCTCTCTAAACTCTTCCTCTCTCTAAAATCCTCTCATTTCTCTCTCAAGTCCAGCCCTAAACTCATCTTCAAAAATCAGATTTCTTGAAGATTAAAAACCACATTCAAGTTATTGTAATCAAAATCTCAAAGGTAAGAAGGTTAGGTTAAGTTTAGATTCGTTTTTCACTCCTTTCAAGCTCTATTTTCGTGTTTTTCTTGAGGTTTAACCTCCTTCTATGGATTCTAAATCCTTATGGTGTTTGGGAAAGAGATTCCACCTTAGAAATGTTGGAAAAACAATCTATGAAGGTGAGAGTCAATGACTTCCCCATAAGAACACCATTTGGATGTAAAATCCTTGTTAAATGATGTTTTTGACCACCAAACTTGTGCTAAACTTCATCAATAGTTCATGCATGGGTTTGGATGGTATGAAAGCATATATTAGTTGTATTACATTTGAATAATCTGAGTTATGGGTGAAATAGCAAGATAAACCCCGAAATGGTATGATTTTATGTGTTTTGGTATCATTTTGAATGTTAAATGTTGGACAGATTCTGTCAAAATAATTGCATGTACTTTGTACGACTCAAAAAGGGTCTTGTTGTAGTCATTTCTTTATGAAATTTTTATGGGATGAAATTTAAGGTGTTAGGGTTCATACCCCACTGATTTTTGCATAAAAACACCAAGATTTGAGTTCAAACCATCCAAAAACATTTTTGTGTGCAACAGTGTTTGGTCAGAAACTTTGGTCAACTTCAAACTAGCATAACTCCTTGATTATTCATCTAAAGCACAATTTTCTTGATCCTAAACTCAAGTACTTTGAGTTAGCTTTCTAAAAAGTCCAAGCTCATGTCATTTAGAGGAGTTTTGAGACTTCAACCAATGAGTTTAAGTTGGTGGTGTAGGCTGTCCTCTTATGGCAGATTACACATGCACCACTTGAAGAGGTCATAAATCTCTCAAAAACCATCCTTATGGCATGAATCTTATCTCAAAAGTTTGGTATATGTTTTATCTAGGAAATCTCTTTGGAAATTCGTGATAAAGTGGTGTATGGAATTATTTATGAACTAAACTCTATCTAAAGGTATTCTGGAATTCCAGCCCTTACCACTAAAATTGTAAAAATGTTTAAAATTAGTAAAAATTCTCTAAAAATTATGAAATTTGGTGGAATTGTGCCTAACATCCCATAATTCAGGGGGTAAAAATTTTAAGACTCAATAGTTAGAGGACCTAAGTTCAAAATAGCAATTTTTACAACTCAAAAATTTTGACAGATTCTGAAATTTTAGAAAAATCCAATTTTATAAGTTTTGAACCCCAAAATGTTTGGAGAACCTTAAAATTGTGACAAAAGGAATTTTTATTAAATTTGGACTATAAAATTTACATAATGGCATTATATGGATTTCGGTACGATTTTTAAGGACCGTTGGACTTAGGACTTACGTTGAAAATTACGTGTTTGATAGGGCAACCGTAGTTCGGAGACGGGCACTAGACCACGCACCAACCTTAACAAATCCGCACTAAACGCTAGAGGTGAGTATTCACAGCCCATTTTTACCGCTTTTACGAAATTTTTGGGGTGAAAAGCATGTATATGATTAAATGTGTTTGGTTGTGAACTTGTTGCGAAATGAATTGAATTATCGAAATGAAATGACTTATTGTGACAAAATGAAATGATTCGTTTATATGAAATGTTTTATAAAATGATGTAAATCGAAATGTGAGTATGTTAATAAAATGAATTATTGAAATGAAATGTTTTGAGTTTATTGAAGTGAATTGAAATGAAACCATGCTTCGAGTATCAAATGAATTGAAATGAAACGAACTCGAGCATCGAAATGAAATGAAATGAAATGTTTTATGAAATAAATTTTTGATTTGTTGAATCATGATATAGTGAGCAATAAATGAAATGTCCCCTGCACTACTATTAACCCTTACAAATTGGGCCTATGATACAAGTGGATAGCGCTATTTGGATTGACATACCCACCTAGAACTGACGAGTAATAGGTGCACTGTATTGAAAAATATTCACCCCGGCTGGAATTAGTTTTCCCCGGCAAGGCTGAATAGGGGCGTAGCAATGTCACGAAATGAAGGATTGTAGTAACTCACTGATATATATCATGTAATTAACACATCGTTTGGGAAATCTACTCACTGTCGTTTACTAAACTGTTATTTGTTTTGGGGTGAATGAACTGATTCACCAAACTGTTTACAACCGTATTGCGAATAAACGTCTTTTGGGATGAATATTGTACATAACTGCTTTACATCTATAAAAACCTGTGAACTCACCAACTCTTGTAGTTGACACTTGTTTAACATGCTTTTCAGGAATTCCGAAGGTTTGATATGTTCATTAAGGGAACTTTTGCATAACACCAGTCATGTCAATTCATATTTTGTTTAAATTTGTAAACCTAAATGAAGGATGGATTGTAATACTTGAAATATTGTGTAAACTCTTTTAAATTTTGGTATGAATGATTGGTGTGATTTATATCCTATCGCGATGAAATCTTAGCTGTATCACCTTGCGGTTCCGCTTTAGCGGGGTGTTACATCACATTCAAACATGCTTACACATCACCACAATAACACGCTATTAGCAATCCAATAACAAAATCATCAATGTAGACTATTAAACAAAGTGCTCACCCGACTTGACGTTCCGATCCTTGGCTCAGTTCACACCCCACTATACAAAATATCAAATTTTAATGGTTACTTGTTTTGAAAACACGAACACTTGGGTTTAAGTCCAAGCACTCACCTCGTGTGAATGCCTGAATCCCTCAAACCAAGGCTCTGATACCAATTGTAACAACTCAAATTTGTTTTTGCCATTTTTAACGAGAAATAAACGGAAATGAAATAAAAGTAACCATGATAGCGGAATTCGTCCAAAAACGTAAAATTCACTTATTATTATTATTTTTCTTTTAGAATCAAAGGTTTAAGTTTTCAACCAAAAGGGTACTAGCCAAATCCTCAAACAAGGTTCATCACAAATATCTGTTTGAAACAATCAAAACATAACTTAAAGTTTAACGATATTAAAAGTCCATATGAACTGAGCCTGGAGCATGATCAGAACTTCAAGCTTTTCCCTTCCCTTTGTCCTTTCCAGACGGACCTGCATCTAAGGGAAAAAGAACACGACGGGGTAAGCTTTCGCTTAGTGAGCACACATCACAAACACATAACAATATTATACCAACTGTTACGCATATGAGAACTAGGCATGCCATCACCAATGGCCTTACGGTACACGCCGGTAAGAACCACACACATACTGATATTAGTTAACACAAGGACTATACCCACGGTGGCCACCACCACTACAATGAGTACGTCATCACACAACATGCTAGTCTCATACCATATATGCATCACATACAAGTTGTACATAAAGCCACGTATAAGGGATATGTACTCACCTTGATTCGCTTCACAGTAATTATGATCAACTCACCACACGGTTGTATACAATCACCTATATATCACATTATAGCAAGGCACACATGAATATCATTCATAACGACACCTTAAGGCTCATGACCGAAACACTCAAGGTTCATAACTAACACACTTAGTCTAGACCTGAACTAGACTCTCTAGAAAGGTAGGTAATTCAATTACGAACCCAACGGTCTTTACGGTATCAAAATCGGAGCTAAGACGCGAAAGTTACGGCCAAAACAGTTTTTCCACACAAAAACAGAGGCTAGCGATCGCTAGGCTGGTAGCTAGCGATCGCTAGCTATTTTTTTCCCACTTTCTGTTCTAGTTCGCGATCATCAGGTGGTCGCTAGCCTTCATTTTCCATGGCTAGCGATCGCTAGCTTCATCACCTAGCGATCGCTAGGTGCTGAAATTCAGCACGAACCCAAAATCGATTTTTCATCTTTTTGGCATAACTTTTGCATCCCAAACCCAATTCGACCGATTCAAAAAGCCATGGTCTCGTATTTCCAGGCTCTACAATACTACCACAACGAAAATAGGACCAACCTAACACAAAATACTCACTTGGTGATCCAAAGATCGCCAATTTCCTTATCATTCGACCAAAACCCTAACTATGAACCAAACTTGATATTCGACCACAATAAAGGAAAATTGATGATTACCTGAAGTTAGAAACTTAGTTCCAACGGTGAGCAACAATCGATGGCACCACGTAAACACAATTTCACCCCAATCACCAAAACCCTTTGAAGTCTATCAAGCCCTTTTCTCTTCTCTCAAGATTGACAAATGATCAAAAGTGAAGGGTTTGATCATCCAATCCCATATATATACACTTACACATAACACCCTCCATTTTCTATATTTACAAGCAAGTCCCCCTACCTGAAATTACATAAATGACACCAAACCTTAATACTTAACGAAAGAGAAGTTAAAACTTAACTAAATGGGAACGGGGTGTTACAGAATAGTTGCATACAAATTGGATTTACCTTTGGAACTCAGTGCCCTCCATGATATCTTCCATGTTTCGACTCTGAAGAAAAGTTTATCCATGGAAACAGTGGTTCTACCATTATAGGAAGTTCAAATCAATGAGCAGCTACGCATTACAGGGGAACCAACTGAAATTCTTGACCAAGAAGTCAAGCAGTTAAGGCATAGTAAGATACCAATTGTCAAGGTCCGTTGGAACTCAAAGCATGGACCGGAGTTTACCTGAGAACGATAAGCTTTTATGAAGAGCAAGTACCCTCACCTGTTTACAAAAGAGCTTCCTGGTTATGGCAAATAGTAAATTAAGGGACAAAATTTCTTTCAACAGGGGGTAAATGTGACAACCGACAAAATTCGGCTCTCAGGTTAGCGGCCTGATAACCACTCATTAGTATAATTCTTAGTGAAATCTTAATCCTATATCTATTTAGGAAGAATTAAGGTTGAGAGTGCGAAAATTTTTGGAGATAACCTAGAATTCCTGAAAATTTGCCCGAAAAACCCTGTTCCGGCCCAAAGTCGCCCGAAAACCTTATAATGCCAAATTTTAAGCCAACTTGTATAAAATATGATGATTTAGTAGAAATAAAAATAAACTGATCTAAATAACCTAATTTCATGCTCGAAAAAGTCAGTTTTATCAAAAATTATCGCGAACCGGCACTGCGTTTAGATTTTATCAGTATAAACCCTAGTTTATTTAAAAAAAAAAAAGATGAAAGGGTTGGGGTGGGACCCACCTTGGCTGGCCACCCCCCCCCCCCTATTCTCTCCCTCTATCCTTTTTCCCATAAAATCCATTACTACCTCTAATCATCATCATTTCCATTTTCAAATCTCATCTAAATCTCTCTCTATTCTCTTCTCTCTCTCTGTTTTCAAAATCCCTCAAGAAAAATCAGCCAAGTTATACTAAAAATCTGAGTTTTAGAGGTTCAATCAAAAATTTCAAAAAGCTCTAGTTGTTTGCATCATCAAGGTAAGTACTGTAGGTGTATTATAATTTCGATTTCTAGCATTTTTGGGAGATTTTTCTTGCATTTCTTGAAGTTTAAACCCTCTTTGTTGGTTGAATATTGTTCTTGATGTTTGAGGACGAGAATGAACCATAGAAAATATGTAAGAACATTCATAGATGTTGAAATTCCATGACTCCTTATAAACACAAGTTTTGGGTGAAAAATCATACATTTTTGGTGTTTTGTTAATTCTTTGGGGCTGAAAATCTTTTGTTATTTCATGCAGTGTTTTGATGAATATTCATGAGTATTTTATGTATTTACTTGACATATGTTGGGGGATTTTAGTGTTATATCAAATAAACCCCCAAATCTTAAAGATTATAAGTGTTCTTGGTTAAAATGTTGAGTTATGATTTCAATCTAATGCTGACAGATTGTTGCATGTGGGTTTAGACGACCCAAAAGGTGTGTTTATGGACTCATTTTTCTCTAAAAATTTTATGGTTTGATATTTTATGGGTTAGGATTCGAACCCCACTGGAATCATTCAAAAATTCCAAGTTTTAAACCTTCAACCATTACAAAACTTTTTAGTGTGCAAATAGTTACTGGTCAGAATTTGTGTGGACTTGTTGCATGAATATCTCCATGATAGCTTATCCAAAATGCATGATTTTTGAGTCTAAGTTCAAGTTCAGTGAGCTAGCTTTCCAAAGAACCTGATATCACATGATTTGGTGGATTTTTGAGTGCTCAACCAATGAAAAGAAATTCGGGGTGCAATCTGTCCAAAGATGGCAGATTCACATGCATGGATTCAAGAGGTCATATCTCATTCAAAAATAATCAAAATCGTGTGAAACTTGTTTCATTAGTTAGATATTTGTGTTAGCTTGAATATCCCTTTTGAATTTTGAATTTTGGTGTAGAAATAAATTCTCTATGGTACAAACATCACTGACACGTATTTCCAAAAATGATTTATGCACACTGATTTTGCAAAATTTTTTAAAATATGCTAATCATCTTTAAAAATCATGAAATTTGGTGGGAATGTTGTTAACACCCCCAATATCAGTAGATAAAAATTTGATAACTTATCTCCTTGTGGACCCAAGCTTAAAGGTAACCTTTTTGCAACAATGTGAATCTGACATAATCTGTAAATTCTTCAAAAGTTGGTTTGTGAACTTCAAAATTTCCCATGCATTTGGACATCATTATAAAACTGTTAAAACCCTATTCTTATACTAAGTTGAGATAAATATGTTATGTAAAGGCATTATAATGGGATATCGGTAAAGACATAAGCTAGTATGGACCGTTGGTTTTAGACTTACATCAATTACGTATGATATAGGGCACTAGTAGACGAGGGGAAATCGGGGTTACGTGCGCTGTCGCTTGTCCAAACGCTAAGTTACTCAAGGTGAGTATTCACAGCCCCTCTTTTTTAACGTTTTTACGTGTTTTTGGGTGAAAGGCATGCAAAATGAATGGTTGCGAATAATGTTGCGAAATAAAATGTGTTGTGAGTTAAATTTGAAATGTTATGAGGCATGATATAGTGAGTCTGAAAAGTTGAAGTCCCCAGTAACTACTATTAACTCATAATAATGGCCCTATAATACTAGTGGATAGCGCTATTTGGTTGACATACCCACCTTAAACTAACGAGAAATAGGTGCACTGTATTGAATAAAAGTTCTACACATGTGGGATTTAGTCCCACCGCTGAGGTAGAACAGGGGCGTAGCATGTCGTATTTTCAGGCTTAGTAGTGACTCAAAGAATAAATATCATGTGATTAACGTTAACCCGGGAAATTTTCTCATATTTGTTACAAAGATTTGAAATGGAGTGAGCAAAAACGTTCACTAAAGATAAGCCTTATGATGGTAGTGGGCAAAAAGGTTCACTACAAAATGTTTATCATAAATTGTGTGAGCAAAAAGGTTCACTGTAAATGTTTTTGAAAAACGTGAGTGAATAAAAGATTCACTAAAAAGGTTATCGCATATAAAATGTTTTGTGCATATGAAAACCTGTGAACTCACCAACTCTCGTAGTTGACGCTTGCTTTAACATGCTTTTCAGGAAATCAGAAGGTAATTGATAAAGCTTAATTTTGAGCGATCGTAGACATCAATCAACATTTGTTTCAAGACTTCGTTTATTTTGTTATGTTTGTAATGTTGAACTTCAGTTGGTTGTAATACAATTTGTAAACTTTATATATTTTGGTATGAATGGTTGATGTTGTTTGTCTCCTATCGCATTGAAATCTTAGCTGTTGCACCTCGTGTTTCCGCTTTAGCGGGGTGTTACATTTTCTTAGAAAGGCATGTTGACAAAACAGTTAGTTTTGGTCAGCAAGAGGGCTTTCAAAAACAGTTAGTTTTTGGTTAGCAGTCATGCTATTAAAACAGTTAGTTTTAATTAGCAAGTGCTTTTAAAACAGTTAGTTTTAAATAGCGTATATGTTTAATAACAGTCAGTTTTAAACATTGGTTGCCTTTTTAAACAGACAGTTTTAAAGTTGCAAAGTTTTTCTAAAAAATACTGGAAAATAAAAGGTTTTTCAAAACTTAGTTAAAAACCCAAGAAAATCATAGATCAGTAGTGCAACCCACTTGGGACACCTAACGGCGTAAGGTACGCGGGCGTTGGAAGTGAGCAAGCCTTGGGCGTCCGCGTTCAAACCCCAAGTTGAAAGGGGTGTGATAAGTACAGCAGTCCCAAATGGTGCGATCTATTTTGGTTTTGTAACAATTCACCGTGTCGTATCGGGCCAAAATGCACTGAGGGACTAAAACACGTACGGTTTTATCCGATTTCCTGAAAAGATCTAGGAGTCATGTCAGTTAGATGTGATTGGTATAAGTCCTTACCTACCGAAATAGTACGGGCCTGGTGTGATGTGAGCAAGCCGTACATCAGGACATATGAAATAAGGATCCCAGCCCAATACTTATCATTTAAGGGTTTATTGATATTTGTTGGGAGTCTATTCACAGTTACTAAAACCAAATATTTTAAATGTGTAGATGGCAAACACTGTAACCAACACTAATAACCTGTCTCTTCGCTCCATTCTTGAAAAGGACAAGCTCACTGGAGCTAACTTCCTCAACTGGGAACGCATTCTTATGATTCTGCTCAGGCACAAGAGGAAGTGGTACGTCCTATAAGAGCCTCTAAGTGAGGCCCCTCCAGCAAATGCAGCTACCAATGTGAGAAATGCTTATAGAAAGCATTCTGACGATTTGCTGGACGTTGGCTGTCTTATGCTTGCGACTATGAGCCCAGATCTGCAAACAGGGCTCATGAACACTAATGCTTATGACATGATCCGCCAGTTGGAGGGACATGTTTCAGACGCAAGCACGCACAGAGCGTTATGATGCCACCAGGGCACTGAACGCGTGCAAGGTGGCCAAGGGGACCTCGGTCAGTGATCACGTCATGAAAATGAAGAGGCATATTGATCACCTAGAGAGGCTCGGTCACCCAGTTCCATTGCAGCTAGCAACGGATACGATACTCAACTCACTGTCTAAGGATTACAAGCAGTTTGTAATTAACTATAATATGAATAACATGGAAAAGACAATTGCTGAGTTGCATTCCATGTTGAAAACCGCTGAGTTGAGTTTGGGGACTGGGACCAAGACCAAGGATGTGCTCATGGTCAAAGATGGTGGAGCAAAGAGGAAGCATGGGCATGGAAACACCAGTAAGGGCAAAAGCCAGCCTCAGGCAAGCCAGAGTGTGACCAAGGTCGAGAACAATGACGAACGCAAGGGCAAGGGCAAGAAAGTGAAGCCTAGCAAAGCCAAGACCGAGAATAGGTGTTTTAGATGCCATGAACTTGGTCATTGGAGGCAGAACTGCCCAAAGCGTCACAAAGCAGGCAATAACGCCTCAGGTATTTGTGATTGCTTTAGTTTATCACTTACACTTGTTAGTTTACAAGTATGTTGACACCTAGTGCAAATATTCTAATTGCAGGTGGTCAGAAGTGAGGAGCCCATGATTGCGAGGATCTACGTGCTAGTTTTTCATTAGATATTTATCAAGACAATTTTAAATATATGTTTGTGGTTTTAAAACAATTTTGAATGGTTGTGATCTTTTGGATATTTATGGTTTATTAAAAATTGGTTTTAAACTTTTAAAATTATTGTCTTGATTTAATATCTTGTGGATGATGATGTTGTTGAATCTGTTTAAAGTCGAGATTGACTTGATTCAAATAAGTAGATCCTAGATGTCATATATTACACTAACAGAATTACTTCAATGTTTTAATTAATTGATTTGAAGTAATAGTTATATGAAAACCGTCAAAAACACATGAAGTACTATTATTTTAGGAATGTGTTTTTGAGAATAAAACATACATGAGTAAAAGGATTATAAAATATTTTATAGTCAGGTTTAATTACTCATGTGTTTTAGAAAGAATTTAAGATGTTGTCTCAAATGACGTTGACAACATCAGTATTTATAAAACTAGGAAATTCCAAGTCTTGGAATTGGAATTTGATAAAATCCAGTTAAGTTTTGTAAATGTTAAATTCTAGTATTACTTAAAATAGAATTGACTAGGAAGTCAAGTTTTCACTAAAGTCAATAGTTAATTTTGAGTAATAGCCAGTTTTCATATAGGTTAGTGGGAGCCCAGTTTATTCTATATCCAGTTCCGTGATAAAGAATAAAAGATATATATAAGTATATATGTCTGTATGTATTAATTATTGATTTAATATATCTCGGAATTATAATCCAGGTAGGATATAAATTCATAAGATATAAGATCTACCTTTTAGTTAAAAAGGATAGATAAATAGTTTCATATGTTGAGACAGTATAAAGTCATAATTGACTTTAAGATGATCAATAATTAAATAGTGTTGAAATGAATTAAAGATATCAAATATCTTTTTGACTCCAAAGTGTTATAAAACACTAGGGTAAATTTCCTGGATTTGGTAAATGGAAATTTTGTTAGATTTCAGGTGGAAATCATGTATCTACACAGCAACTAAGGGAAGTTGCAGTTTGATGTTTCATATTCAAGGAAACCAGGAGTTATTCCAGTATCTCCAGGTTCAGGGAATATGGTGAAAGTCTAATTTTGTTTTAAGGGTGTTTGCAAGAACAAAATTAGCATAATCAAGTAGAAAGTATCAGTTGATACTAAACTTGTATTATTTTGGTTATTTCTTTGATTAGTATGGTAAACACTAATTAAAGGGTTTAAACTGAAGAAGGGTGATACTTCGTTTAAATCAGTATTTAGTATTCGTTGAATAGACACTATAAAAGTAACTTAGAAATGCTATTAATTTCGTTATTATTACAGAGTGGAATATGGAGGACTATACGAAATTAGTTTCTTTGTTTCTTTTACACTTGGCATGTTTTTGATCCGGGAATAAAAACTAGTTTCAGTTTTTATTTGAAATTATCCATGACAACTTATCAAGGTGGGAACCTGGTAACGCTATAAAGTCATCGTGGAGTTTTTGGGTAGTTATGATCAGTCGTTGAATAACAGCTACAAGTGATGTAGACCAAAAACTACACGGATATTCGATAGAGCAGCGAATATCGGATGTGATCCGCCGGTTGAGATTACTCCATGGATTTAGTCATGAGTAAAACTCCCAGAGGTTGTCCTTAGCATCTGAGGTATTTGGTTTGGCATTACGAGGACCGTTGGATACTTAGTACGTTCTAACATCATGCCGTAACAGGGTGGTCATACGGGGCGTAACTAGATTCAGCGGAAGCCGTGGTGACAAATGCAGATATGCAAGATGGGATTTGCACCTCTTCTCCGAAGAGAGATATTTTCGGGCCCCTTGACTGACTGAAAAGACTGATGAAGCGCACGGTCGTGCCCAAACGAACTGATTTGTTCTTTGTCGTTTACCAATCAGTAGAGGTCG
The DNA here is from genome assembly GCA_030169165.1 of Centaurea solstitialis. NCBI lineage: Eukaryota > Viridiplantae > Streptophyta > Magnoliopsida > Asterales > Asteraceae > Centaurea > Centaurea solstitialis. Next base: position 29,025,497 of record CM058045.1, on the reverse strand, counting down.
GATAGTCGAGAAACATAATCTTTGAGTATTCAGAGTTGACTGTATCCATGCTCATACTCAAAATTGAAATATCGTGATGCAAAAGGAAAAGCCTAGTTATACCCGATTTATGAACAGTGTGTTTCATAAATGTTGTTCTCTTTAGGGGACGTTTTATCAGCTACCTGGGTATAAGGGTGCTTATAACCTGGTTAGCCTAAGTGCCTGTCTAGGGCCTCCTTAGGTCTGTGTCATGAAGTTGGTATTGCCAACTTGCACAAGTGGGAGTCTGTTAGTAATTATGTGCAAAAATTGACAAACCGTTTGATCGCACATCCAACGTTATAAAACACTTGAGGGTCACACCTGTGAGGACCTATAATTCGGATAGTAAAATAACCCCAGTTTGGAGAGTTTAGTTTTATAATATTAAATTATAAAACTGTTGGGTGTTTTCTGTAAAAACCCAAAGTGAAAGGTTTATGATAATTAATTACAGTTATATATTTATTAGTTAAATAAATATATAGAGTTATTTAATTAGTTTATAATTATCTAGAAAATTATTATATGGAAATATAATAATAGTAAAATACTCTTTCTTGGAGAGAAAGAAAGAATAAGATAATTATGGAAATTATTCTTTCTTAGAGAGAAAGAAAGAATAAAAGCTATCTGATATATGGAAAGTTTTCATATAAATAGATATGCTAGGTTATCAGATTATTCATTGAACTGATTTGCAAATTTGTTACGAAGAAACCTCTCTCTCTCTCTCTCTCAGCTCTATTCTCTCTCTCCATCGATTTCATCATAAACCCGAAACCAGATTCGGTTTCGTGTTTATTCGATCGTGTTCTTCGCGTACGGATTGTTCGTGATAGTTCGGGGTTTGATCCAGCTAGAGGGAATTCCGTTTGGTCGTTCACGGGTGGATCTATCTCAAGCTTTCGAGGTAACTCTAAAACCTATAATTATTACTTGTATTAATAAACGAATTAAAGATCTGTGATTATTTCGGGATTTTAATCCTTATCGCTTCCGCATAATCAAACCAGTTATGTTTGATTGTTAAACCTTGAGGACAGTTTGATCATCAAAGTTTTGTCGTGTATCTCGACCAGTTAGGTTTGAGATCACGGTTTTCTCGTGTCAGTTTGATACGAGGATCACTTAAAATCCCAACAAGCTTTGCTTTAACTGCCACTACCCCCACTCCTGAAACCTATGCCACTCAGTTTCTGTTAAGTTCCTATGTCTGTAATCATGAGGATTTTGGCCTCTGCATTGTTGGATATGTTCGTCATCCAGAGAACAACACTTTTGTCACTCTCCATCTAAACGCATATCTTCTCCGTACGAGTCTTCATCTTCCAGACCTTGAAGCTCTGGCACAGGATAACTTTGATGATATTCCCTCTGAAGATGAACTTCTTGGCTTTCTAAGGTTTCTGAACTATAGAGAAGATGCCAAGTACCCACTGAACAAAAGAGGAGATTTTCGCAGAATGGGTCTTCCTCCTCTGTGGAACACACTATTCAGCATTTTGAACTTCTGTCTCACTGGAAAAGTTGGAGGACATGATCAATCTTCCAAGTCTCTTTTGTCAATCATGTATGGGATCTACTTTGATCTGAATCTGGATTTTGCCACACTAATCTTCGAAGACATGGTGAATCATATCCGTAAGAAATGTGCTAATCAGAATCTAACCTCTGACAAAAGGAAAGATCCTTGAAACCAGGTTCTACAGAGATTCTTTGGTCTCTGCTTTGCTGCACACCTTACTAGTGAACTAGGCCCAACAACTGCCCCTCTGGCAAAATTCTATCCTTTGGACAAGTTCAAACCCACCGTTCACTATCTGGGATATGAAAACCCCAGACCAATGTCTAGAGCTATGTTAAACCACCTAGAGAGTTCTAGTAGGAAGGCATACAAGCGTGCAAACAGGAGACTAGAGCCAGTCCCTGTAACCCCTGCACGCATAGGTCAACCCTTAGGTCAGAGTGATTCTAGGACTGAGGGAGAACAAGATGAGCTAATAGTGGCTGGTGAGAAAGTGATAGAAGGTGAGGAAAACATATCTATGAGAGTAGATAGAAGTGAGGATTCCCCAACTAGGAAACCCAAAAAGAAGAAGTCCATGAGAAAGGCTGCAGAGGTTATAGCTGTAGAAGAACCTATATCAGAGGCGCAAGTTCCAGAGGAACAACCTCTAAAGAAGAAGCATAAAAAGTCCATGAATAAGCCTTCTGAGACTGTTCCTGAGCCGTCTCCAAAGAAAAAGAAGTCAAAGAGACTACAACGAACCAAGGAAACCTCCTTGAGGTAAAGTCCTCTGATGCTGTGACCACAGAGGTTGAGTCACCCTCCCCTATTCGCAGAGTTAAGCAATCTTCTGGTGCTCTCTCTCCAATTCAAGAGCATGCTCCTTCCTCCTCACCTGCACAGAACCTAAAGCGCATCCGCAAGGCCTTAGCCCTTGGTTATGAAGATCTTTTTCACTTTCAACCTCCTCAATCAACTACAACTTTAGCACACGATAAGACTCCAGAAGATTTATTTGAAAAGGGCACAACTGATATCCTAGATGTTCCATAAACATCTTTCCCAGAATGGCCAATTCCACAGAGGCCATCATCAAAGCTGCAACCTCAATCATCAAGCATGAGTGCTTTTGCCACCGCAGAATCTCACTTTGGGCCATGGCAGGACATGATATAGATCTTCAGGATGATCTGTTAAGTAAGGAAGTGGTGATCATAGAAGAAGATGATGAAGAAGTACAGCCTTTAGGAGAAGAAGGAGAGTGTGAGGGAGAAAAAGATGCCTCTGGCACACATCCAACGCAAACTCCCTGTGCAACCCACATTACTAAGTGCCCTATTCAAGAGGGACCCCTTATTGAAAAAGGAGTGCACACTCCGATCCCAACCCCACCTAGCCAACCCAAGGGCGCTTTTTGGTCCTTCGGTGTAAATGTTACACAGGAAACCTCTATTCCGCCCTCCTCCTCCCAAAAGGATATGGGTGAAAAAATAAGAGCCCCCTCTCCCAAGGGCTGGACCGACATTAGCACAGAAGCACTTGTTGCCTCTCACTCACTGTTTGAATTAAACCAAGGTGTTTCAGAGACACCTCTTAGGCACACAGAGGCTTCGGTTCTTGAACAACCCAAGTCTCCACTCAATCCCTCTGTAGTTGTTGGCTCTGAACCACATGTACAAGATATTGACAGAACTCTGGTATTTCTCCCTGTGTGGGGATTCGAGGATTCGGAGGAAGTCCCCAAGATGGTGTACATCAAGCAGCTGCTGAGGGCGCCTTTCACTCCAAGGCTACTAAGTCTCAAGCAGACTTAGGTTCTCAAGGAGACTATGTGACAAAGGAGAAGTTTAAAACCTTTGTCACAGAGGTCTTCACCAAACTGGAATCTCTGCAACCCCCGACTACCTCCACATCTAAAATCACAGAAGCTCTCGAGACGAACACTGAGGCTCTCAAGTCACTCACAGAGGTCACACAGAAGCTGCGCTTAGAGATTCATGATGTTAAAGCCTCTGCTATCACCAAGGAAGAACTCTCTGCAGCTCTGGTTTCGTATGTCCCCTCTGCCAACCGATTTCAGACATTTTAGGATGAGCTTTTCTCTGCTAGCCGCAATCTAGTTACTGATCTCATCGAAGCTGGATACTCCAATTATCCTCTCTGGAAGAAAATATCAAGAGGATGGTAAACTCTGCAATAGTTATGGGTCAAGCTTCCAGTTCCTCTCAAGCTTCTCTCAACCAACTTTGCACCAAAAGAGATTTTGAAGCTACGGTACAGTCTCTGGCTCAAACCGTCACTCGACAGAATGAGGCCATTGATGCGGTAAATATTATATATAAAAAGCGAAAGAAGTTTTAACCTCTAATGCCTAACCACAATTACCACATTCACAGGCAAGCGTACCTGATCGCGAGTAATATAGTGTAGGAAAGTCCAGGTATCGTTCTTACCACTGGGAACGGTCAAGTTATGTAGACTAATAATCCTAACTAGTTTAATTAATCTAAAACTAAAGGGGGTTTTTAGGAAAATGATTTAATTACTAAAAGACAACTAATTAAACAACTAATTAACTAAGAAGCAAAAGGATGATTTAAACTTTATAATAGAAAACAGTAGTACTTTTCATGGTAATAATGACTCCCCAAGTGGATGATTTAATCTTGCCAAAGGTATGGTTGTATTGGTTATTGTGGGAATTTATGTCTGGGACACCCTAACATGCGATGAATATGGTTGTCAACTAGGTTGGTCTTCCTAGTCCTAATACATAAACTGATTGTCAGGCAGTCTAGTACCAGTCACCCAATTCTATCACTATTGCACGGAATTCTATTATCTAGCTGCTCTCGGTCTGAGCTAACCACCTAACATAACTCTCTGTGTTACCGAAGTGAAGGTCAAGAAAGGTTGATTAACCTAACGGAGTCTATCTATCTAGGTCAAACAGATACACCCAACCAACGAGTTCAAATAACCATACAATAAGAATCAAACCGGAACCATAAAATCACACTCAATAAACCAATAACAAACCATAAATCAATTAAAACATCAAAACATCATCCACAAGGTTCATCTACCATAATAAGTACCACTAAGGAAAACTACTCACTAATCATAATGAAAACAGCAAACAAAGTATAAAAGACAGACATTATACCGACCGTACAGCAACAGATGATCGAGAACCAAACTCTGAATCGTATCGTATCGGCACAACTCTCTCTCTCTCTCACTAACCAACCTAAGAAAATATGAAAAGATATAACTGCTGGATGATTGGTGATGATGATCAAAGATGAAAGATGATTTCTGGACTGAAGGAGGAGGCTAGTATTAAAAAGGCATTCGGAGGCTCGTTTCGCGATTGCGAGGCGGCAGTTTCACGGCGCGAGACACTTAAACAACCCTATTTTTCCTTTTTTAGCAAGTTCTGGAATCTTCCGTCAAGGGTCATTGCCTACTTCGCGGTGCGAGAATCTTCAAGATCAACGCGAAGTCAGTGAAAAGCATGAGCATTCTAGAATTGGCTCACTTCGCGACGCTAAGCTTAAAACTTCACGAACGCGAAATGCTCTCTGAGTTGACTTTGTCCAATTTCCACGCTTTTTCGCCTTTTTTCATACATTTCCGTTCCAAGGCCTCCAAAACCTACAAAAGTGTGAATCAACCCAAAACATGAGTAATCAGATCAGATATGGGTGAAAAACGGGGTAAATTCAAGCAATTAAGTACGACCAAAACATGTATAATTTTGGAGTTATCAGCCATCACCATAGATTTTCGCATGTCTCAGCGGAACACTGCCAAGTTCATACAACAAGTCTCCTCCAATCTAATTGCAGAGGGTGTCCGTCTTCGTACCATAATGAGGAACTATGCTGCACATATACGCTTTTTCTCTCATCTCAATATCAACTCAGCTATTCTCTCTGCAGAAGATCATCAACAGATTGGAGGCTATTGTTCAAGGACTCCTAGATAGTATTCTAACCCTTAACCCCACTACATGCTCTGCAGAGGCTACACAGCAACATGATAATCAGGGAGGTGATGACCCTGATGATCATGAGGGGGAGAATCAACAACAGCCTCTGGTATCAAAGCCTTCATCAACATCTGTTCCTCCTCCCAAGTCTAAAGCTTCGGATCAACCTCCCCCCTCTAAAAGCAAAGATAAAGGCAAAGAGAAGACTCGGCCTCTGGAAAAGGGCATCAAAATTGGTGAAGTCTTTGTTCCCCAAAAGCCCTCCTCTGCTGAAGCAAAGAAGAAAAAAAAAAGACAAAGGGAAAGGGATTGCCAAGGCTCCTCTGCTATATTCAAGCTCTGACGATGATGATATCAACACCGGGGCTCTTTCTGATCCTAAGGATGCTGATTTAATTGCAGTGCTGAAGGAGTCCAAGACAATGGCCTCTGGAAAGATTCCTCCTCATCGTCCCCCAAAGGAGGGTGAAAGTACTTCAGCTAAGGTCCCTAGAGTGCCTGAATCCTCTGCGGGTACCTTTGAAAATCTAGGGGACTTTGTACAGCTTCAACCAGCAGGGGATACTCCAGCGGTAGATAATAGAGTTCAGGAGATAATTCAAGGCATGCATACTTTAATGACAGTAGAGCGAAGATTTGTTGACCCTCTGAAGACTCTGGAGGAAGAGTACCACTGGCTATACTTAAAGGAAGATTCTGAAGCTCCTTTCGACCTAGAATAGGTAGGGTTAAGCACAGAACAGAACTTCAAGATCACACAGAAGATCAAGAATGCTGACATGGTGTCCTCTATCAAAGCAATCACTAGGCTGAAGAGAATATCTCCACGGACTCTCTGTAAGCAAGATCATGCTTACACAGAGTACTGTGTCATAAGAGAGGACGAAACTGAATATACCTTCTCTGATGCTGATCTCCACAACCTGAATCTGTATGATCTCTCTTATGTGTTCTGCCTTCTGGATAAGCTGCTAGAGAAGAAGAATTCTTATGATATCTCAAGAAGAAGGGTAGCAGAGGTCATGAGAGCCCATGTTATGCTGACAAGTCAAAAGGACTTTTACATGGCTTTCTACCTTGGACAGAGTAATTTCAGAACCTCTACTCCATTGATCAGGCCTTCTTGGATCGATTCTGTTCCCATCAACAGAGTTATTTTAGAACCTATGCACTGCTTCACCTACATTGATGAAAATGGTACCAGAAAGTTCTTCAATCCTGCAGATGCTCACAAGTACTCGAATGCCACATTATCCAAGATTTTTGGAGTATGATGAAGGAGTTAGATGAAGGAAGGTACACCAAAGAGGAGCTTGAAGGGATACTCCAAGCCATCCATGTGCAGGTTGAATTCAGGAAGCTAATGGTGAAGTTCTATGAAATGTTGAAGAATGATTCTCTGAATCCAATCAATGACTTCCCAGATGTTAGAAGCTGAAAGTTAGTTGTTTTTGTACTTTCTTGCTTTTGTATTAGAATAGATCTCCTTGGTTTGTAAAGTTCATTTTTCCATACTTAGGGGGGATTGTTGACTCCTGCCTTGTTCTGTATTAAAAGTATGAAAAAATGCAATGAGAAGTTGGTTGGAAAAATCCACAGAGATTCTAGAAGAAGAAATAGCTTTTTGCAAGAACAGAGCAACAGAGCCTCTGGAGGAGTTGACAGAGGCTCTGCAGTTGCAACCTCCAAGAAAATCTACTTTGGCCTTTTCTTCCAGTCACATGCCAGGCACGTGAAGTTAGTTACTCCAGGATTCTTGATCAAGGGCTGGGATTGGTACACGTGGAAAGGTGTCCCTAAGTCGGTTTAGAACTATTATAAATAGCTAGTCTCTCCTCTGTTTTTGTAATCGAGTTTTCTAGCTTTTCACTGTTCCATTGAATCAATGTTGAAGTTTGTATTCATTTTTCTTATAATGAATCAAATACATTTGGGAGCAATTTGTTTGTCAATTTGTATGAATTGCTAGCTTATATTCCTATCTTGTTCTAAAAGTTTATTCCGCTGCATTCAATAAGATCTTTATGCTAGCTTAATCTGTTTTCAATACTAGTATTTGGAATTCAACAATCCAACATTTTCATACAAAGAGATTTGTAAGTTTCATTTGTTCTTAATGTCATCATCAATCTTCAATTGAAATTTATTCGAAGCTTTACTTCTTGTGTGAATGATTTATATTGGTATTCAATTTCATCTTCATCATATTGTTGTTTGATTGATTTTCTATTTTGATCAAGTTTGAATTGCTTAAGTTTTCCGTTGTTCATTTCTTTAAATTGCAATTCATTTTGTTTAAGATCAATACCTTTGAATTTGGGACCAACACGGGTATTCACAATATTTGCTATGCGATCAACGAATTGGCGATGTAAATAGCCAATAGTACAAGGGACAGTGAGAAACAGTTCAACCGCCTCACTTACGAGCTCCATGGCGTACGGAAAGACCTATCCTGGATCACATCCTCAACGACCGACTACTTCTAGAGCGTCGGCTATGAACCGACCGTCCCATTCTCACCATTCCCACTATCTCCGAATCATGAGGATGCTCCATCAGGCTACACGTCATATGAAGAATGCGTTCTCGATAACCTAAATTAATCTTCCAACACTTATCTCATTTCTTTTATGCAATTGTAGCTCTCTGGTATTTCAATATGCTTGTACATTAGTTTAAATATCTATACGTACTTACTTTTCCTTAGGAAAGTCTTTGATTTGCAGGTTCGGTAAGCATTATGATTGGTAGTTTCCTTAAGATGAAAATTGTTTTTATTTATATGTTTTTAACTTTTTTTTTTATTTTTGGTAATAGTTGCAGCGATTAAAGTTTTGTACCGGTGACCAATCATTGGATTTTTTCTTTTTCGGTTCCAAAGTCTGATAACCCAAGGGAGTTCTCTGTTTCCCTACCTTCTTACTTTATCTGATAAGTGTTGCATTGAGGGCAATGAAATCTTAAGTGTGGGGAGGGGTTAAATAGACTTAACTGTTTGTTTTGTATTGCTTTTGATTAGATTTTTGGGAAATTTGAAATGTGGTGTGAATTTTTGTTTTGTCACACCCTTGTCTAGAGAGATTGAGCCTTTAATTAGCTATTTCATTATGTAAGGATGTCAACTTTGAGCCGAGGTAGAACTTGTCACTTTGAATGTTTATCAGACCACAAGGAAAATATTTATCACCATTGCACTAATAGAGGCCTTCGTTTCAACCCGGTTTTTAGCTTGTGATAACAATAGAGAACAGATTATCTTGAGGATTTAAATTGAAACAGATGAAGATATAGAGAGATTATGAATTGCAATTTAAGTTGAAACATATGAAGACTTCCAGATTCAAAACTATAGATTATGAACTAACAGATTTCAAAGAACAGTTTGAAAAACAAACTCAGATCTAAAACGTATAAGAAATGACACAATGAAATTTCAAAAGGATTTCCTCAAGAAAACTGATTTCTAAGAATCGAAAACGGATACTGAAGATCCGTTCCTGCTCTGATACCAATGATAACAATGGAGAACAGATTATCTTGAGGATTTAAATTGAAACAAATGAAGATATAGAGAGATTATTCAAACGAAAATGCAGAAAAATAAGAACACACGAACTTTCAAAAAACGACTCTCATAAACCTTCAAAATGCTTACAAAATAGAAGAAGAACGGCTGATGATTCTTACCCTAAACAATACATGACATTCCTATTTATACTAGGAATTTCAATACTTTAAGCACAAACCCATTACATTTAAGCATTTCCCAAGCCCAAATACAATATAATAAATATTATGTCCAATAATGCTTACATTTATAAAACTTCTAACAATTTATCTAATGAAATTGCTAACAATCTCCCCCTAAGATTTATAAATGAAGCTGGTCTTGTTCTTCTTTTCTTTATTTTCTTCAGAAGGCACTAGCAATGCTCAGTGACTTCATCTGCAGAGGCTTGTATCACAGATCCTCCGAGAAGTGTTATAGAGGCTCTGTGATATTCAGCTTCTGTTGATCCTTTAAGAATGAAACAAACTCCCCCTTGATTGAAGCTTTGTGATATTCAACTCGTCAAACAATACCAGAGCCAGTAAAAGATAACCCCAACTCGCTTACACATGTGATAACTCCAAAATTATACATATTTCACTCGCATCATTTCCGCACTTTTATCTTCATTTTGAGAGTATTTTCGGTACTATTTGACTTAAAAAGGTGTAAATCCTAATTTTGTAGGTTTTGGAGGTGCTTAAGTGTAAAAGTATAAAAAGAGGGTGAAAAGCGTCAAAAAGGAGACATTTGTGCAGACTTTGCAAATTCGCCTAAGACGGTTTTCTTGCTCCCAAAGATAGATAATTTCCTCCAAATGACGGATCTTCAGCAGATAAGGCGAGAAGAATATTCCGGAAGATCTTGGAAGCTGGAAATACATAGCTCGCGCCGCGAAGAGGTTGGCTCGCGCCGCGAGGACCATGCTCGCGCCGCGAAGAAGAGCTTCGCGCCGCGAAGATCGGCTTTTCTCATCCAGAAGCTTCCAGAAAATTAGGGTTTGTTCGATAAGTGTTTCGCTCCGCAAAATGCCGTTTCGCGAACACGAAACGGGGCCTGACGAGCTTCTTTTAAATACCACCTTTGGGTCATTCAGTTTATTCATTCAGATAATTAGAAAATTCTCTCATAATTAGTTTAGGTTAGGTGTTGGGAGCCGCTTAGGGTTTCCAACCCGAGAAGATGGAGGCTCGATGTGACGGCTACGGAGGAGATGATTCGAGAGGATGTCATGCCAAATCAACCGGTCTTTAGTATGGTTTGGTTTTTCATCTGCAATTGACATGTCTATGTGTTGATTTCTCTTTGTTTACATTATGGTTTGGATACCTTGGATTTCAGTTTATTAATTAGATGCATGATTTGTTGAATGTTGTCTTTGTTTCCGTTCTAATTTATATTGTTTGGTTATTTGAACTCAGTGGTTGGGTGTATCTGTTTGGCGAAAATAGATAGACTCCGAAAGGATAATCAACCTACCTTAACCTGACCTTGGACCAGGAGAGTTGTGTTAAGGGGTTACTTGGACCAAGAGTGACCAGATAGTAGAAAAGCCATGCAATAGAAATAGGATCGGATTTCCGGTACTAGGTTGCCTAATAAACGACCTAAGTATTGGGCTAGGAGGACCGTGACCTAGTTGATAATCTTAGATATACATGTTCGGGTGCTTTGTGCTTAAATTCTGACAACAACCATAAATCTATGTCTTATGAGAGTAAACCATAATGGACTCACTTATCTCCAATGTGTGTCTGTTCATCAGTTTTCCACTTCTTGGTTAGGATTATTGTTTATTTGTCTTTTATCTTTCAAAATACTTTTCTAAAAGCAAAACCCCCAAAAAGCTTTAGGTTAATTAAACTAGTTTGGATTAATAGTCTACAATAACTTGACCGTTCCCAGTGGTAGATACGATACCTGGACTTTCCTACACTATATTACTCACGATCAGGTACGCTTGCCTGTATATGTGGTAAGACAGTGGCTAGGCATTAGAGGTTAAAATTGTTACGCTTTTTATATACGATAATTACCGCATCAAGTTTTTGGCGCCGTTGCCGGGGAACGGTAGTTACTAGATTTTTGATCTTTATTAGTTTGGTTAATCGATCCTTGGTTGGGAATTTATTCCCAATTAAGTTATTTGCTTTCTAGTTTAGCTTTCAATTTTTAATTTTTCTCTTTTATATTTTCGTGCTACTCCGGGTATTTTTCGTGTGTTGCAGATATGGAGATCAACAAAGGACTGATCAAAATGATCTTCACTATATCATTTGACGGAAGACCTGGCGGAGAACCATATAAACACCTCGAAGCATTCGAAGACATCTTGGATCTATTCAACGCTACGGAAGACGAGGTAAAACTTCGAGTATTTCCCTTTACCTTGACAAATAGGGCAAAAGACTGGTTTAAAAGATTGACCCAGGATCCATTAAGACCTGGGAAGATTTAAAATCTGCCTTTTTGTCAAGATACTTTCCCATTTCCAAGGTTAATAAAATAAAAGCCGAAATTCGGCAATTTAAACAAGGAAAAGAACATCTTGCGAAAGCATGGGAAAGATATAAGGATTTACTCTTGAAGCTTCCAAATCATGGTATTGATAATAAAGAGGTGATGGATATATTTTATGCCGGGTTGACTAACGATTCTCGATTAGACTCATCTTGTGGTGGTATCTTTCATTATAAGACAGTTACGGAAGCACGTAAGCTCCTGGACGACTTAGAGGCACATTATCTAGACTGGTCCACTGATAAGGAGGAGAGAAAACATGCACAGCTGAACGGGATTTCATCATCCAATGAGCCGCAAATCAAATGCACAAACTGCGGAAACGCTCCTCCAACGGAATGTGACACTTGGAAGTCAATTCTTGCGCAATCTAAGCCGAGCGGCGGAATAATCGAACAGTTGTTCCATCATTTTTCAGAACAAGGAAAGACGAGCACAAACGAAGAACAACAATTCCGAGAGTTTGTGAATTTCGTTGCATGAATATACAAAAGTACCGACCAGATCCTCCGAGAAATCAAGGGAACATATCCTCATGAGGAAATAAACGAACAAGCTGAAGTGTTTACGGCTACGAAGGGAGGTAAGATTGTTGTGGAACCACCTATGCCCAAAACTGACCAAATTCCTAATATGCAGGTTGTCGAGCCGGAGATCGAATTATCATCACTCCCGAGGAAAGAAGTCAAAGAGGAAAGAGTTGGGCTAAAGGAGTCTACAACACCACATGAGCCGACACGAATCGAAGAGCTTTCGACAATGGATCAATCTATGACTCAACATGAGGTAATTCCACCATGGTCCGATTCTGATAATTCTGATGATGAGCTATCGCTGATATCATTTATGAGCAATGCTTAGCAGTATGGACTTTCAGCTAACAGACTTGCTGTAGTTCCCTAAGCATCTGTATTTTGCCAAGTATTCTAGGATGAAAGATAAAGGATCATTGATATTTCATTAAGTCTTAAGAAGACTGGATCAATAATCTCTCCGTAAATATCAATGATAAGACAACAGGGAGGTTGTCTTTTTCTAGTAGCTTAGAAATCATTCTAAGTCTAGAATCAATAGTTAGGAAATAAAACATGTTAAAGGTACTTGTTCTATTTAACTGTTAGAAGAAAGATCTTTTTCAGTGATGAGTATCAGGGATAAAGAAACACTTGTATTTCATTTCATTTGAAAGTAAGAATTACAATACAGAAGGAAATAACGTTTCAAGGAGATCATGCTAATCAAAAGGTTCTTCTTTAATGTAGCATTTATCTATGTCTTCTCCATCATCACTTCTCTTCTTTAGTTCAGATCAAATTCCGTTGGCAAAATCCTTAGAGTCTTGATCAGTGTTGGTGGAATAGACCAAGACATTCACTAGATGCATAGTGGGAGAGATGGGAATCTCACTGAACCTTTGGAACTTAAGGTTGTTAAACCTGTCTTTGAAGAACAGTCCATACTCAGGTTCCTTGGGAACACAACCTTCATAAAGAGAATGTCCTTCAGGGGGATACAAGTTCAGCATAGAAGTGTCAGCATAGTTGTAGGTGCAATCAGAGGAGCAGCAGGGATAAACCATGGTCCAGAGACTCCACGCCTTGAAGTAGAAGGCCGAGAGGTAGAAGGTCCGGAAGTTGAAGCAGCGAGAGATTCTTGTTGGACCTCGGGTGTTTCAATGAATTCCAAGTTTCGAACTCTATTGATGAGATTTGCGAGTAGCTCCTCCACCTGAGGTCTAGCTTGAGACCTTGAATTTTTCAGGAATCTAAGAATTTCATGCCACTCCACCAGTCCGTAATCTTCTAAAGTTCTCAGTGAGTGAGTGATATCTCTATCAACATCTCTGGAAACAGTGATTCTTACGTTCGAAGTTTCGCTGGTCTTCTTCTGTAGTTGATCTTCTCCAGGCACCAGTTAGATTAGCTTCAGAGGCTGTGAGCTCTCTCTGACCCCTTATTCTTTCAAAGACTCTAAGGGCAGCCTGCTGAGCTCGGATTGAGCCAGTGTTTATATCAGGGTTTTCTCTAACAAACTCTGTAGTGAGTTGTTGAGCTGTCAGAGCGTCCTTTTGACTTTCTTCGAGCTGCTTCAAAGCCAACTCGTGCTCCTTGAGCACTTCTTTAGAGATCCCAGGTGGGATTTTTATTCTTGAGCTCTCGAAATGAGAGACTGCCTCTTTTAACTTCAATTCCCTGTACATAGGATCATATGTGTTAGGAGGAGAGTTGTCAGAGTTTTCATAATAAGAGGTTTCAAAAGATTCCTCTGAAGATGAGATGGTAATAATGTTTGAGGGAAGGGTTTTGGTCAAGGGAGTGACGGCAAAAGTCATATTTCTGACTTCAACTCTTGTGCTGGCTAATCTACAATGTTCCATCAGGTGAATAATCTCACCAGTAACGGAGCCAAAATTTACATCTTGGTTTATGGGTTCTTGGGTTTCAGGTTCAGGAGATGAGTTTTGAGATGGTTTACAAGCTACCATCTGAAGGTTGTTTTTGGGTGAAGAGGTAGATGTTCAGAGTTTGAGCTTGAACTAAATTGGACCTCGGGAGAGAAGGAATAGAATGAGTACCTTGAAGTTCTCCCCCTAAGATGGAGGCATCTTCAGCTTTAGTGTTGATGAAGCCATCATCATCACCCTCCGCTGGTTCTTCAGCCGGTTCTTCAGCGGGACTACTTAGATTCTCCCCCTCAGATGCAGCACCCTGTGCCGCAGTTGACAGGTACCGCTGGAGGAAGCTGGCCATATTTACCTTAACAGTGCCTTGGCGAAGCACGCTACCAGCTATTCCTTCTAGCAGCCATCTATCATTGGCTGTGAAGCTTGGTTCAGCCGGAGGTGGAGGAGGAGGTATAACAGCGATCTTAGCATCCAGGTCTTTGACCTGATCCTGGATTGCCTTGATGGCTTTGTCCTGTGCATCCAGGCGCTTGAAAACTTTTCTCTGGAAGGACGGAAGAGCAGAGCGACCCGTTTTGATGGAGTCCTGGAGCTCAGGGATCACCCGGGTAGCTAGGTCGTCCAGTGAGTTACCCATGATTCCTGAGGCTCTCGCCAGGACGTCCAGATTTCCATTAATGGAACATGGGGCAGGAATCGTGAGAAACTTCCCTAGGTTCTGGGAGGAAGAGGAAGCAGCCACCAACGCCGTCTTTTCAGCGGTGGCTTTGGTGGCTGCAGCTTTGGCTTCAGCTTGAGCAAGCTTGAGGGCCAGGACCTGTTGGTCATGCTCTTGCTCGTAGGCCTCGGCTTTGGCGTCAGCGACCTTTTGACGGGCTGCCTTTTTGGCAGCGATATCCTGAATCTCTATTTCAGAGACTGCAGGAGGGTTGGATAAAGATCCAGAACCTGAAGAATTAAAAGAGTTTGAGTGTTGGAGGCTAATTAAAGCATAACAGTAAGTAACGTTTAGGAGTTAACAAAAAATACCCGAAGATTTATCTTTGGAGGGGTGGGATTCCTTAGAGGGATTCCCAAGCTTAGCTTTCTTCGCCTTGGGAGGTGAAGAGATGGTTGGTCTCTTCAGCGATAAGCCAAGCTTGATTGCTGGTGCCCTCCTTTTAGAGGAAGTCTTCTTGGACTTGTCAGCAGCAACCGCAGAGGCAGTGGTAGTTGGAGTGTTAGACCTCTTGTTGGGAAGAGTCAGAAGCACTATCGTTTATTGCTTTCAGTAGTTGATTTCCTTTGTTTTGAACAACTATCTTTTTGTAATGCCCTTGTTTAGAAGTTTGAAACTTCGGGGGCCATTTATGTCGTACTTGTATTTTCCCTCATTCCTATTTAAGGAATGAGAGGTTTAGGGATTTGGGTGTGGAATGCTATTAACACTTTTTGGTTATCATCTCTATTGCAATACATATCTTCACCATTGATGCATTTCTCCAAGCTTCTTTGTTCATCATTTCTCTTTGATTTCAGTCCATCTCGTCTCTATTAGTGTTTATGGGACAAACAATTGGTATCAGAGCTTGATCCTTGTTTGATTCCTTGGCTTGATTTTGTTTTTATAAAGTTTTTAAAGTTTTTGTTCAAGAAGCTTTTTGGGTTGTTTCAATCCAAAAAGGGTTTTAAAAGAAGAGATTATAAGTGTTAAGTGATTCCCCTTTGTTTCTCTACTGTTTTCACACAAATTGGGGGTCGTAACACTTAATTTTTAAGTGTTTTTTAGTGTTTTTGAGAAGATTTTCTGAGTTCCTGTACAGGTTTTCCGAATCGGAAAACAAGAACTGAGTTTTCAGTTCAAAATTTCCGAATCGGAAATTGTGCTTTTCTCCGAACCGGAATTTGCACCTTTTCCGAATCGGAATTTGGTCCTTCTGATTTGGGGTTTTGCTCCTTAGATTCTCATTTTCCGAACCCAGTATTTTCCGAATCGGAAAATCTGATTTTCCGAACCCTATACTTGTGAGCCAAATCCGATTCGGAAAACGTTAGTTTCTAGAACGGATTTCGCCTCTTCGAGCCTGAACTCTTGCAAAATTGTTCCTCGACTCCGACACTTAGCTAGTTTTCAAAACTTTCAAAACTTGAAACTAATTGTGTCCCGAGGCGCTCAAGGTATCTGCTTTTTACAAAAATCTTTTCTTCAGCCAAGTGAGTCATACTAGGAGATCCTCTTTGAGAGTAAGAGATGTCGAACGAAATTATCGGAATCGGATCCGAATCTCGTCCTCCCGTCTTGGTGATCGGTGAGTTCCAGCAATGGAAGCGCAGAATGATACACTTCCTTGATCTTCTAGACGAGAACCTGATGAAGTCCATACGCGAAGGCCCTGTCAAACCAACGGTTACCGTAGCCGCAGTCCCGAGAACTGACACATGCCCAAAACTACCGTCATACGTTGTTGAAAAGCCCGTAGAGATGTACAACCCGGAACAAAGAGCACGTCACCTCGTTGACAAACGAGCACTTACCCTCCTAATCATGGCCCTCCCGAATGACATGTACGCCCGAGTCGATAGTCTAACCAACGCACGGGACGTATGGCTCGAGATTGAGTAACAGATGCAGGGTGGTGACACTGCCCTAGAGAGCCAAAAGGGGAGCGCGCTGAACGCTTATGAACGATTCAAAGCCCGGGAAAACGTATCCCTCACAGAATCCTATCAACGACTGAACTCTTTTGTCAATGATCTGAGGAGACTAGTAGTTGAGAAGACCAAGTACGAGGTCAACGTGAAGTTTTTGAGGAACCTAACCCCGGAATGGCAAAACCTGGCCATCAACATTCAGCTAAGCAGAAACCTGGGAGTTATGGGTCTCCACGATCTCTTCAGTATGATGGTCCAGCATGAGGAGTTCATTACCGGTGGAAGAACCAAGAAAGCTGTTGATCCTCTGGCACTAGCGGAAGAAGCCCGAAGAATACTTCGGTCGCTCGCTCAAAGCCTTCGGATCTATCAGAAGGGGGATGACATTCTCCGAGACTCAGATTATGACAGCTTCCTCTCCACAGTTGAGGTTCCCACTTCAGAAGCTCCTCAGTTGATCTCAACCACGACTCCCGATTCCACTGCTCCCACCGTCATCCAGTTGAACTAGAACCACTCGGTCATCTTTAGGCCATTTCTCGAAGAATCCTTCTCCCGCATCTTCCAACAAGAAAGCTGCATGTCTGGTCCCGAAAGGTGTACTTCAGGATCTCTCACATCAAGAAGCTCAAAAGAAGAACAGCGTACGTCCTCCAGAGGGTTTGCAAATGGGCGACTCACGGACGACAGAGGATAAGGCGTAGATTCACGAAGGTAACTAATGTTCGCCCCTACAAGCACGGACATCAGTTATTCCTCGAGTTCTATGTCAAAATGTACGGAACCGGCAAACCCACCGGAGAACTACAAGATTGGACGTTCACTGAAGCAGATCTGGATCATATCCACCTCGAAGACCTCCTGGCGCTCATCAAGTATCTTCAAGGCCCAATCCTCCGACCCGACTACTATCCAGATGGCCTTGAAGTTCTGAAGAAGTATGTTCGTCATGCGATCACTCTCGCTCGTGTGACGGACTATCATTTAGCCATCGAGAGCCGTCAGCCCAAAGTCAACCTGCTCCGTCCGAACCTGCATGTGCCAGCAATTGGAGCTTACTATCTCTACATGCCAACCAGAGTACCAGAGCATGGCATCGTCTACGTCACCAGAAAGAAGAAGGAGCGCAAGTTTATGCGATTCAGCAAGCTTGCCAAGTTCAGTGACGGTACCTTGCTCTACGTGTACAACGGGCTCATGAGCAGATTGTTGACTGATCAGATTCCTTCATCGAAGATCATTGACGGGATGGCCAAGGTCTTGGAGGAAATAAAGCTGCTAGAGGAGAAGATGAAAGAGACACTGATGTATCGACGTGTCGAAGCCGCCATGAAGATGCGAGCGAGGATAATAGGTGAAAGGACGAGTTCGTGCAGATGTCGAAGTGGGATCCTGCTTTGGAGTTACCGCCACCCTTCTGACTTCTTCCCAAAGGGAGAGATTGTTAGACCTCTTGTTGGGAAGAGTCAGAAGCACTATCGTTTATTGCTTTCAGTAGTTGATTTCCTTTGTTTTGAACAACTATCTTTTTGTAATGCCCTTGTTTAGAAGTTTGAAACTTCGGGGGCCATTTATGTCGTACTTGTATTTTCCCTCATTCCTGTTTAAGGAATGAGAGGTTTAGGGTTTTGGGTGTGGAATGCTATTAACACTTTTTGGTTATCATCTCTATTGCAATACATATCTTCACCATTGATGCATTTCTCCAAGCTTCTTTGTTCATCATTTCTCTTTGATTTCAATCCATCTCCTCTCTATTAGTGTTTATGGGACAAACATGGAGCGACAGAAAGAGGGACGTAGGGACGTTACCATCAGTGACCAGCACGTCCTGAAGCTGGACGGTGATGCTGGTGGAGTCGTGTTGCAGCGCCTTGCTCCCGATAGTAGAATGGAAGTAACCAGGAGTGGCTGCAGGGTATTGATTACCCCGATAGTCAGCGATAATCGCTGAGAAGAATCGTGGGTATGCCACGTTATTATCCCTGGTGGGTTTCTTGAACCTCATCAACATATCGTCATAGATGTATTTGGCATAGTTCAAGGGCTTGTTGTTGATAGCAGCCCACACCATCACCGTAGTGCGGAAGGCAGCCTGATCCAGGCTTCCTACTTTACTCGTGAGGCATTGAATGAAGTGTGCCTAGATAAACCCAAAGACACGGTTGAGCATGTTCTTCATTATGGTGGAGGCATTCTTGATGGGCTATTTTGTCTCTTCATTGATAGCCCACTGGATGTGAAGTTTATCCAGCCAGGCGACGATTGTATCCTTAGAGGGCTCCTTGCAGTAGGAGTCTAGGACAGGTAATCCTAGAACTCTTCGAAGTACCCCCATTCCAAAAGTGAGAGTCCCAGCCCCAGTACCTTTGGGATTCTTGGGTAGGCGACACTGAATGCATTCAACATCCTTGCCCAGAGAGTTCTTGAAAACGACCACCTTGGCAGTAACCGAGAAAGCGCTCAACAGCTCCCTGTTGGGTGGGAAGCTGATAGTGAGAGCAGTCTTCAGAGGATAGCTTAGCAGGAAGTCCCTGGCAGCAGCGAGGTGCTCTTTGTCAGGGGGAAGATCGATGATGGCAAGAAAGTTGTTGGATTTCCAACCAAGAGAGAGATAAGCAGTGAGGTTATCATCGATGTTCTGACTATCCTCATTTTCTTCCTTAGTATCCTCGCCTTGGGAGGAGATCACATCCAGATTAGAACCCTCTTCATTAGGATTGGAGAGAGGAACTTCTTCCACCACTATGGGGTTTTCAGTGGTGGTGAGTTGGGTAGCATCAGCAGTAGTAGGGGTGATTGCAGCAGTGGAAATGGGTTCGTTGACATCATACCATTCAGTGTTGTTTTCGGTAGAGTTCTTGATGATACCAGAAGTGGAAGCCATTGAATCTGCCAAAAATCCCAGATATACAAAGAAAAAGAAAGGAACTAAGAAAGATGAAAGACTTTCAAAAATAAAATTTTGAAAGGATTTTCAACATCTTCCTTTTCTTTTGGAAGAGTTTCGAGCCCTAGAGCTTTAAGATGAAGGAAAGATAGTTCCTTTTTGAACTAGGGTTTTTAGAACCAATAAGAGAAATATCATAAGAAGTTTTTAGAAGAAAAAGATTTTCTTTTTCTTGATTCTGGAAAGTATGATTTG
This sequence comes from Centaurea solstitialis, assembly GCA_030169165.1. NCBI lineage: Eukaryota > Viridiplantae > Streptophyta > Magnoliopsida > Asterales > Asteraceae > Centaurea > Centaurea solstitialis. The sequence continues at coordinate 29,005,719 of CM058045.1, read as the reverse complement.
CAGAATCAAGAGTTCATGCATCAAAATGTATGATCTTTGAGAGAGGAAGATCTTAGAAGCAGTACAGATAAGAGAAGGAAAGTAAAATATACATACCAGTTTAGAAAGAACAAAGGTTCTTTGAGAAGGATTACTTGAAGATTGTTCTTGCTGGAATGATTTGAATGCTTGAGAGTTTTTGAGAGTGTAAAGAAGAAGAAAGGAGGTTGTGAGAGGTTATATAGTAGCGAAGATGTAACACCCCGCTAAAGCGGAACCGCAGGGTGTAACAGTCTAGATTTCATTGCGATAGGAGATAATCAACACCAACCATTCATTTCAAAAATATTTAAAGTTTACAAAACGTATTACAACCAACCAGAGTTTGGAATTTACAAACATAACAAAATAAACGCAGTCTTGATTGATGTCTACAACGCTCAAATTAAGCTTTTTCAATCACCCTCTAATTTCCTGAAAAGCATGTTAAAACAAGCGTCAACTACGAGAGTTGGTGAGTTCACAGGTTTTTATATGCACAAAACATTTTCAATGCAGAAGATCTTTATCGTAAAACCAATGTTCAACCTCACTGTTAAACATAACATTTATGCAAGATATATTCTCGAGCCACTACTAAACCTAAAACCAATTTGCCCTAACGATCTACCTCAGAGGTGGTGGCGAACCACATGGGTAGAGCGTTCTCGCGAACTACCTCAACGGTGGGACTAAAACCCCACTTATGTAGACGCTGCACTACCTCAGCGGTGGGACTAAATCCCACATGTGTAGTACCACATATGATTACGTGCACCCTATACTCGTCAGTAAACAAGGGTGGGTCCACTCTACCAAATAGCGCTATCCACAATAACCATTGGCTCGAAACGAGTTAATAGTAGTGTATTCAACATGGGACTTTTACTCAATATATCATGCCGCATAACATTTCAAATTTAGCTCACAATACATTTCATTTCATTTCATTTCGCAATAATTTCACAATTTTTCACATTCATTTATAAACATGCTTTTCACCCCAAAACTCGTAAAAACGGTAAAAACGGGGGCTGTGAATACTCACCTCGGGTGATTTAAGCGTTCAACAAATGTTAGTGCGTGCGCGAATCCCGGCTCCGAAACTAAAGTTGCCCTAAATCATAAGTGATTAACGTAAGTTCCAAGTCCAACGGTCCCTAAGTCATAAATCGTACCAATATCCATTATAATGCCGTTACGTTGTTTAAATAGTCCAATATAGTAAAAAATTATTTTATCACATTTTGGAGTCTTCCACACATTTTGGAAGGTTCAAAGTTCATAGATTTGGATTTTATAAAATTTCCAGAATCTGCCAAAATTTTAAGTTGTAAAAATTACCACTTTGAACTTAGATCCTCCAAATAATAAGTCTTTAAATTTTTACCCTCTGATTTAGGGGATGTTAGGAACAATTTCACCAAATTTCATTATTTTTAGAGATCTTTTACTATTTTTAAACATTTTTGCAAAATCAGTGCACACTTTGATTTTTCAAAGATACATGTCAGTGAAGTTTTGCTCATAGAGAGTTCATTATCCCACCAACTCACGAATTTCAAAAGGGATTTTCTAAATAAAACATATACCAAGCTAATGAGACAAGATTCACATCATTTAGGTGATTTTTGAGAGAGATATGCCTCTTTAAAGTTGTGCATGTGGATCTGCCATCTTGGGACAGCTTGCACCATCAACTTGTTTTCATTGGTTAAACCCTCAAAACTCCTCTAAATGACATGATTTTGGACTCATTGGAAAGCTAACTCAGAGTACTTGAGTTTAGAATCAAAAAGTTTGTATTTTGGATAAGTTATCAAAGAGTTATACAAGTTTGAAGATGACCCAAATTCCTGACCAAGTGCTGTTGCACACGAAAATGTTTCATGATGGTTTGGGTTCAAATCTTGGTGTTTTTGCACAAATCCAGTGGGGTTTGAACCCTAACACTTTAAATATCAATCCATAAAAATTTCATGAAGAAATGAGTTCGAGAAAACCCTTTTTGGGTCGTGTAAACTACATGCAAAAACATTGACAGAATCTGTCAAGAATCCAACACCATTTTTACCACCAAAACACATAAAATCATAAACTTTTGGGGTTTTTCTTGCTATTTTACCCCCAAATCAGATTATACAAATGAAAAATAAACTAAACATGTTTTGGTACCATCAAAACTCATGCATGAACTATCCATGAAGTTTAGCCCAAGAATGATGGTCAACAACATCACATAAACGATTTTCGAAATCAAACTTGTGTTCTTATGGGGGATTCATGGATTTTCACCTCCATTGAATGTTTAAACACATTTCTAAGGTTATGTCTCATCCCCAAACATCAAGAATGGTGTTCATCCAACAAAGAGGATTTAAACCTCAAAAAGAGTAGGAAAAAGCTCCAAAATGAGCAAAAATCGAAACTAGAACATGTAATCTATCCTTACCTTTGATAAAACAACAAATGAGAGCTTTAAACCTTGATTTAATCTTCAATAAAACTCAGATTTTTGATTGAATATAGGCTGGAGTTCTTGGAGAATTTAGAGAGAGAGAGAAGAGAGAAAAAGAGATTAGAGAGAGAAAGTGTTTTTGAAAAATGAAAAGAGAAGTGAAGTGTGATGATGTTATTCTTGGAATAAAACAAAGAGAAAGAGGTGTGATTGGGGGGGGGTGGCCGGCCAAGGGGCCCACCCAACCCATTTCAAAAATTTTTTTTAATTTAAATAAAAGGGTTAATCTACACTGCTTATTTCAACGCAGTATCGGTTTTTAGCGCGTTTTCGGTAGAAACCGATTTTTCGAAAGAAATTTTTGGACCATTTAAATTAGTTTACTCATTTTTAAATATAATAACTTAATTCTCTGAGAATTTCTTTAAAATTTGGCATTATAGGTTTATCGGATGACTTCGGGCCGGTTCGGGCTTTTTCGGGCAGTTTTCGGGACTTTTAGGTTTTAGCCTAAATTTTTCACGCAAACTAACCTAGTTTCATTTAAAAACTTAAATGGCTAATTTTTAACCTACGGAAATGCTACAGAGTGATTAAACGGGTAGCTAACCTGAAAGTCAAAAATTGACGGATGTCACAGAAGAGGAGAGAGAAGAGGGAAAACGTTGTGGAGATGTTCCCAATTTTTTAGGGGCAATGATGATAGAAGTTATCACGCGCCGAAAAACCGTCTCACTCTCATTCACGCGCTCTACTGGCTTGTTACGCGCCTGACACAGCCTTGCTCGCATTAAATAGCACTAACGAGTCAGACTATGAAGGGACAACATTCTGAATGCGAATCATTTAAAAAAGGAAAACATATCCTGTTCGATGATTATCCTTAAACATGGGAATGTGAAAGGTTATCAGTAGGAGGGAAAGTCCTCTTATCACATTTAATGTGTTAAGGTATGTGAGATCACTGACATAAGAAATAAATGTAGTATCTCAGTAGAAAAGAGAACATCAATGACTTAAAGATGATCAGGGAGATCAGTTCATTTCATTAAAGAAGAAACATACAGTACACTGGAAAAGAGAATTCATAGAGTATGTACAGAGAAGAAAAACTTAGTAATGCAGCATGCTGATGATCAGACATCAGAGTTTAGCATTCATAGCTCGCTGATGAGTTGGTTGAACCGTATTTCGTCCAGCAGTTTAGATAAGAGATCAGCGAGCTGATATTCAGGGATTACTGGCCTGATGTCGAGTTCTTACACCAGTAGATGGATCACCTAGGACTTGATCAATAGGATGATCTCTAGTCCATCTTAGAGCAGGTGGCTGAGGGACAACCTGAAGAAGTTCAGCAGTGATTGTGGAGGAAGATTCTTCAGCGACTGCATCAAGTTGAGGAGAATCAGCGACGAGAGGAGCCGCTTCAAATGATCCCGAAGTCGACGGAATGTCCTCCTGAGAAGTTGTGGGGGCAATTTGAGATATAGGAACATCAGAATAAATTGGAGATGGTGTTCCTGCAGCGTGGATGTTAGTATCAGAGGCTTTATTTTCAGGGACCTGAAAGTAAGAGTTAGCCCAATGATCTACATTAATATTATCAGAAAGTAAGGAAGAAGAGAAGGGATTTGATTCATCAAACTTGACGTGAATGGTTTATTCAATGGTATGCCTTCGTTTGTTGAATACACGATAGGCTTTGGATATAATAGAGTATCCAACCAAGAAACCGTCGTCAGCTTTGGCATTGGACTTTCCCAGAGCATCTCGGTCGTTCTTGATATAACAATTACAACCAAAGATATGGAAGTACTCGATGTTCGGCTTCCTTCCTCTGATAAGTTCGTACGCTGTCTTCTTGAATCTTTTCACAATCAGTGACCTGTTTTGCGTGTAACAGGCAGTGTTGACAACCTCAGCCCAGAATTGAATAGGAAGATGGGCTTCAATCAGCATTGATCTTGCAGCTTCAATCAGCGTGCGATTTCTTTATTCAACAACCCCGTTTTGCTGAGGAGTCCGAACGGAAGAGAAGTTCTGAGAGATTCCCTTGCTGACAAGGAGTTCATCCAGGACAATGTTTTTGAATTCAGTGCCATGATCACTTCTTATAGAACGAACAGTGATTTGATTATACTTCTCCATCCGAAGAATGAAGGAAATGATCAGCTAAGGAGTTTCACTCTTGGCTCTAAGGAAGAACACCAGGTGTATCTGGAGTACTCATCCACTATTACCAAAGTGAATCGCTTTCCACCCATAGACTGAATATTGACACGTCCAAAGAGGTCCATGTGCAATAAATGGAGTGGAGAGTTGATGGTAGAAACTTGCTTGGATTTAAAGGAAGCTCTAGTGTGCTTCCCTTTTTCACAAGCAGCACAAAGGGATTCCTTTGCAAAAGCTGTTTTCAGGGAGACCTTTCACCAGGTGGCTGATAGAGAGCTGGTTGATGGTCTTTAAATTTAGGTGGGAAAGACGTTTGTGCCAGAGCCAGTTGATTTTAGAAGAGTCCCTGAACATGAAGCACACATTTTCAGTGGAAGTGTCCATGTTGATGACGTCGACATCATGGGATCTTTGTCCTCTGAGAATGACTTTCTTGTGCTTGTTCTTCACCTGGCAGCTTTTCTTGGAGAAAGAGACCTTGTGATCTTTATCACAAAGCTCACTGATACTCAGCAGATTGTGAGTGAGTCCTTCAACGTAAGATACCCTCCGAATGGTAGTCTTTTCATTGGTTAAGGTACCATAGCCACGAGTGATACCTCTTCCTTCACCACCGAATTTGACTGAAGGGTCAGCTTCTTCCTTGAAGTCGACTAGAACATGTTTGTTTCCAGTCATGTGTTTGAAGCATCTACTGTCAAGGTACCAGATGCCCTTTTTCTGTAAGAGAGGGAAGAGTTAGTTGGTCTTGGGAACCCATATGAAGTTGGTTCCGTCAAGGTCAGCGAAAAAAGGAAGAGTCATCAGGGACATAGATGACTGAGTATTCAGTGGCCTCACAGACTATAGGAGTAGTAGGAGTAGAGGCAACTTCTTCTGTCTTAACTGAAGTTTCAGTTTTGACAGGATCAGGGATGGTGACAGTCTCAGCGATTAAAGGTTTATTTCCTTTGGCAGACTTATTTGCCTTAGGACCTTTCTTTACCTTGGCTGCTTTTTCAGCCTTGGTAGCATGAGGATACTTGCTAGCGATATGGTCATTTTGACCACAGTGACAGCAGTTTCTATAGGTCTTAGATTTAGAGGGACCCTTAGGCTTTTTAAGCTTTTGGTTAGCTAGACCAGGTCCAATAATGCCTATTGTTGGGTTTTTCGAGTCGGATAAAACAAATAAATATGAACGCAGCGGATAAAAACAAACCTGAACAATGATCCAACCGTAGTTTATCAAACACAATTCTATCAAGGGGGTTTTCTCACGTTTACCTTTTTGACGATACGAATAAACCTCCGGATGCTAGTGAGGGATACACCGCTACTTCACCACCGTGAGACTGGCTGCTAGACCGCCTTGGATTCGATCGGAAAAACTCCGGCGTGTGTGTGCTTGTGTGCGTGGCCGGCGGCCAAGAGAGAGAGTGAGAGAGAGAGGTTTGTGTTTTCTTGATGGAAAAGTTAGAATGAAATAAGATTAATTTTCTATTACCCTAACCCTATATTTAAATAGGTAATTATGGTAATGATCACAGAATCCAAACCAAATACAACTCTCAATAATTACCTTAATTAATTTATGCTTATCAATTAAGTAATTATCTATAAATAATAAATAAACAATTTATTATTTATTTCTCTCAATAATTAATTAAACCTAATTAATTATTTCCACACATTTAATCCAATAGGTCTCGGGTTGGGTGTGTAGCAGTGTGACCCACTAGTGTCTTATAACATTGGATATGATAACCCTAATTACTGTCTTGCACATAATCCCTTCAGACTCCCACTTGTGCCAGACCAGTAACTTGACTGTCATCATTAGCCTAAGGATGTGCCTAGCCAGACACTTAGGTTAACCAGGTTATAAGATCTCTTATAGCCAGAGATACGATTCATATTTGAATTGTACACAGGTTCATTCCTTTTACATACGATATTTCTAAAGTGAGTTTTAGACATGGAGCTGAGATAGTTCAATCATAAACTCAAGTATTTCCTGACTCTGATCTCGATTGCCTGCAGTTACGAAACTTCCCAAATAACCACTGTTATTCTATCCGAGCGTGGCCACGCATTTCTGCCAATCTTAATCGCCAGGGGCCCCGGAAATATCTCTCCCATAAAGGAGGTGTAAATCCCTTCTTGACTACCCGCATTTGCAACCATGGCTTCCGCTTCATCTAGTCATACCCCTTATGGCCACCCAGTTACGGTGCAGCGTTAGAGCATGCTAAGAGTACAGTAGTCCTCATGATTACAGACCAGATATCTCAGGTCAAAGGACAACCTATCATCAAGTCAATGCTTATGACATAGGCTCCATGAAGCAGACTTGAAATTGGTCACCTCCAATACTCATTCACTCTAATAAGTATTTATTTATGTTTAACTATACCAACTGTATATCAAACACTCATAATAGCGTTATAACCCTACTGAGATTCCTATCTCAATAAGTTGCTACGGAAATTTAGATTTTTCACAAGCATAAAAATCATGGATAACCTTAAATATGCAAAAAGTAATTTTTGAAACATTTTAAAACAATATCTCTTTATTTCCAACACACTGTGAAATAAACTCCTATAATGTCTCAAAATATTACATTTATAATCGATAACATAAACTAACTACTAGTGTCCAGGTACTGCATCCCTATGGAACTAGCATGCCCCCTCATGCTTTGCTCCAGCTAGTGGCTTAGTTAGTGGATCTGCAACATTTTCATCCGTCGGAATTTTGCATATTCTCACATCTCCTCTTCCAATGATCTCTCGGATGAGGTGATACTTCCTGAGTACATGTCTCGAATTGTGATGTTCTATGGGCTCCTTTGCTTGCGCTACTGCTCAAGAGTTATCACAGTAAATATCTATGGGTCTAGAGATACTGGCTACAACTCTTAGATCCGAGATAAAATTCCTGAGCCAGACTGCTTCCTTTGCTGCATCTGATGCTGCAATGTACTCAGCCTCTGTAATGGAATCTGCTATGGTGTCTTGCTTCGAGCTCTTCCACGAGATCGCGCCTCCATTAAGGGAGAATACATATCCCGACTGTTATTTAAAATCATCTCTGTCGGTCTGAAAACTAGCGTCAATATAGCCTGTGACACTAATCTCGTCTTCAGATCCTCCAAAGACCAAGAACATTTCTTTAGTCCGTCTCATGTACTTGAGAATGTTCTTGACACCCACCCAATGGGCTTCACCTGGGTTCTGCTGGTATCTGCTCGTAACACTTATCGAGTAAGCAACATCAAGCCTTGTACATAACATGGCATACATAATTGATCCAATTGTAGAAGCATATGGAACCAATTTCATCTTGTCCTGATCTTCACTAGAAACAGGACATAGTGCTTTACTTAGCACTATGCCATGCTGCATCGGGATAAATCCTTTCTTGGATTCATCCATCCTGAACCGTTTCAGGATTTTGTCAATGTATGTACCTTGACTAAGCCTGATAAGCCGTCTAGATCTATTTCTATAGATCTTTATACGAACTATATAGGCGGCTTCTCCAAGGTCTTTCATTTGGAAACATTTGCTCAACCAAGTCTTCACATTCTGTAAAGTCGGTACGTCGTTTCCAATGAGTAGAATATCATCTACATATAAGACCAAGAAGGTTACTACGCTCCCACTGAACTTTGTGTAGACACATGGCTAAAACTCACTTTTAGCAAAACCAAATTCCTTGATTCGCTCATCAAAGTGTAAGTTCCAGCTCCTGGATGATTGCTTTAATCCGTATATGGATTTTAGCAGTTTGCACACTTTATCAGGATTCTTTGGATCTACAAAACCTTCCAGTTGTTGCATATAGACGTCTTCTGTTAACTTCCCATTCAGGAAGGCCGTTTTAACATCCATTTGCCAGATCTCGTAATTAAAGTACGCTGAAATGGCCATCAAAATCCTGATAGATTTTAACATAGCTACTGGTGAAAAAGTTTCATCATAGTCGATGCCATGAGTCTGCGTGAAACCTTTTGCAACCAGTCTAGCTTTGAAAGTGTGCACGTTACCGTCCATATCAGTTTTCTTCTTGAAAACCCATTTACGTCCAACAGCCCTACAGTGTTGGGGTAAATCTGTCAACTCCCATACTTGGTTGTCGTACATGGACTGCATCTCTGCCTTCATGGCCTCCTTCCATTGTTCAGACTCACTGCCTGACACAGCTTCTCCATAGGAGGTTGGTTCATTCAAATCTCCATCATCCTGGGAGACTAGGAACCCAATATACCTATCTGGTTCTTGCCTTATCCTAGTGGATCTGCGAAGGTCCTGTGTTTGCACTTCCTCAACCGTCTCTGGTTGAGTCTCAAAATGCTCTTGTTGAGTAACAGGCTCAACTATCGGTAAAGTGTTTTCTTCCTCTACTTCCTGTAGGTCTACATCGTTTCTGGTATTCTCAGTACTGAGAAACTTGTCTTCCAGAAATTCTCCATTCCAAGCTATAAAGACTTTGTTCTCGGTAGGATTGTAGAAGTAGTATCCCACAGTTGTCTTGGGATAACCTACGAAGAAGCACTTATCTGATTTGGGTTTGAGAGTCTCGGAGGTTGGTCTCTTGACGTATACCTCACAACCCCAAATCATCAGAAAAGACAATTTAGGTTTCTTACCCGTCCATATTTCGTATGGTGTCTTTTCTACCGATTTAGTTGGCTCTCTGTTCAGTATGTGAGCCGCTGTTTCGAGCGCATGTCCCCAAAATGATACTGGTAGTGAGGATCGACACATCATTGACCGTACCATATCTAGTAAAGTACGATTCCTCCTTTCTGACACACCATTTATCTGAGGTGTATACGGAGGTGTGAGTTGTGAAACAATCCCACATTCCATCAAATTTTTGTCGAATTCCTGACTCAGATATTCCCCACCTCGATCTGACCGTAGAAACTTGATCTTTCTGTCAAGTTGATTCTGTACTTCATTCTGAAATTCCTTAAATCTTTCAAAGGTTTCAGATTTATGTCTTATCAGGTAGACATAACCATATCTACTGAAATCGTTAGTAAAAGTGATGAAGTACCGGTATCCTCCTCTAGCCACATGACTGAAAGGACCACACACATCCATGTGTATTATTCCTAACAATTCATTTGCCCTTTCGTTATCTTTATTGAAAGGTTGCTTTGTCATCTTGCCAGATAAACAAGATTCGCAATTGTCAAAGGGTTTTAAAATCGAAAGACCCAAGGAGTCCTCCTTTCTGGAGTTTCTTTATGCGTTTCTTGTTTATGTGACCTAGACGAGAATGGCAGAGGTAAGTCTGATCCTCAATTTCTTTGGATCGTTTACTTATATGATAGACTTCTTTGTTTTCTTGTAGATTTAACATATATAGACCATTGGATGGAGTTGCTTTGAAATAAAAGACATCATTTTTAAAGCAAGAAATAAGTTTATAATGGTATTTATAATAAAAACATTGGTCTACAAGTAAATCGAAAGAAATAACATTTTTGATCATCTTTGGAACATAATAACAGTTTTCAAGTTCCAATACTAGACCCGAGGGTAAACTAAGACTATAGGAACCTACAGCTTCAACTACAAGCATCGTGCCTTCACCGACTCTTAGGTTCGAACGGTCCTTCCTCAGTGTCTCCCTTCTATTGAATCCCTGTAAATGATTACATATGTGGTTACCACTGCCTGTATCAAGTACCCATGATTCATAAGAAGTGATCAACCAGTCTAACATAAAGGTACATGGTGCATCGGGTAAACCGATGTCTAGCTGGTCGATGTCCATCGAGTGAGCACAAATATCCTTGCTACCGCATTCTGGGCAACTCAGATCTCCCAGCTCGTCAATCCAATCCGCGTCCATGAGTTCAGCAGGTGCTGCGGGTTTTGGCTCTAAACTGGCCAAAATATCTTCATGGAGCTTTGCCACGTTTCTCTTGGGTTCTCCAACACATCCACTAACTGTGGTACGTATCTCGTCCGTGAGAGAGAACCACATAAGATGTACTAGTTAATCCTGAACCATCTTATATCCCATGCGTGACAAACTTTTAAAGAGCTTCCTCATTTCCAGAAGATGATCTTTAACAGATTGACCCTTTTCCAGTTTTAGAGAGTAGATCTCTTTCATGATCAGATAATTCCCACTCTTCTTATAGAAACCCACCTGGTTCTCTATATTCTTCATGACCTCATGGCAGTATCTAACCCTCAAATCAGCAGTAAACTCGGGTGAGGTAGAGAAGCACAGAATCGACATCACATCAGATTCGTCGGCCATGAATTTAAAGTATTCTGCAAAATCCTTTTCAGGAGCATTGCAGCCTGGTCGTGAAATGGGTTTCTCTATCATGTATCGCTTACCCTGTAAATCCAAGACGTTGTCAAGGTGCATTTTCCAGACTGGAAAATTTTGGCCTGTAAGCTTCCATTTCCCCATTATCAGGCGGAGAGATTCCTCAGGTGAATAAAAGATAATAGCAGACATCTACTAAAAATTAAAATTCCAATTTTAGTTATATGATTATATTTCTAATAAATTATTACCTTAGAACAATAATTTTATTAGACTAGAATCCGTATTTCACATGAATTGACAAGCGGTTTGCTCACACAAGCCAATCCATGCTATTTCTGGTAGGTAACATCTTATACCAATCGCATCTTTAATCGAAGACACGACTTCTAGATCGACGGGACATCGGGTACTTAAATCCGTGCATATTTAGTCCCTCTAGTATGTTTTGGCCTGGTACCACCCGGTGAATTGTAACAAAAACCAAAATAGATCGCACCATTTTGAACTGGATGTACTCTGGTCGGTACCACCCGATATCACAGAGTCTTTTCACCCCCTTCAGCTTGGGGTTTGAACGTGGGTGCCCAAGGTTTGGTCTCTTCAAGCCCCAACGTACCTTACGCCAAAGGTGTCCACAAATGGATCACACTAACTGATCTAAGATTTTTCCTAAGGTTTTTAGCCAGTTTTAATTTTAAAAAGACTGGTTCGAAAAACAAACTGTAATCGAACTCTTTTATCTGATTTCATAAAATTGTTTTTATCTAAAATTAAATAATTATAATCAACCATGCAGATAAAAACAAAACGGTGTCATAGCTTTGCCCAGATCTAATGTCAGTCTCATGAGCCAACACGAGAACTGACGGTCCAAAATCCTATGTGCCTAAACAACCACAAGGCATGAAAACTTGGTGCTCCCACTGGCTCCAACATCTTTGGTTGCGTCTCCGTGAAACTCCATCTTCTAGCTTTACTCCTTTTGAAATATTCTAATTTAACTATTTATAAAATTGGGTTGTAAATGGCACGCAGGCCTCCCATTTATTAAAGTACAAAAGGGTTGTAAATGGCTCGCATGCCTCCCTTACCATGAATATAATAATAAAACGTAATAAAGCAATAAACACAACCATAGGTCTTTGGGCTTGGCTATGACAACAACTAGTTTAACAAAATAAACTAATTAAACTGATTTTTACAATAATCCAAACTGGATTAAAACAAGGTTTTAATAATAATAAAATTGATAATAATTAAATAATTAAAACTTTATCCAATTATCACAATTCGTTAATTATCCTAACTGATAACTATTAACGCAATAATCGTTTATCCGTTGATTCGATAGTAGCAAAAACGAACCATTATCAGTTTCCGGGTTTATTAGCGGTTCTGGTTACCACGCACGACGGCAACGGCAAGGGTGCCGCCACCATCGCTTCGCCGACGATTAACAACAAACAACCACCTACCGCGGCTACACCACCGGCGACGGCAACGGCGCCAAGGAACCGCCACCGGCGGACGACGACAACAACAGCAAAACTACCGCCGCCGTCATCGCCTTCGCGGCGATCGAAAACAGGAAACGCCGCCACCACCGTGGCTGCCTTAGCCGATCGGTGGTGCGGCTGTTGACGTAGGACGACCACCACCACCATCGCCGTTGTGGATTTGGTGGTGTGGTGACTTGCGGTTGTCGCGAGGAATGGCCATCACCACCGTCGCCAATCGAGGCTTCGGTGGTGTGGTAGCTTTCGGCGGTTTAAACAAAAACCGATCACCACCACCGTTGCAGATAACGGCTTCGGTGGTGTGGTGGTTCGCGGTCGCAATACATTTGGCAATCGGCCCGGCGGTCCGGCCGGTTATCACCGCCGTTCCGCCGCCGATTGCCACGTGTTACCGGAAACAATAAAAATCGAATTTTTTAACAAAGAAAAACGAATTTTCAGATTTTATCAAATCTAAAACCAATTTTATCAAAACCTATACAACAAAACAGATTTGATAATCATACGGAAGTGGCTCTGATACCACTGTTGGGTTTTTCGGGTCGGATAAAACAAATAAATATGAACGCAGCGGATAAAAACAAACCCGAACAATGATCCAACCGTAGTTTATCAAACACAATTCTATCAAGGGGGTTTTCTCGCGTTTACCTTTTTGACGATACGAATAAACCTCCGGATGCTAGTGAGGGATACACCGCTACTGCACCACCGTGAGACTGGCTGCTAGACCGCCTTGGATTCGATCGGAAAAACTCCGGCGTGTGTGTGCTTGTGTGCGTGGCCGGCGGGCAAGAGAGAGAGCGAGAGAGAGAAAGGGAGAGAGAGGTTTGTGTTTTCTTGATGGAAAAGTTAGAATGAAATCAGATTAATTTTCTATTACGCTAACCGTATATTTAAATAGGTAATTATGGTAATGATCACATAGTCTAAACCAAATACAACTCTCGATAATTACCTTAATTAATTTATGCTTATCAATTAAGTAATTATCTATAAATAATAAATAAACAATTTATTATTTATTTCTCTCAATAATTATTTAAACCTAATTAATTATTTCCACACATTTAATCCAATAGGTCTCGGGTTGGGTGTGTAGCAGTGTGACCCACTAGTGTCTTATAACATTGGATATGATAACCCTAATTACTGTCTTGCACATAATCCCTTCACCTATATCTTTGGTCTGAGGAGGAATGTGAGTCTTCTCCTGAGGTTTGGTTATTAAGTCAACCTTGATTCTAGAAATGGGGCTTTGAACAGATTTCTTAGCCCCAGATCTCGTAGGACCACCACCTAAGACTTTAGAAGTCTTGTGGTGTTGACTTTTAGGTTTGGAAGTATGGTTTGGAAGTATGGTTTGGAATGATCTTGCTAAAAGAGTTCTTACGAGGCTGAACAGAGATAGTAGCCTCATCTTTGGAGACGGGAGAAGAACTCTGAGGGATAGAGTCAGAAGTAACAAACATGCCAAATTTCAAATTCGATTTATCAGATTTATTCATAGCATGTTGTTTTCCTTTAACAAAACCTAGGTAGGTTCTGTTCATAGGGTGACGCTGGGTGGAGAGAATTTCATCCACCTTTTCAGATGCATCAGCCCGGCTCTTAACAGTGACCTTCTCTGAAAGTAGCTCAGCTAGAGTTTTTTCTTTTTCAGCGATGGCCTGTTCACATTCAATGCAAAGAACTTGGTTTGCATGAACTTGGTTTTTGTAGCTAGCCTCATAAACAGAGATCTCTTTGAGTTTCTCATGACACTCTTTGAGCTCAGTCCTAAGGTCAAAGTTGACCTTTTCAGTAGAGGACTTGCCATTTAAGGCATTGAACAGATCTATGGTTAGAGCATCCATCACTGTCATAGCCTCAGAAGAAGAAGGAGTAGATACCTGAGGAAGATCAGAGGTTGAGGCAAAAGTAGTAGTGACTTCTTCTTCAGGGATGTCTTCAAGCTGTGCCATAAGAGCAGGCTCGGTTTCTTCAGCGATGGCCATCAGACATGTCACCTCGCTGGTATCCTCTTCATTAGAGGATTCATCAGAAGATTCATCCCAGCCTTTTCCTTCAGCGATTAGACCCTTGCCTTTTCGCTGGTATTTCAGCTTTCGATACTTGGACTTCATCTTTTGGTACTTTCCGTCCTTGTAAGCTGGGGTAGAAGATTCAGCGAACTGATTCTTCTTGTACCTGCACTCAGTGGCAAAGTGTCCTTTGCCCTGACATTTGAAACAGGTAGAGGTAGCCTTATCACCAGAGGGGATGTTAGGCTTCTTAGTAAGAGAAAGCTGCTTGGGCTTACGAAAATTTCCTTTTCTGCCAAACGTTTTGAAATGCTTAGAGAGAAGAGCAAGAGACTCGTTGAAATCTGCCTTATTATCAGAGACAAGATCAGAGTCAGAATCATCTATCTCAGTGATAGTCACTGTTGAGACAGGAGTTTGAGAGGGTTTAGAAGCATCAGAGATTAAGGCAAGAGATGTACCTTTCGCAGCATCCTTGGTGTCTCTGATGAGATTTGTCTTCAAAGACTTGGTTTGCTCATGGTTGAGCATCATACCATATAACTCACTAAGAGTTATAGTCTTAATGTCCTTGGACATTTTTAGACACATGGTGAAAGTTTCCCAATATTCAGGGAGAGCCTCCATGAATTTGGTGATTACCTGCGAGTTAGAGTTACAATACCATAGGTCTTAAGATCAATCAGAAGGCAATTAAACCTCTGATGAGTCTGGGCCAAAGTTTCACCTTTGGTAGCGATGAACTTCTCATACTGACGTATGAGGTGAATCTTTATTCTATGAGAGCGTCAGCACCCTCATATTGGATATAGAGAGTATCCAATATCTCTTTAGCTGTCTTAAGCTTACTGATGGAGTGATACTTCATCTGGAAGAGACATGGCTATCAGAGATCTTGCCTTGGTGTCAACATTCACCAGTCGCTTATCTTCGTTTGTCCAGTTGGACACTTGCTTAAAAATGTTCTTTCAGGAGCAGCGGGAGTGGTGGAAGTAGCATCAACAGCTGGTACTATAGAAGTGGGAACATATGGTCCATGTTCTAAGAAGTAAGGGAATTGAGGATCGGAACCAGAGAGAAATAGTTCCATTCTTGACTTCCATAGAGGGAAGTTATCAGCATTGAATCTGGGTGGATTTGCCAGAGAACCAGATTCAAAACATGTGTCTTTTGGAGGATTGGAAATAGGGTGGATCTAGAAACTATGTTTCTTTTGTGAACGGTTAAGAAGAGAAAGAGGTTTCTAACCGCTCTGATACCACTTGTTGGTCCTCTATTGATGGCCAATAAGATAGATTGTATTGTAGAAGGGGGGGGGGGGGTTGAATACAATCAACACTGTTTCTTCCACTTAATTCAATTCACGACTCCTATGGAGCCTTTGTATGAAACTGAAGTAGATTGTTTGTTGAAAAGGATCAAGATTTTGTCAAGATACAAACAATATTTAAGTATTTAGATACACAGCCTTTGCTTATGCACTAAGCAAGAATTAGAAGATAGAAGATATAATGCAGAAAGGATTGGGGTATAGAAGATGGACCAAAGGTTCGTGTTTGAAGAACACACTATGTTCATATTTACACCCCCACGCATTAAATGCATGCCATACCCAACTTTACACATGTCATGTAAACATTGGGTTTAGTGTAATATTGTACCATAAAATAATGCCCATGCTTGGTAGGGTCATGGCCTATGGTAAATAGTTGCCTTATGGGTGACAAGTAAGGAGGGAACAGTAAAGGGACATCCCTTTTGTACTTTGGTCAGAAAGGCAAATCAAATCATTTTTGTGCATAAAAGACAAGAAGACAAATTTGGTATTCTTAAAGTACAAGTCACTGATCAGGCCTTAGAATCGCTGATCCTTGGGAAAGATCAGGGAGGCACTGTGACTTGTCTTTATCGAACGTCATGTAAGATTAGTCAACTAGCTGTCACTAATTTCAACTTGAGATCATTAACTTCGCTGACTCTATCATTAGCATACATCAATAGATGGTGCTGATGGTTTTCCTAGTGACATGACTATTTGTCTTCAGAGAATACTTTAGCAGTTATCAGCTATCGCTGTCACTGAAAGGAGTCAGTGACAAGCTATCGCTGATATCATTTATGAGCCATACTTTGCAGTATGCACCTTCAGCGAACAGACTCGTTGTAGTTCCCTAAGCATCTGTATTTTCCCAAGTATTCTAGGATGAAATATAAAGGATCATTGATATTTCATTAAGTCTTAGGAAGACTGGATCAATAAAACCACACAGGATTATATTCTATAGATATGGGTTCAGAGAATGTGGACATCGTAGTACTTTTAAAGGGCAAAAATCTAGTCTGGTTAAGCGCGGGAAATTTCAGTGTATGTGATTTGAATCTTCTGTAAGTTTGGATAGGTTCTGAAGTGATCAAGCTGCAGAGGTTCAGTGACACTTCTGATAGATGTGATTAAGATATGTGATGAGATGATGACAGAAGTTATGTGGAGCTTAGCAGATGTGGTCGTGAAAGTTTCAGAGTCTCTATTAAGAATGACTAAGTTCATTCTCTACAGAGGTTTTCAACAGATGCAAGCAGTGAGCAGAAGAATTCGAGAGCTATGCATGCAGAGAGTTGATCAGAACAGCAAGAGAATCTTCTTAACGTTTGAGAATCGATAGAGGCTCCGATATGTTCTTCAGAGGCTCTGTGGTAATTGACACAGGCTCTGTGGGATCCTTCAGAGGTTCTGTCAATAATGACTTGTGTTCTGAGTAGATCGTAGAAGTTCTGTGACGTCCGACAGAGGTTCTGGAGAAAACTATCACAAGGCCACTCTCTGATCAAGACCGTAGAAGCAAAGAACTTGAAGTTCTGCTGAGCTTTCACCGGCAGAGGCTCTGTGGAACTTGGCAGAGGTTGTGTAACCTTGATCCTCTGTGGTCGTACTCCTTCTGTGGTTTCAGTCCTGTGAGTTTTTGGCTCGATGGTGGAACACCTCTGTAGTGATACACCTCTATTACTTTTGAGGACTAAACCAGATAGAACCTTTGAGGGATAGACCACCCTAACAAGAACTGCGAGAGCTTCACCGAAGTTCTTATATCACCAAATCTTCAAGCTGATTAGTTTTAAGATTTCTTCCAAAAGCGAAAATCTCAGTCACGAAAGTTTTCACAATCTCCAGAAATTCAAGAACTCGAAATCAAATAGATGAAAGAACGTTTCGAACAGATTTCGACAGCAAGACTTCCAGATTCAAAACTATAGATTATGAACTAACAGATTTCAAAGAACAGTTTGAAAAACAAACTCAGATCTAAAACATATAAGAAATGACACAATGAAATTTCAAAAGGATTTTCTCAAGAAAACTGATTTCTAAGGATCGAAAACGGATACTGAAGATCCGTTCCTGCTCTGATACCAATGATAACCATAGAGAACTGATTATCTTAAGGATTTAAATTGAAACAGATGAAGATATAGAGAGATTATTCAAACGAAAATGCAAAAAAATAAGAACACACGAACTTTCAAAAACGACTCTTATAAACCTTCAAAATGCTTACAAAATAGAAGAAGTACGGCTGATGATTCTTACCCTAAACAATACATGACATTCCTATGTATACTAGGAATTTCACTACTTTAAGCCAAAGCCCATTACATTTAAGCATTTCCCAAGCCCAAATACAATATAATAAACATTAAGTCCAATAACGCTTACATTTATAAAACTTCTAACAATTTAGCTAATGAAATTGCTAACAGCTTGCGTTTCCGTTAAATAATCCACTTTAGGATTATTTAATTTGCCTAAGTCTTTTACTAAAAAGCACTCACCTTTAGTACTATAGACCATTGAAACCACTTTGAAGCCTAAACCTTTTCCTTTGTTACCCAAATTAACTTAATCCTTAGCCATTAATTTTTATCTATCTTTTGGTCGTAGCTTAAAGTTGTGGACTTTTCATTTTTTGATCCATCCGTAGAAATCTAACAAACAGAGAAAGGGACATAGAAAAGAAATCATCAAAAGTGTGAAAAGTAGAATAGAAAGAAATAGAAGAAAACAGAAAAACAATAACCGACTCAAAATGAAGAATCAAAGTCAGAAAAAGTCAAAATAAATACCGAGCAAAAGAATAAGAAATAATTGAAACCGGTATTAGAAAGCCAAAAAATTTTAGAAAAAGAAAGTTGTCCTAAGTTTTTGTAATGGTTCCAAAAGTCAGATAAAATAAGTCAGGATATTAACTGATAGGTTCCAAGTTTTTGCTACACCCTTTTAGTTACTAGATTAAATCTTTTTTCCTACCATTTACCCTTAGCCTAACATTACAACCCTAAAGTCCTCTCGACAATTGAAAACTTTTCAGTAGTGGAGATGAGATTTGGTGACAAGCGCATGTATTCGGGAAAAGGTCGTGTATCGGTGTGATCACTATATAACATTTTACCCCACGAGAGATACACATTACTTGAAGATTGAGGGTAAGAGGTTGAACTTGTTGATAACTCATTGTACCTTAAGGTATTTGCAAGTGACGCTTGATCTTTTTGAGCCGTATAAAGTTATGAGCATTGGTGCAAATAATTTTGTCCCTATCTTTTCTTATTTTCAGATTTTTTATTGAGGGCAATCAAAGCTTAAGTGTGGGTCTGATAACTCCAAAATTATACATGTTTTGGTATAGCAAATTCATTAGATTAATCCCCATTTTTACTTGTTTTTGGTATGTTTTACCTTCGAAAGGGTTTGTTTCTCAATTTCGAGACAGAAGACTCTCGCGATTGCGAGATGGCTATCTTGCGCCACGAGATAGGCTAGCATCGCAAAAAGAGTCAACCCGGATTGGAAGCTTTCTGAATATTCAAGAATCATTAATTTGGCAAGCAAATTAGGGCCTCGCGTTCCGAAGCCAAACCTTGTGATCACGAGGTGCGCCTAATGTGTCTTTAAATGCAGCCTTCAGCCTGTCATTCTAGAGATCATCATCACATATCAGAAAAAATACAAAAAATCCAGAAGATGGTTCATAGTTTAAATCTGGAGGAAGAAAAGTGTATGAACCTATAGTTGAAGACAGTTCTTAAACGTAGTGAAACATCGTCAGCATCTACTCGGAGTCGTCTTTCTAGTGCCCTATCTTCAGTTGCTGCACGGTCTGCTTAATGTTTGTATATATCTATCTTGTTCTTTTTATCATTATGTTTAGTGGCTAGTACTCTTATAGTGCTTGTTATGGTTTGATGAACTTGAATGATGCTTCGACTTTGGTATTTTATTTAAAAGACCTATGAGTTTTAAATGTTTGTCTTGTGATTCCTATCTATTGGTTTTAACTGCGGCTACCTGAATTCGTTGGTTGGTGATGGTGTAAAATATATATATATAAAAAACAATACCAAGTTTAACCACAAAATCACCTAACCAATCACCATACTCACAGGCAAGCGTACCTGATCGAAAGCAATATAGTTTAGGAAAGTCCGGGTATCGTTCTTACCACTGGGAACAGTGAAGTTATTCAAGAAAAATCTAATAAAGTTTAATTAATCTAAAAGGGGGTTTTCTATGAAAGCAATTTTAAAATACTAAAAAGATTAAAACTTTACTTAAAACAAATATTAAACAAGATAGTACTTATTATGGTTTAGGTTGAATGCCCTTGTGGATGAGTTAATTAAATCACACAAGTATAGTTTGGTTGGTTATTGTAAGAATTTAAGCTAAAGAGCAACCTAACATGCTTTATCTCAGATTATAAACAAGTTTGGTCTCCCGACGCAATTACAAGGACTGGTTGTCAAGAAGTCTAGTAAAAGTCGCCCTAAT
Organism: Centaurea solstitialis; assembly: GCA_030169165.1. Classification (NCBI taxonomy): domain Eukaryota; kingdom Viridiplantae; phylum Streptophyta; class Magnoliopsida; order Asterales; family Asteraceae; genus Centaurea; species Centaurea solstitialis. The sequence continues at coordinate 28,985,418 of CM058045.1, read as the reverse complement.
TAATGCTAAGTCGTGGGATCTTACTAAATAGTCTACTCTTGGTCAAAACAAACTCCTTACCACTTTACTCCGCGTCACCAGAGTGAGAGGTAAAGCAGTTTGATTAACCCGACAGAGTGTACCTATCTTATTGTTAGAAAAATAGATACACCCAACCAAAAAGTTTAGATTGCCACAGTTAAAACATTAACTTCGGAATCAAAGACAACCATTCAATAAACCAAACAAAACTATTTAATCATTAAAACCAAAACATCATCCAACAAGGTTCTTCGAAACCACAATAAGTACTAAAAATAAACTACTTACTAATCATAACTAAAACATAAAACATGACTAAAGATAGAGACTTTATACCGACCGTGAAACGAGAGATGATAGAACACTGGACAAGAAACTCCGGGTGACAATCCGCTCATGCTCAAATCTCATAAAAATCTCTCTCTTTCTCACTATGAACGACTACTGACTCTAAGAATAATACTGAATAATTTCCGACTCTATGCTCATAAAAGGGATGGAAGCCTGTATTTATAAAAGCATGCCCGGCTCACTTCGCGATCGCGGAGCTGCAGCTTCACGGCGCTAAACACTTAACGTACCCTAATTTTCCTTTTCTGCTCATTTTGGAATCTTCCATAAAGGGTCGTCACTTACTTCGCGGTGCTAAACTCCTGAACTCCAACGCGAAATCAGCCAAAAAGTAGGAATCTTCTAGAATCTTCACACCTCACGGCGCGAATGTATAAGGTTCGCGGACGTGAAACCTCTCTGTTTCCAAATTGCACTTTTTCCCACTTTTTTACATCTTTTCGTACTTTTCCGCTCAATGGCGTCCAAAACCTACAAAACCAAGAGTCAGTAGCTCTCGTGACTAAAACATCCAAGAAATGGGCTAAAATAGGGTAAAACATTATAAACCGAAACGACCAAAACATGTATAATTTTGGAGTTATCAAAAACCCCACACTTAAGCTTTGGTTGTCCTCAATCAAAGAACTGAAAGATAAGACAGTTAACACCAAAATCATCTCCATCCGAAATCATCTAAGAACACAAAAACAACAAACACAATCGAAGACACCACAAGATACAATGAATAATCGAATACCAAGGACCAACCTTTCACCCTCACAAAGCATGTATATATCAAGTGTATCCCTCGGGAGGTAAAAGTGTATAAAGTGATCACACCAACTACTCAACTGATTCCCGCATGCATTAGCTTGTCACCAAATGTAATCTCCACCACTGAGGAGTTCTCAACCGTCAAGAGGACTTTAGGGTTGTAATGTTAGGCTAAGGGTTAGGGTAGTAAAAAGGATATATAAGTGAATAAAGATTATTTTGCAACCAAAACTTGAAAAACTTAATCAGTAATGTCCAAAACAATTGAGAGAATTATCTGACTTTTAGACTTTCAGCTCTTCCTTTCTTTGGGATGAGCATTTTCTTTTAGAATTGGCCTAAGCATATTGCTTATTTGGGGCTCAAATTTATTTCCTTTCTTTTTTACTCTTTTCTTTCTCTCGACTCTTTTGATATTTCTTTTTCTTTCAAGTCGGCTTTTGGAATTCCTTTTTCTATTTTTTTTCTTTTCATCTTTTCATTCATTTTTTTCTCATACTCTTTCTCAATCCCCTTTTTTTGTCAGATTTTGAAAATATGGATCAAAACTTTTCAAGCTCTCAAATTTAAGTCACGGCCAAAAGATACATAACAAAATAGCCTAAAGGATATATAGTGATATTGGGTAAAGAAATGAAAAGGCTGAGGCTCAAAATAGGTTTCAAGGGATAAAGTGTTAAAATTGAACACTTTCAACAAAATGGCTAGGCAAATTAAATAACCTTAAGATGAGGTTATCTAACGAAGGCTAGAAAGAGTTGAAACGAAGGCCTATATCGGTGCAATGGTGATAAATACTTCTCTTATATGATCTCGACTAGAATTCAAATGACAAGTTCTACCTTGGGTCTAAGTTGGTAAATCCTCACGAAATGAATAATCAATAAAGGCTCAAACTCTCAAAAGAATTAGGTGAGATACTCATGGTAATTGGCAATCCAAGGCAATACTCCTATTCATATAACCGCACTTAGTGTTCTCCTATGCAAGCATCTTCATGTTCAAAAACAATCCTAAAATTTGAAAAAATTGGGGTCAAATTTCAAAGCTTTCATAATCCTCAAAAATAACAATCAAAAGCATAAGCTATCCCAAATATTAACAGTTAAGTCTACTTAACCCCTTCCCCGCACTTAAAATTTAGAGTGTCCTCAATGCAATCAATTAAAACAAGTAAGGAGAATTGGGAAAAAGAGAAACTTCCCGGGTTTTGAGACTAAATCCATCATAGAGAGAATCCTGGAACCATAAGCGGTGCTCGATCATAACACGGTTCATCTATTACCAAAAACAAAAACAAAAACAAAAGTAAAAACGAACTAAAAAGATAAACTAGGAATCCAAACAATTAAAATCCTAAAGCATGCAAACAATAAAAATGTCTAAAGCAAATAAAATCCTAAAACTCCACAACCACGCAAACACAATTCAAATATCAAAATAGGTACAACCAAATCGAATCACCTCAAAAGAAAACCGAGCTAAGCACGGTTAGCAAAAACCCACTCATCGTACGATGAGTATCCAGGAGGTGCATCCTCATCATCCGGCCAAAAAGGGAATGGAGCCAACGAAACCGACGGGTTGTGACCCACACTCTCAAAATACTCGCTCATGGAGGCGGTAATCCACAAAAAATCTCGTTAAACACCATAAACATCATACGAAAGTCGATTAAGCTTCTCCATGGTGTCATGATTTCCGTCGACAACTTGCATTGAAAGCTCTTTGATAGCTGTATATAACGACTCAAGATCATGCGGTCCACATGACTCACTTTGTTGGTTCGGCTCAGACCATTGGCTTTGTTGACTTGAATGGGTTGGATGATGCGGTTGATTTGCTTGGGGAACCCAGGTCTCCATTCCGCTTGGACCTTCTTGAGTCATAGAATCCCCTATCCAAACGTATGTACCCTTTTGTTGCCCGGGCACTATCAATTTCATTGTTAGACCCTCACTTGTTGTGAAGAAGTCATGGGCCTATCTTTTAATTCAAGCATTGTAATTTCAATTCAGTTAAGTTTGTTAGTTAGTTTACCCAGTCAGTGGAGTCTTAAACTTCAAGGGCCGTTTATGCGAAGAAGAGAGCTCGGATGAGGAAGATCACTTGGTGAAAGGTCTATGCTTGATGGCAGACTTTGAAGGACCGGAAGGTGTTGGTCCTAGCACTTACCAAGACATTGATGCTTCTGAGGTATCCACTATCCCTGATATAACTGATACAATATCACTGTTAGAAGCTAAAATTTGTGACTTAGAGAGAAATCTCCAGTCGGAAAGAACTCTCGTCATGAATATTAGAATCGACTGTGGTTTACAAAAGCTCTCTCGAGGACTTGACTTCAGATTATAATCGTGAGGTACTTGAGTCTGACATTAGAGAGTCAAATTTGACAAATAAATTGTTGTGTCTTCAAAAATCCCATGAGGAACTTAACAGTAACCATGGAGAGCTCACAATCAAATTTCAGTTACTTTCTGATGAAAGAAGTAGACTTTTCTCAAAAATCCAAGAGCTTGAGGACAACAATTTGAAATGAGAAAAATATGAACAGACTCTGAGTATCCTCACCCAGCATGCCAACAAGAATCCTTTCTACAAAGCTAGACCCAGCCTAGGACTCACTGAAAATCATGTTTTAGAAAAAGCACCTTCAAATCTGTACAACTTTAAGGATATGGCCGCTTCCAAGCCTAAGCCAACCATTGTAGGAGGACACGTCACCGAGGAGTATGTTAGACAGACCATCACCTACACCGATGTAATTAACGGTGAGACCATCACTAGAACCACAAGTCCGTCAAACAGCACCACGACTAGTCCTCCCACAAATCCTGCTCCCAATAGACCAATCTTCATTCCTGCTAGTGATCCGACCAATACCCAACCCACTTGGGAAGGCATCAAGGCTAGAACAACTCGTGTAGCTATGCCTCCCATAAATTATGCCGACTTGGACACCAGTTATGATACTAGGGAAATGGATTTATCTGAGGAGACCTTAGTTATCCCACCCACGGATGATTCAGCAAGTAGGAGTCCCGACCTAGTTGATCTAGAAAAGGAGGTGTTCGGACTTAGATTAAAGGCCACGGATCTTGATACCTGTCAATATCAGATTTTGAATCTTAGAGTAATTGTCTCCGAAAAAGACACCTTGATACACACTCTGGAAAAGGACTTACTCGAGGCTAATGCCGAGAGAATAAGGCTTTCTTTGGAGTGTGAGACTGCAAATTCTTCTTTAAATTTTTTCAAAACCAAATTTGTGGATCTTCAAAAGCGACTCATCATCCAAGAAGTTCAATTTGAGTTGGAAAAAGAATTGCTTTATCAAAAAGAGATGATGTATCGCCATACCATTACTAATCAAGATGTGTCAATCTCTCGTTTGAGAAGGAAAATTCTTGATTTTGAGAACTTTTACTCTCTAGATTCTGATGATGATAAGACATCCCCTGTCCTTAACCATAGGATAACCAATCCCAAACCCAAACCAGACCTGGATCCCAAAGTTGAATATGAGGTGAAAATATTTTTGGATGAGGGTGATGATTTTGATTCCTAAGAAAAAGAAAGCTGTTGTTTCCAAACCTGAGAAGCCTGCTGAGTCACAAGTTTCTGGTTTTGAGAAAAGTAACCCCAAGGGTGGAAAACATGTAGGTACTGACAAGGAAAAGTCAGTTAAGCCACACACACCCAAGAGACTCCAGAACAAGAAAGCCAACTCTAACGATGCTTGTGCCTCAGTTAAACCCATTCAAGGTCTTGACTTTGATTCGAGTACCTTCGAAGTGGGTGAGACATCTCGGTTAAAACCTAATCAACTTTTCACTTCCACTAAACCTAATTTTTCAAAACCGTCATCTGGAAAAGGTGGCAAATCCGTTTCTACTAAACCGTCCTCTAACTCACACCATGCTTTGAATGCAAATGGGAGGAGGAAAGATGGTGGAAAGAATGTGAAGCCACCGAGAAAGGATCATCAAGAAAGGAACAACACTTTTTCTGCTTTCCCTAAGAGGCGTAGTCCTAGCCGTGCGGGTTTAGGCCGTGCCCTACCTAGTGTAGGATTTCAATCAAACATGTCTGTAAATCGTAATCGTAACTTGAACGATGCTTTTGATACTTTTCGTAATGACATGTGTTTTATGTTTGATAATTTCTTGCGCTATGGTGTGACTAATTCCTTTAATGCTCATAACTCTAATGTCAAATCTCGAAAGAGAAAGGGAAGAAAAAGAGGCAAAGCTAAATCCTCTTCATCAGTGAAGTCCCCTACGCCTAAGGAGAAATCCAAAAATGGGACTACACCGACTGTTTCATCAATCTCTAACCCAAAGGATGGGTCCCTAAACAAGCTTAATTTAGCTTGCAGGTCAGTCATGTGTGGTACTTTGATTCTAGAGCTTATAGACACATGACTGGTCAAAGGTCCTTCCTTTTCGACTATGTTGAAAGGTTCGAGGGATACATCAAAACTGCAGACAAGACACCAAAGCCGATGTTGGGTTACGGGAAAATCACCGATGGGAAGTACATCATCAAGGATGTACGGTATGTCGAGGGATTAGGATATAACATGTTCAGCTCAAGCCAGTTTTGTGATAATGGCTACTGGGTGAAGCAATTCCTGTACGGAAGTGATGTGAACGATGAAGACAACAATGTCGTACTCAGTGCACGGAGAAATGGCAATCTGTATTCCACCGTCTTTCGTTCAATCACTCAGAGACACCCTCAGTTTGAAGCAATTTCTCAACCGATGAATGCGATCTGTTTGCTTTCAAAGGCGTCTAAGGAGGACAGTTGGTTATGGCACCGAAGGCTGTGTCATCAGAATTTTAAGGATATGAACAAATTGGTTTCGAAGTGCCTGGTCAAGGGACTACCGGAAACTCGTCTTTCAAAGAATACTTTGTGTCCCGCATGTGAACAAGGAAAGATGAGAAGAAGCTCACATCCACCAAAGATGGATACCAACATCAAAAGTCCACTTGACATGATTCACATGGATCTGTGTGGACCGATTAAAGTCGAGAGCCTAGCCAGAAAGAAGTATATGTTAGTTCTCGTTGATGAGTTTTCGAGGTTCACTTGGCTTGAGTTTCTACGAGCCAAATCTGATGCTGCTGATCGGATAATTTCCTTCATCAAACGAATTCAAGTACTCTTGAGTCGTAAGGTGAAAAAGTTACGTAGCGACAACGGAACCGAGTTTCGGAATGCAATGCTGCAATCCTTCCTTGAAGATGTGGGGATCTCTCACAACTTCTCTACGGTACGCACTCCTCAACAAAACGGAATTGTGGAAAGGAAGAACAAGACGTTGGTCAAAGCAGCAAGATCCATGATGGCTCACTCAGGCATTCCTCAAGCATTCTGGGCTGAAGTCGTTTCTACAGCATGCTACACGCAAAATTGGACTCTAATCGTTAAGCGGACAGGTAAAACCGTTTACGAGATGATCGAGCAGCGTAAGCCTAACATCGATTACTTTAGAGTTTTTGGATGTAAATGCTATGTTTTAAATGACCGAGATAATTTGGGAAAGTGTGAACCTATGTCTGATGAGTCTATCTTTATTGGATACTCACATAACTCAAAGACTTATCGGGTATTCAACAAACGGACCCGAACTATCTTGGAAAGTTCAAATCTTGATTTTTCTGAAACCGCAACCAATACTGAGGCAAGCTCTAGCAATCTAAATGCCTTACTGCCTGAACTGTCCCACTGGACCACCGAGCACAGATTCTGCTTCTAACAGTTTTGCTTCAGACTTTATAGACCTTGCTGACTATGATCTACCTATTCTCACTGGACCGATCGTAGTACCTGCTCAAGCTGGTTCAACCACTACTTATGTGTCATCTGATGCTTTCGTGACAGAGCCATCATCGACTACTTCAACAAATTCAGTGACACCAGAGTCAATGGTCTCTCGGAACTACTTGAACAGGACTTACCCACGGACTATCAGAAATAGGGTAGATAATTCCCGTATCAAGTAATTTGATGACTTCTTTTTTCACAACCTCTTGCATTTTCGGGTTAAGCCTCCTTTGCTTTTGCACACATGGTTTGAAATTCTCTTCCATTAAAATCTTATGTGTACAAAAAGAGGGGCTTATCCCGGGGATGTCCGAGATTTTCCAAGCTAAAGCCTTTTTATGCGTTTTTAAAATCTCAAGAAGTCTCTCTTTTTCATTAGGTTTACGCAAAGACGAGATAATCACAGGCAAAGAGTTCGTACCATCAAGGAATTGATACTCAAGGTGTTCGGGAAGGTCTTTTAACTCTAGGTTAGGTGGTTCTTCAAGAGAAGTCTTTACCCCTACCTTATCTTCTTGTTTGATTTCCTCAAACTCATCCTCTCCTTCTTCTTGTGAGATCTCCCTATTTTCATGCTCAATTGAGAATCGTTCACCTGTTTCACAAAGAAGATTATTATGTTCCATTTCAAAAGAGTGATTAAATTCATCTTCATAGTCCAGATCATCAGTGGAGAGAACGTAACTCATAGCCCTATCAATGGAAAAAGTGATTCTATCCTCGCCAATCGCTAAACTAAGCTGTCTTTTGGCGACATGGATTATGGCATTGGCGGTGTTTAGGAATGGTCGGCCAAGGATTAAAGGTACTTTGATCTCATCCTTTATGTCAAGAATCACGAAGTCAGCCGGAAAAACAAACTTTACTTGTACTAGAATATCCTCAACGATTCCTACGGGGTATTTTATGGACCGGTCAACCAATTGAATGGTCATTCGAGTGCTCTTTAGGCCCCCTAATCCTAGCTTTTGGTAAAATGACAAGGGCATAAGATTAATGCTTGCTCCTAAATCTGCTAAAGCCCTACAAGATATACTTTTACCAAAATAACAAGGAATAGTAAAACTCCCTGGATCTCCCTTTTTAGGGGTGTTAGAAAGAATAGCTGAGCATTCTGCATTCAGAAATGCAGTTCCTTCGGTGCCAAGGTTTGCTTTGTTAGATACCAGCTCCTTGATGAACTTCACATAATTGGCATCCCTGCAATTAATTCCACAAGAGGCACGTTAATATTGACTTGCTTTATTAACTCATTGAACTTACAGTATTGTGCCTCTGTCTTTCTTTTCTCAGATGAGCGGGATATGGTACTCAGCCTAGATTTGGAGCTAGGATAGATTCCCTAGGTCTAACTACTTCTTCCATGACTTATTCCTCTTGATTTGATGGTAGCTCGGCCTCCGGTGTTAGTAATTATGTGCAGAGTTGACAAACCAAGTAATTACACATCCAACGTTGCAAGACACTTGAGGGTCACACCTGTGAGGACCTATAAATCGAATAAGTTATATGAAACCCAGAAATGGAGAGTTATGATTTATAAAAGTCAATTATAAATCAGTTGGGTAATTTCAGTCAGAAATCCCAAAGTTAGAGGGTTATTAATTAATTAAGAATATTGTATATTTATTTGATAAAGTAAATATATATAATAGTTAATTAATAGTTTTATATATATATTAGATAAATATATATATATATAGATAATTATCATAAGCAAATTCTTTTCCAGCAAGAAAAGAATAAGATAATTACAATAAGGAAACTGGATCCTATTCAAACTGCATTTTTCCTCCATATAAATAAGGCTTATGGGTTAAGGAAAAGTTAAGTTTTTCATAACACCAACTCATAAATCAGTTTCCAGTTTCCTCCCTCTCTCTCCCGATCGGCGTCGCCCCCTCTCTCTCTCGGATTCCAGTTCGGTTTCTCAGATCTCGGGTTCCAGTTCTGCTAGAGGAACAATTCGTAGGTCGTTTACGGGTGGATCAATTCTCAAGCAATCCAGGTAAACCATCGAAACTGTTAGAATTAATTAAACTAAATTGATTAAAGATCTGTAAGCTAATTTAGGGTTTTTTAGCTTAAACGCTTCCGCATAAGAGATCAAATCAGTGTGTTTTTGATCGCATAGGCTTTTATCAGTTTGGATATTAAACCTATGGGATTTATCGAACCAGCGAGGTTTCGAGATCCATGATGATCCTCGAGTCAGATTGACCCGAGGAAACCCACAAAAACCCAACAGTGGTATCAGAGCCACAGGTTCAATCGTTTTAGTTTTATTTATTCTCTTAGATCCGTATAAAATTAATTCTTGCAAATCAAGTTACAAAAATCTGAATTTTATGGTTTATAAAAATTTGAATTTTAAGTTTGATTATCGCACGAAAAACCTATCTCAAACAACCATCGCCGGAGGCACACCACCAGCTTCATGGTCGCACCACCAGATTCGGTGATGGCTGTGGTTGAACCACCGCAGCAAAGCAACCAGACTGGTGGTGGCGGTGGTAATCGCCTGAGAAACACGAAGAGGATAATCGCCGACCGGAAACCCACACGGCGGTGGAACGACGGCAGATAGCCGATCGAACCACCGCCCGGCAATCAAACATCCGTCGCACCACAGGTGGTGGTGGCGACGGTGACGGCATAACAATTAAACACCAACCACACCGCGCATAGCGGTGGCGGCATCCGGCTACCGTATTTTTCAGACCACCGAACCGCACCACTATGGTGGATGCGACGAGAGGTGGTGGCCGTAGGTGTAGTATCCAGCCAAGGCCGCGTCGCCAGCAGGCGATGGCCACACCGCAACCACTAGAAAACCGCAGAAACGGTGGTGGATGGCGGTGTTCACGGCAATGTAAAACGGCGATAGCCGCCGCACCAAGCGGTGGCGAACGCCCGGCCAAACCACCACAGAGGTGGTGGCGGCGTTTTCGTAGCTGCCAAGCCAGACCACCAGTCACGGTGGTGGCGACGGCTATTCAATCGCCAGCAGCAAAGCAATGCGGCATCCGGGTGCCACGCCTCGATCGACCACACCACAGGCTAGTGGTGGTGGCGTCATCGCCGATCACAGCTGTGAAAACGGCGGTGGAGTTTTTCCATCGTCGCCCGGTGAACACAAAAGGGGCTCGTTAGGTTTTAAGCTAATCTTATCCAAAATTATTTTTGTTTAAAATAGGTTTATTTGGAAAACTTTTATCAAATAAAATTTGTCTCCGGATTTCCCGATCTGATAAGCTTTCATAAAAGGAAATTAAGTTTTTCAAATAGGCCTAATATCGTGTTTTTACTAAATAATTTAAACACAAAGGCCAGTATTTTAAAATTTGATATAAATTTGGATAAAAGACAAATATTTTAGCTAATCGGTTTTATTTATAAAAGGGTAATTTTAGATAAAACTAATTTTAGACTAAAATATTAGTTTCGATTTATAAAACAGTTTGTTTTTATAAATCAGTTAAAGCCTAGTTTTTGCAACGAGATAATTTTAACGGATCTAGGTTTATTTCTTACTTTTATTATATTGCCGATTTGTGCTTGCGTGATTGCTTGAATTCCATATATGCATCTCGATTTGAGTATATAAATATATATATACATGGCTATTATAAATTTTGCCAACTTAGACCCTTGACATATTTACGGGGAGGCCTGCGTGCCATTTACAACCCCTTATGTAATAATGACCTTAGGATAGAAAGTTCTACTTTTCCCACTTATTCTTACGACAAGGCGAGGCCAGTCGGAGATATGCGAGAAAAACCTTTTTTTCTTTCTTTTCCTGAAGTTCTAACAAGGATGTCGGAGCCAGTGGGAGCTACGCAAGGTGTTAGAATCATTCTAGGAGTCCAGACAAAGATGACAAGGCCAGTGGGAGCTACGCAAGTCTTGAAATCTTTTAGAATAGGTCATTATTGGTCCCCAGGAAACAAACGTTGGCAAAAACTATAATTGGCTATTATGTGATTAATTGTTGTTTAATTGCATGGTTGAATATTTGTTTGCGATATCTTGCATGTTAGTAGTTTTAAAGGTTATTTTAAAACTAGGTTATATCACAAATATATATAGGTTTTTATATCTAAAATTACCAGTTTTTCAAATGTTTTCAAAACGGTAGATTTTGTTTTCAAACCTATAAATGATTGTTTCATAGAAAAGGCAAGTTGACAAAAACAGTTAGTTTTAAATCAACTAGTGTGCTGTTAAACAGTTAGTTTTAATTAGCAAGTGATTTTAAAACAGTTAGTTTTAAAACAGTATGTATGTTTGAAACAGTTAGTTTAAAACATCAGCTGCCTTTATAACAATCAGTTTTTCAGAATTATGTTTTTCAAAACCTGGAAGTAAAATTTTTCAAAACCCCGAAAATCATAGATTAGTAGTGCAACCCATCTAGGGGCACCTTCGGCATAAGGTACACGGGCGTTATGAGTGATCACACCTTCAACGTCCGTGTTCAAACTGAAACTGGAGGGGTTACATAACTCTGCGAATTATCTTCGGGTGGTACCGGCCAGAGTATAGTGATCAGGTCCCCAAAATGGTGAGATCTATTTTGGTACTGTTAAGTTCACCGGGAGGTACCGGGCCAAAATGCACTTAGAGGGACTGAAACATGCACAGGTAGTTACCGTGGTCCCGAAAAGATCTAGGAGTCATATCAGGTAGATATGATTGGTAAAAGTCCTTACCTACCGAAATAAATACGGGCCTGGTGGAGCAAGAACATACCGCACATCAGGACGTATGAAATAAGGATCCTAGTCCAATAAAATAATCATTTAAGGGTTTATTGATATTTATTGGAATTTAATCTATTTACAGTTGCTAAAGACCAAAAGTTTTAATTTGTGTAGATGGCAAGCACTGTTACCAGCACTAACAATCTTTCCCTCCGCTCTATCCTAGAAAAGGACAAGTTGACCGGCTCCAATTTCCTTGACTGGGAGCGCAATCTGATGATTGTGCTCAGACATGAAAGGAAATGGTATGTCCTAGAAGAGCCTCTTGGGGAGGCTCGTCCGGCAACCGCTCCGGCTGCTACTAGGAATGCCCACAAGAAGCACACAGATGACCTGTTGGATGTTGCCTGTCTCATGCTTGCAACTATGAGCCCAGATCTGCAAGCAGGGCTCATAAATACAAATGCTTATGACAAGATCCGCCAGCTGAGGGACATGTTCCAGACCCAGGCTCGTACAGAATGTTACGATGCCACAAAAGCATTTAATGAGTGCAAGATGATAAAAGGGACATCAGTAAGTGACCATGTCATGAAAATGAAACGACACTTGGATCATCTGGAGAGGCTTGGTCACCCGGTTCCATTGCAGTTGGCAACGGATACCATACTCAACTCAATGTCAGAAGACTACAGGCCTTTTGTAGTCAATTACAACATGAATAACATGGAGAAGTCAATAGCAGAATTACACTCCATGCTTAAGACAGCTGAATTGAACATGGGAAACAAGAACAAGACCAAGGATGTCTTGATGGTAAGAGACGGAGGGGTGAAAAAGAAAAATGGGCATGCTAGCACCAGCAAAGGGAAAGGACCAGTTCAGGCCGTCCAGAGTGCACCCAAGAAAGGCAAAGGCAAGGGCAAGGGTAAGAAGGTTAAGCCAAATAAAGCTAGGACCGAGAACCGCTGCTTCACATGCAATGAGGTCGGTCACTGGAGGCAAAACTGCCCGAAGCGTCATGAAGCAGGTATGTAAACCTCAGATATTTATGATTGCTTTAGTTTTTCACTTCTTACTTGTTAGTTTACAAGTATATTAATACCTAGTGCAAATGACTATTGCAGGAGGTCAGAAGTGAAGTGCCCAGAAGTTGCTGAGGATCTTAAGTACCAGTTCATTTCAATTCTAGTCAAGACATTTTCATTTTGGATTTATGTTTTTAAAACAGTTATTTTGGGATGATTTTATGGTTTTAATTTTAAGTTTAAAAGTTATTGTCTTGACATCGAAATATCTGATAGTACTTAGTTTTCTTGAATCCATATGATCCTAGATATTGCCTATTATAGTTACTTCAATTTTTTTGGTCAAAACTGAAGTAATTCATATGAAAACTATCAAAACACACGAGATTCTATAAGAATGTGTTTTGGAATAAAACATTTATGAATAATATTTTTGTAATCAAGTTTAGTTATTCAAATGTTTTAGAAGAGAATCTGGGATATTAACTTAGACAAGGTTAATAACAGTATTTATAAAACTAGGAAAATTCCAAGTTTTGGAATTAGGATTTAATAAAATCCAGTTAAGTTTTGTAAATAAAATTCTCAAGTGTATTACATAAAATAGAATTGACTAATCAAAGCTTTGACTAAGGTCAATAGTGAATTTTGAGTAATAATCAGTTTTCATATAGGTTAGTGGGAGCCCAATTTATTCTCTATCTAGTCTGAGATAAAGAATGAAAGATATGATTATTGATTCAATATATCTCGGAAATCATAATCCAGGTAGGATGAGAATTCATAAGATATAATTTACCTTATAGTCAAAAGGACAAAAGTTTCAAGATCCCTGAAACAAAATAAAGTCATGATTGACTTTTTAAATCAATAATTAAAGTGTTGGATTAGTTATAGAATTCCAGTAAAATTGCCGGCATAGTAAATGGAATCTGATTTCAGGTAGAAATCATTCATCTACACAGCAACTGAGGAAAGTTGCAGTTTAATTTTACATATTCAGGAACTGGTAGTTATTCCAGGTCTCCAAGTTCATGGAATATGATAAAAGTCTAACTATTGTTTATAAAAGTGTTTGCAAAACAATGATTAGCAGATACATATAGATAGTATCAATAAATACAGACTTGTATTATTTGGTCATCACTTTGATTAAAATGGTAAACTTTGATCAAAGGATTTAAACTGAAGATAGCTGATACTTCATTTTAGACCAATATTTAACAAACGATAAATAGATATCATAAAAGTTATTAAAGAAAAAGACATTTAATTTTGTTATTATTACAGCGTGTAGTATGGACTATACAAAATTAATTACTTTATCACTTTTATATTTTGCATGTTTTATAATCCAGGAATGAAACTAGTTTCCAGTTTTTCATTCGAAACTTGTCCGTGACAACTTATCATTGTGGGAACATGATAAGGTGTTAAAGTCATTGTGAACTTTTAGGTAGTTATGATCAGCTGCTGAATAACAGCTACAAGCGTTGTAGACTAAAGTTGCATAGGTATTTGATAGAGTAGCAAATATCGGACGTGATCCGCAGTTGAGATTACTTCTTGGAAACAGTCATAAGTAAATCTCACAGTGGTTGTCCCTATCACCTGAGGTATCTGATTTGATGTCATGAGGACTACTGAATACTTAGTACACTCAACCGCTACGCCATAACAGGGTGGCCACAAAGGGCGTAACTAGATTCAGCGGAAGCCGTGGTGTTAAAGGCAGATATGCAAGATGGGATTTGCACCTCTTCTGTGAAGAGCGATATTTCTGGGCCCATCTTGACTGACTGAATATACTGATGAAGTGCATGGCCATGCCCAAACGAACTGATTAGTTCTTTGTCGTTTACCTATCAGTAAAAGTCGGATAGTCAAGAAAACAGAATCTTTAGTGTTTAGAGTTGACACTTTTCAAGCTCATACTCACAGATGAAATATCGTGATGCAAAGGGAAAAGCCAAGATATACCTAATCAATGAACAGTAGTTTCATAGATGCTATTTCCTTACGAAATGTTTATATCACCAGTCTGGGTATAAGAGTTCTTGTAACCTGGTTAGCCTAAGTGCCTGTCTAGGGGCCTCCTTAGGTCCGTGTAATCAGGGCGGTATTGTCAACTTGCACAAGTGGGAATCTGTTAGTAATTATGTGCAGAGTTCACAAACCAAGTAATTACACATCCAATGTTGCAAGACACTTGAGGGTCACACCTGTGAGGACCTATAAATCGAATAAGTTATATGAAACCCAGAAATGGAGAGTTAGGATTTATAATACTCAATTATAAATCAGTTGGGTAATTTCAGTCAGAAATCCCAAAGTTGGAGGGTTATTAATTAATTAAGAATATTGTATATTTATTTGATAAAGTAAATATATATAATAGTTAATTAATAGTTTTATATATATATTAGATAAATATATATATAGAGATAATTATCATAAGCAAATTCTTTTCCAGCAAGAAAAGAATAAGATAATTACAATAAGGAAACTGGATCCTATTCAAACTGCATTTTTCCTCCATATAAATAAGGCTTATGGGTTAAGGAAAAGTTAAGTTTTTCATAACACCAACTCATAAATCAGTTTCCAGTTTCCTCCCTCTCTCTCCCAATCGGCGTCGCCCCCTCTCTCTCTCTCGGATTCCAGTTCGGTTTCTCAGATCTCGGGTTCCAGTTCTGCTAGAGGAACAATTCGTAGGTCGTTTACGGGTGGAACAATTCTCAAGCAATCCAGGTAAACCATCGAAACTGTTAGAATTAATTAAACTAAATTGATTAAAGATCTGTAAGCTAGTTTAGGGTTTTTTAGCTTAAACGCTTCCGCATAAGAGATCAAATCAGTGTGTTTTTGATCGCATAGGCTTTTATCAGTTTGGATATTAAACCTATGGGATTTATCGAACCAGCGAGGTTTCGAGATCCATGATGATCCTCGAGTCAGATTGACCCGAGGAAACCCACAAAAACCCAACATCCGGTTCAACAACCTGAAAGTTAGGAATTTGGTCAATTTCGGGCATAGATGGTCCTTCAACAACCTTACCTCCTCTTGTGGTGGTGAACACTTCGGCCGTTTCCTCTACGTCCATATCCACGTGTGGGTAGACCTCCTTAACTATTCTAAGCATGTGGTCTAAGTCTATTCTCAAACCTGCAATGTGGCTCGCAAAGATTTGGATCCTTTGGTCCACGTCAACATTTATTTCTCCTTGTCCTATCATAAATTGTGATAACATCAGCTCGATCAGTTCTTCTTTCGGCTTAGGACGCGAGAGACGTGGAGCTTATTGCTGTTAGTAATTATGTGCAGAAGTTGACAAACCATTTGATCGCACATCCAACGTTATAAGACACTTGAGGGTCACACTTGTGAGGGTCTGTCTCTCCTTTTCGATCTGCACAAAAACCGAAAACCAGATTCGGTTTCGAGTTTGTTCGACTGTATTCTTCACGTACCGATTGTTCGTGAATCGTTTGGGGTTATTTCCAACTAGAAGGAATTCTGTTTGACTCATCACGGGTGGATCTATCTCAAGCTTCCGAGGTAATTTTTCTAACCTATTACTTGTAAAATAAACGAATAAAAGATCTGTGATTTTTCGGGATTTTAGTCCTTATCGCTTCCGCATAATCAAACCAGTTAGGTTTGATTGTTTAAACCTTGGGTCAGCTTGATCCTTAAAGTTTTTGTCGTGTATCTCGATCCAGTTAGGTTTGAGATCACAGTTTTTCTCGTGTCAGTTTGATACGAGGATTGCACAAAATCCCAACAGTGGTATCAGAGCCACATGTTTATTCGTTTATTTCGTTTTATTGTTTATTTAGATCTGTTAAAGTTTTTCTTATGCGTAAAGATTCGATAAACATCTAGCTTCGTATAAAATTCAATCTTTATCAAATTTAGGTAAATTTTTAAATTTTATCAAATTACAATCTTTATCAGTTTTGTATAAAGGTTTGATGTTTATAGTTTTTGTATAAAAATCTAATCTTTATCAGTTTAGATAAAGATTAAATTTTTATCAGTTTGTTAATCTTTATTAGTTTAGATAAATATTTTATTAGCTTTTTTATCTGTTATTTGTTTATCTGTTAAAACTGAAAAACACGAAAGCACACACGGTAGCGTGATCGGTGGCACATCGCAACCGGACCATCCCACCGATCTCCGGACAAACCACGAAGGCGGCGGAACGGCGGTAGCGGCCGACCGAACCGCTAGGCGGTGGCCGAACCACCAGCAAGCCGTAGCCGTAATCGGTGGCCGAATCACGGCTGAGCCGTGGCCAGGCCAAGCCGACGCCAAAGCCGAACCACCAGTTCGGTGGTGGCTGGCGGTTCCCGATCGCAATGGCAGATGACGGCGGCGTTTTTGATTTTTTGCCGGCCACAACAGTGGTGACCGATTGTCGCTGCTGTCGATGGTCGCCGGGGGCAGCGGTGGTGTTGGCGCCGCTGCGGTCGCCAGATGGTGGCGGTGATGGTGCTCGGACAAAGACGACAGCGGCCATAGCCGCTGTTGTCACCGATGGCCACCGGCGATGGTGATGACGCTTCGGCGTTGTTGCTGTCGTCAACGGAGGGCGGCGGTATGGCGGTGGTTATTGTTGTTGGCCACAACCCGACTGCCGCAATCAGTAGCGGCGCGATGGTTGTCAACCACGGCAAGGTGGCGGTGATAGCGCTCGTGCGTTATCATTGTCGCCAGACAAAGGCAGTGACGGCGCTGTGGCGTCAATCGCGGCAGCGACGGTGGTTTGTTGATTATCATGACCACCGATCGCGTTGATAACGACGGTGGTTGGTGTTTCGTTAGCCGACCAGCGGCGGTGGTGATGGCGGTTTGCTATTGCTGCCGCTGGCCACTTGATGGCAGCGGCGGCGGTGTTTGTTTTTGAAACCGCTGGTGGCGACGGTGGCGATTCCTTTGTGGCCGTCGTCGCCGGCTTATGGTGTTGCGATGATCGCGGTGGTGGTAGCGACCGTTTGTTGTTATCATCCCCGAAGACGGCGATTGCATGATCGACGTCGAGTTTTCGATCAATCACGAGTCGTGTTTTTGGGTTTTTCGTTTTCTATTGGGCCAAATAATTCAAGGCCCAAAAGCCCAGAAAGTTTGGACCTAGCTTATGGCCCAAAAAGGTTTTAATGGTTTTAACCTTTTATCCGAATTAAATTTATTTAGATAAGTTTATTATCTTATAAAATTGTTTTTTAATGGATTTTATTAATTAATAATTATCTCTATTAAACATGTGTTTATCAAACAAAGTATTTGACCCGTTTTGGTCAAATGAGCCTGGTGTCGTGTTTTAACCAGTTGGTTAAACCATGATACAGTTTATGGGGCAGAATTTAATGTCCCGACCAATTAGTTTGAAATTTCCGGTTTGATATGTTTTTGGATAAAAGAGAATATTTTAGAAAATTAGTTTTATTTTATAAAATAGATTTATAGTTTATAAATCTTAGGTATTTTTATAAATTAATTAAAAACCGATTTCAGATTAAAATATTAGTTTTGATTTGTAAAACAGTTTGTTTTATAAATCAGTTAAAACCATGTTTTAGGATAAACCGAACGAGATAATCTTTAACGGATCTAGGATTGTTTTTATGCCATATATTTCTTGTTTATTTCTTTATATAAATGCATGAACTGTAATTATACCTGTTGTGTATATTATATGTATCTATCATAGTATTTGCCAAATTAGACCATTGGTTTATGTTGATCCAGCTCTCCTAAGACCTGATGAAATGATAATGATCCTGAATCTTTACTTAGTGAATAGGTTTTTAGTTCTGTTATAGCTTGAGGAATTATCACTGAATCTGTTCAGTGTTATTCCATGTTACTTATGCTGTAACTTAATTTTATAGTAATCAGGATCAGGATCAGGAGACGAACGAGTCTGTTCTGCAGTCAACTGATCCTATCCACTGAAGTGAAGACCTCCTGAAGACATCAAGATCATACACAAAGAACCATCAGCGACGTCGAAGAAATAGCTGATGACAGGAACAACATGCTCGTGATCTGAAGACGGAACTCAGTGATAGCAGGCTGCTCAATATCGTATGACATCCTGAAGACTCAACAGGATACAAGTGACCCTGAACTTCATCAGTATCAGGACCCTAGTCACTGATCAGTATCCTGATCCTGAAGGATTAGAAAAGTGTCTTAGTCTAATGCACAAAAGGATTATCCGCCTTTACTGACACAAAAGTACATAAGGACAGTCTCTTTACTGTTCCCTCCGTACTTATCAGACCTTAAGGCAACTGTTTACAAACATACTCCTTTTGCACAACATGCAAAGAGTATTTGTTTATAGTAAATAGTACAACAGACCAACTACAACGTGAACGTCACAAAAGTAGGTCTGCATGCATTTAATGCATGGAGTATAAATTGGACGTGGAGAAGATTTTCTCCATACCTCTTCTTCATCCAAAAATACTCAAGTCCTTTCTTTCTTATTCCCCTCTATCTTTCTTTCTTACATCTTCTCGCTTAGTGCATAGTGAAAGAACTTAGATTGTTTAGTTTAGACTATTTGTCTTTTCTATTTCCGCAACAATCTGTAAATTCATATTGTTAATATAACAAGAATTTAAAAGTGAAAAATTGTGTGATTATATTCAACCCCCCCCCCCCCTTCTATAATCCCAAACACTATCCTAGCTTGAAGGTCACCTACTTGGGACCAACAAGTGGTATCAGAGCAGATACAAGCTCTCATTTTCTTCTTAGAAAAATCTTGTGATCCTCTCTTCTTATTCTATGGCTCTTCAAGCTAAGGATAACTACTTTGATACCGGCTCTGCTGGAAAGCCTCCTCGGTTCAACAAAGACAACTTCTCTCTTTGGAAAACCAGGATGGAACTCTTTCTCTCTGGTTCTGATCCCCAGATTCCATACTTTCTGGAAAATGGACCACATGTGCCTACACAAACCGTCCACCCCATTCCTGCTGCTGCTGGCCAACCAGCTGTTCCTGAAAGACAGCTGGTGAAGCCCGTAACTGACTGGAATGATGAAGACAGACGCCTGGTCAACATTGACACTAAGGCTAGGTCTCTCATTGCCATGTCACTTCCTGACGATGTATTCCACTCTGTCTGTCACCTTCGCTCTGCTAAGGAGATATGGGACACTCTCTGTGTTCAATATGAAGGTACTGCTGTTCTCATGGAATCAAGAAAGATTTTCTTGGTTCGACAGTATGAAAGCTTTATTCATCAAAAGGATGAAACCCTCTCCCAGCTACATCAGAGATTCAACTGTCTTCTGATTGATCTGAAGACTATCGGTACTACCTACTCTAACTCTGAGGTGGTTACCAAGTTCATGGAAGCTCTTCCTGAACATTGGGAAATTTACACCTCCTGCTTAACTATGTCAAAGGACATAAAGACACTCACACTAAGTGAGCTGTACGGTATTCTTCTTAACCGAGAACAACAGAAAAAACTGAAAAAGAATCTCATAAGAGACTCTAAAGACACCAAAAGCAACTCTGTTGCATTGGTCTCTGACTCAGTTCCTACTGTTGCCACTTCTTCTTCAGTAACTATTACTGAATTAGAATCTTCTGACTCTGACATGTCAGAAGATCCTGAATTCAATGAATCTCTTGCTCTTTTAACCAGATCTTTCAAGAAGTTTGCCAAAAAGGGAAACTTCCACAAAAAGAAACATCTTACTATTCTGACAAGCCTAAATCAGACCCTGTTGATAAGGCTACTGCTATCTGCTACAATTGTCAGGGCAAAGGACACTTTGCTAATGATTGCAGGTACAGGAAAAGTCAGTTTGCTCCCTCCTCTGCTAAATCTTCTTCTAAGAATCCCAAATACCAACGCCTGAAAGAAAAATACAAAAAGATGAAAACTCAGCGCAAAGGCAAAGGTTTAATCGCAGAAGACTGCGACTGGGATAATGTCTCCTCTGATGACTCATCTGATGAGGAAGACACTCAAGTGGCTCTGATGGCCATTATTGAGGAACCTACCTTAGCTCTCATGGCTAAGATAGAAGAGGTTCCTGAAGAGATTCATCCTCAGGATCCTGAAGCTTCTTCTTCCACAACTCCTGAAGCTTCCACCTCTGCGACTGATTCTTCCAGTCAGGTACCTATTCCTCTCATCCCTCTTGAAAGCTTAACTCAGTTGGACCTGGTCACTCTCGATCTTTACAAAGCCCTTAATGGTAAAACCTCTGCTGAAAAAATGAATATTGATCTTAGAGGACAACTCAAAGAATGTCAAGAAAAAATAAAACAGCTTACCATTTTGGAAGAAAATTATAAGGACCAGGTCACTGTAAACAAAACTCTCTGTATTGAAAGAGAATTGGCTCTTGCTGCCAAAGAAAAAGCCCTTGCTCAATTAAATGCTGAAAAAGTCACCATCAAAGGATGGAGTGACGCATCTGAAAAAGTTGATGAAATATTAGCTTCAGGGAGATCTGTCAAAAGCAAAAGAGGTCTTGGATTCACTCATAGATATAAGAATGAAGAACCTAAATATGAAAATTCCATGCTCAAATTTGGAAAATTTGTTTCTTCTATTCCCATTCCTAATACTTCTGAAAATATCCCTTCTTCTTCTAACACACACTCTGAAGGTGCTCCTAAGAGCAAAAAGTGCACAGTCAAAGAAAAATCTAAGACTGTAACACCTTCAAAGACCAAGAGTCCTAAACCCAAGAACAAAGTTTTGGGTGGTGGTCCTTCAGTCTCAGGATCAAAATCTTTCTCTCAAAATCCTGCTCCCAGACTGAAGATTGACCTGAAGCAAAAGACTCAGGAGAAGAAAACAATTCCTCCAATGTCCAATGCTAAAGGCATACTTGGTGCTGGTCCTGCTCACCTAAAGTTCAAAAACTTTCTGGACCACACTAAACGCTTTCAATATCGCAAATGTTATCACTGTGGATTAAATGACCATATTGCGAGTAAGTGTCCTGATGCTACCAAAGCTGAAAAATCAGCTAAGGTAAAGAAGATTCCCAAGACTGAGAAATCAGTCAAAGGAATGAAGGTTGTCAAGACTGTTCCTTCAGTCAAGACTCCAGCCTCCTGTACTGATACTTCAATAAAGGCTGACACTGACTCAACCAGTCCTACTGATACTTCTGGATCCATAGTTCTATGGGTACCAAAGAAAACTTAAACTCTAAACTTTACAGGATAAGGGCATCTGGTACTTGGACAGTGGATGCTCTCGACATATGACCGGTTCGAAATCTGTCCTCTCTAACTACCGTGAAGAAAGAGGTCCTGCTGTGACCTTTGGCGGAAACGGTAAAGGCCAAACCCGAGGGTATGGCACACTGACCAACGGAGTAACTACTTTCAAAAGAGTTGCTTATGTTGAAGGCCTGATGCATAATCTTCTGAGCATCAGTCAACTGTGTGATAAGAATCACAAAGTTTCTTTCTCCAAGAAAAAGTGCAAAGTCAAGAACAAAAGAAAGGAAGTTATTCTCACTGGAGTGAGACATGCTGATATCTACATCATCAACATGAATACTTCCACTGACAACTTCTGCTTTGTATCTCGTGCTTCATCTGATACAAATTGGCTTTGGCACAAGCGTCTTTCTCATCTCAACTTCAAGACGCTGAATCAACTCTGCATCAACAACCTGGTCATTGGTCTTCCTGACTTTCGCTACACAAAGGTGTCTCTTTGTTCAGCATGTGAAAAAGGAAAGCAGACCAGGGCTAGTTTCAAGTCCAAGCAAATTTCCTCCATCAGCTCTCCTCTACAACTTCTCCACATGGATCTCTTTGGACCAGTCAACGTCCAATCCATTGCTGGAAAGAAATACACTCTGGTAATAGTTGATGAATATTCCAGATACACTTGGGTATTCTTTCTTCGTGCCAAGAGTGATGCTCCTGAAGAAATCATCCTGTTCGTCAGGAAGATGGAAAGACTCAACAACCTTACTGTTCGATCAATCAGGAGTGACCACGGAACTGAATTTAAAAACAGTACCCTGGAAACCTTCTTCGAGCAGAAAGGTATCACTCAAAACTTCTCATCTGTAAGAACTCCTCAGCAAAATGGCGTTGCTGAAAGACGAAACAGGACGCTGATTGAAGCTGCGAGATCTATGCTGAGTGAAGCCAATCTTGCCACTCAGTTCTGGGAAGAAGCTGTAAATACTGCTTGCTATACTCAGAACAGATCTCTGATAGTCAAACGCTTCAGAAGAACTCCTTACGAACTCTTTCGTAACAGGAAGCCATCAATCGAACATCTCCATATCTTTGGTTGTGTTTGCTACATTCTAAACAACAAAGATAATCTTGGGAAGTTTGATTCCAAATCTGATGATGGAATTTTCCTTGGATACTCATCCATTTCTAAAACCTACCGTGTGTTCAACAAACGAAGACAAGCCATAGAGGAAACGATTCATGTCAAGTTTGATGAATCGGGTCCTACTTTCCCTCATCCAAATGATAATTCTGAAATCAATCAGTGGGCGGATTCTTTCTTTCAAGTCCCTGAACCTCCTATTGCTGATCCATCTCCTCAAAACCTTCCTGATGGTTTTGAAGAAGATCCTCCTATTCCACCCACTGAAACATCCTCTCCACCTCTGATTAATGCCACTCCAATTACCCAAATCACACCTTCTGAACCTGATCAACCCACTAACAGTGAAGACTTTTCTCAAACCACTGTTAGTGAGCCTACTCCCACCAATCTTCTCCCTGATCCATCAGTAAATGAAGCTTCTACTTCAGGACAGGTGTATCAGCCACCTGCTCTCCGATGGACCAAGGATCATCCCATTGATCAAGTTCTTGGTAATCCCTCCTCTGGCATTAAAACTCGACGCCAATCTGGTAACGTCTGTCTTTATGTAAATTTTATCTCTGAAAATGAACCTAAAGAAATAGATGATGCTTTGCGTGATCCTGCCTGGGTCTCAGCCATGCAGGAAGAGCTAGCAGAGTTCATCAGAAACAATGTCTGGCTTCTCGTCCCTAGGCCTCGAAAACGTACTATCATTGGTTCCAAGTGGATTTTTCGAAATAAACTTGATGAGATTGGTACAATTATTCGAAACAAGGCTCGCCTTGTGGCTCAGGGATACAGGCAGGAAGAAGGCATTGATTACGATGAAACCTTTGCTCCTGTTGCTAGGCTCGAAGCAATTCGACTCTTCCTAGCTTTTGCAGCACATATGAACTTCAAGGTTTATCAGATGGACATTAAAAATGCCTTTCTGAATGGAAAACTTAATGAAGAAGTCTATGTGGCTCAGCCTCCTGGCTTTGTAGATCCTAAGTTCCCTGATCACGTCTACAAGTTAAACAAGGCTCTCTATGGGTTAAAACAGGCTCCTCGTGCCTGGTATGATACCCTCTCAACCTTTCTTCTATCTAAAGGTTTTGTGCGTGGAAAGATCGATAGCACTTTATTTCTAAAGAAATATCCTAAGCATATCCTTCTTGTCCAGATATATGTCGATGACATTATCTTTGGATCCACAAATCCCAAACTCTGCGAAAAGTTTGAGTTGCTCATGAAATCTGAATATAAAATGTCTATGATGGGCGAACTAACATTCTTTTTAGGACTTCAGATCAAGCAATCTGAAAAGGGAATTTTCATCAATCAAGGTAAATACGTACATGAGATGCTGAAGAAATTTGATCTCACATCATGTACACCGATGAAGACTCCAATGGCTCCTCCTCTAACACTTGACAAGGATTCCAAAGGGAAATCTGTCGATGTGACTCTTTACAGAGGAATGATCGGCTCTCTGCTGTATCTTACAGCTAGCCGCCCTGATATCATGTATTCTACATGTCTCTGTACTCGTTATCAGGCTGAACCCAAAGAATCCCATCTGACCGCTGTAAAACGGATCTTCAGATATCTGAAGGGAACTCATAATCTGGGTCTTTGGTACTCCAAGGACTCAGGGTTCGATCTAACAGCTTATTCTGATAGTGACTTTGCAGGATGTAAGATTGACAGGAAAAGCACCACTGGTGGTTGTCACCTGCTAGGTGGCAAGTTGGTGAGTTGGACTAGCAAAAAGCAGAACTCTGTGTCCACATCAACTGCTGAAGCTGAATATGTTGCAGCAGGAATCTGTTGTGCTCAAGTCCTGTGGCTGAGAAATCAACTTCAGGACTATGACATACAACTTTCTAGAATTCCTATCTACTGTGACAATACTTCAGCGATAGCCATCGCCAATAATCCTGTCTTACACTCCAAGACAAAGCACATCGAAGTGAGATATCACTTCATCAGGGATCATGTGATGAATGGTGATATTGAACTCCATTTTGTCCCTACTGAATATCAGCTTGCTGACCTCTTTACCAAACCACTGGATGTGACGCGTTTTAATATGCTCATCAGTGAACTTGGGATGTTAAATCCTGATGATTGAAGTTTATCAGGACAAACAGTTGTTAAATCCTATAGAATAATCATTCTCAGGACTCTTTCTTTAACAACTCCTGAATTAACTCTCATCAGAGGATGACTCTATTCAGTACTTACAAAATCTTTGTTCAATATCCAAATACTGATGATTCTCAGGTAAGTATTTCTTCCCTCTGCTACTGAAACCTTATCGCATTAAATGTGATAAGAGGATTTTCCCAAAACAGTACTTATCTGATAAGCACTCTGATTCCTAAAACATATCTTTCACCAAAATGGAATCATCCCCTGAAAAGGCGGTTTTTATCTTTTCAAATAAAACAAACTTTTCATCTGCACTGACACGTAATGGGACGTTTCCTGTTCCCCACTACGTGTGTCAGGCGCGTGAACGCGCGTAGAACCCCCTTTATTCATCATTACGTTTGAATTTAACCGCTCTTTTCTCTCTCATCCATTCTCTCTCTCCTACCACGAGGTATAAAAACCTCACTCGTAATCCTTTACACTCTTTACGCTCACAAACTCTCTCTAAGCAATCTAGCAAGAAAAAGCAAGAACTGTTTTCTCTCAAGAACACCAAGAACACACTCACCACTTTTCTTAACAAGATCATCGTAAGTGTTTCTTTACTCTTGTTCTTTCTACACTGTAAGTTGGCCTTCTTCATCTAAACAACTTATTTTGTTAATCGTCTTTCTAAAAACCCTAAGATCACTCCGTTTGATCTTAGCTTTTCCAAAATCTTCTAAGATTTTTGCTAAAACAGTTAATATGATGTTTATTTCTTTTAAGAACAATCATAAACTCTTATTTTGATATCTTCTCATCAAAATAAAAGTTTCTTTTTAATACCAAAACACATTCCTTTTGTGAATTTTGGTATCTAATCCATTCCAAGTATAAAGGATTTCACCATTTTTATGAACATATTCTGTGTTCATTAAAAAATGAAGAAAAATGCATATTTTGGACCTTTAATCATCCACATATGTTATTTTTGTGTTTAACAGTATGGCTGCTACTACTTCCTCCTTGGACGCCCAACTCTCTTCCGAAGCTACTCCTCTGCAAACTGCCACTGAAAGCCTGCCGATCATCATTCCGCAGCACGACGTACAGTTCAAGCAGAACAACGTCATTGGCCTGTTTGACATCCCCGATAGCAAGGATTATCTGCTGCCTGCTAAGAACTTCCTGCTAAGCAGCCCCCTGAAGACGGCTTTCACAATAGACCCGAAGCCGAACAAACCAATGCTGCAACAACTGTGGTCTACTGCCACTGTTGCCAAGGAAAGGAACGCCAAGGGTGTCCTACGGGAGGTCATCAAGTTCCAGATCAAGGAAAATATAATTTCCTTTGGTTTCGGAACTCTGAGGAACGTGCTGAACTTCCCAAAGAAGAAACGCTTCCCTCCTGCTCCTACGTCCGATGAAATCATCGAATTCTTGGACGCCATTGGCTACAGATGGCCTGTGAAGGATGGCGTCATGCTTCCCAAGACTGCTGCTACTGTCCATAAGACAGGCTTGAACGCCACATTCTATTATATATGGAATACGTTCGGCCTGTGCTTATCAGGCAAGACAGGAAGCACGGAGCAGTTCCCCACCGTGATTCAGCACATGGTCTTCTCTGCGATCAAAAATCGCGAGTTTGACTATGCTCGCTGCATATGGGAGGACATGGTCAAGAAGGTCAGGAACACGAAGCGGGTTGCCAACGTCGCCTTCACCAGATTCTTCTCGGCAGTCCTGGAACTGCATATGGGGCCAAACTACCCCAAGATCGGGAACTCCAACAACTACGCCCTCGGGTCTAAGTTCCTGGATCAGGTGTCTCCAAAACCTGACGACGTCCCTCTCTCCGCCGTTCTGGTTGTTCCTGAACCAGTTCAGGCGGATGAAGAGCACTCCACCTCTCCCACTGAAGGTATGTACTCTCTCTTCTCTTCCAAACCCCGTTCTTCTATTTCTCTGCATGCTATGTCAGTAGCTAACCCCATACTGACTTCCCCAGCTGCAACCACTTCATCTGCGCTCCTGAAGCGCCCCCAACCTTCCTCTGCCACTCCTCCACCTCCTTCAAAACGCGCCAAGTCGAAGGCGCAGAAGAAAAAGAAACAGGCGGCCGGTAAGAAATACTATATTACCCTGCCTCAACTCTTTAATAAACCATCTCCTTTATCTAAAACTTCTTCACCTGCAGATGCTTCCATCTCTGCTCCTGTACAACAAGAACCTGAGGTTGTTCACCTCGAACACTCAGAGAACATGGGGGGTAATCGCTCTGATACCCTCCTAGCCTCAGGTAATACTTTTAAGCAAAATATTACTGTCTCTTCTTTTTTGAAAGCTAATGAGTCTTCTAGTACTCACTTAGCTACTCTGACTACAGGTTCTTTAGGAGTAGCCACTGAAGGGCATCCCCAACTTCATCAGGATGACCCCTTCAATGATTTTGTCTTCACGGACGCCGAGCGTCAGCTGAATGCAGCTGAGCTACGTCGGCAGTCCGCTGAACGACAATTGCAGGAGGCACGCACTGCTCTCCAACAAAAGGAGGACGAGCACCAGACACGCCTCCAGGCGTTGGAACTGGAGCTTGCCGCTGCAAAGGCCGCTGCCAGTACTGCTGAAGCTGCCGCCGCCAATGCCGCTGCCGCCGCCGTCGCCGCCACTCCGCCGCCTACGGCTGTTACCCTTACGATTCCTTGTCTGGATAACATCCATGACAAGGTCTCACAAGTGGCCGCCTCCTCCAACAACCTTCAGGCATCTATTGATGACCTGAAGGCCTCTGCTTTGCCTGCACTCTCCTCCACCATCAACAACAGCACCAACTCTCTCACCACTTTCCAATCAACAGTGGTTCAGAGGTTGGATGCTCAGGAAGCAGGCCTCCGCGCCCTCCAGGAGCAGGTGACTGGCCTCACCACTGCTGTCAACGCCCTCACCTCTACTCCTGCCCCGCCTCCGTCCTTCACCACGGCAGACAGGGATGTTTTGCAATCCCTGATCTCTTCTTCATTCATCTCACGCAAAGTCCTTAGCGACATGGCCTCTCTCCTCCAGAGGAACTTATCAACAGCCGCCTTACTCCAGGCACCTGTTGAGGGGGAGAGACAGCCTAGAGACCAGTCCGTTTATTCCCCCTCCACCAACTGGAGAACCAACGAACAAGGGGGAATGAACGAGGAAGATGAAGAAGATGAAGATGATGATGAAGACGACAACATCTTCGTCGAGAAGGCTGCATCCCCAACGCCCACTCCAGGGCCTGCACAATCTCAGGGGGAGAACCTCCGTGCACCTGGTACGTTACTATTACCATCCTCTCCCTCATCCTCTGATAACCAACCAATTTCTTCTCTCCTTAAACCTAAACCTACACCTGAAACCATAACCCTCGACACCTCCTCCGATGACTCTCCAATAAACAATCTACAAATGATTGTCTACCAACCACCAAAACAACCTACCCCTGAACCAACACCCCATTCTTCTCCTAAACAAACCTCTGAGCCTGAAAACCAAGAAAACTCTGACTTTCAGGATGTGAACTTTGGCTCTGTCACTGGTGAGATTATTCGCCTCATGGAGAATAGTCCATCAGAACAAACAAGAGCTGAATTAAGCAGAATGACTTTCAGAGTAACTCCTCTTAACCCTGAAACCATTCCTTCTAGACCAACCCGCTTTAATCCTGAAGCATCCTCTTCTAGAACCCCTGAAATCCGAGCCCCTCCTGAAACCATTTGTCTCTCATCAGATGATGAATTCATCTCTGATGACTTCTCTACCCCTGCTTCTTCTCCCAGATCTCCTCCCTCTAACTCTCCTAGATCTGAAGGTGAGAATTACCCTGACAACTCTGCTATTGTCAACAGGGATGGGCGTTTAGACGCCGTGATAGAGCGACTCGAGAGTACAAGAGTAAAAATTCCTCTTCGTACCTCTTGGGACTCCGAGTTCGCCTATCTATCAGAAGAAGAATACAACGCTGCTGTACAGGCTCAGGAGGAGCGTAATAAGAAGCAGAAGGAAGCTTTCCTCTCCGCTCAAGCCGCTCGAAGGCTTGCATCGGATTTTGTTGAAGAGGACGCTGAAATAAGTGCTGACCATGTTCTAGCACAGAAGGCCGCGCTGAAGGTCTTCAACAGGAATGCTGAAGCTCAGTCTGAAGAAGTCAACACAGAGCTTGACTGGTGCAGAGACCGCCTTCACCTAAGAAAACATGGTGCTGCTATCTCTGGAATCCATCTCAGCCGAACTCGCGGCAAGAGAGCAAAAACATGGATCACCGTCAAACGCTCTGGAGTCAAGGACGTGCAACACACTCTGGACAAGTTAGATCGTTACAACTTGTCAGAGTGGAACGAGATCAGATCCCTACTTCCCAAAGCCAACAAGAACTATCGGGCTGAAGTAGAAGAAGTCATAGAAGGACTTATTGCACGCATCAGAAGGACAACGGAAATTCCTGATGACCTTCTCCAGCCTTCTTCAGCACTGCCTCAGCCACCTGTTCGAAGATCAGCCGGTGCTTCAACAAGGAGACCAACTCCTTGCATGCCCAGAATGGTTGTCAAACCACTGGACCTCTCGATGCTTGATCTTTCACTCCCTCTAGGAGTCTCTCTCTCTGAAGGACAAGTCATCAGAGAACCTGTTCATGGTATTTGTGTAAGCGACAACTCCAAAATATTACGCTTTCAGCGTTTCAACGAGCTACACAAAGCACCATATGAACACTTGGTTTCTGTTCTCTTCACTGCTCAAAGAGACAAGAAAAACCAAGATAATAAAGAGATTATTCGAACTGTCAGAGCTATACTCGATCATCGACTCGCCTTCAGCAACACTCCAGTTCCAATCGTAGTCAAGACTGAAGAATTTAGCGAAGACTCTGATAGTTAGAATATTTTTGTAAATTTTGCTTTCAGTACTTCACTTATGTACTCCTGTATTTTCTTTACTCTTGTAACCTGATTGAGATTAATGAAAATGCAATTCAGTGCATTGTACTTTATTCCATCATAGCACTGAAAAAGATCCCTCAAAACAGTAAATGGGACATGTACCTTTATGAGTTCTATTTCCTACTGTTTTATCTAGACTTAGAAATTTTTTCTTTCTAGACTTAGACAATTTCTCTGTTGTCTTATCATTATCATTTAGGGGGAGATTGTTGATCCAGCTCTCCTAAGACCTGATGAAATGATAATGATCCTGAATCTTTACTTAGTGAATAGGTTTTTAGTTCTGTTATAGCTTGAGGAATTATCACTGAATCTGTTCAGTGTTATTCCATGTTACTTATGCTGTAACTTAATTTTATAGTAATCAGGATCAGGATCAGGAGACGAACGAGTCTGTTCTGCAGTCAACTGATCCTATCCACTGAAATGAAGACCTCCTGAAGACATCAAGATCATACACAAAGAACCATCAGCGACGTCGAAGAAATAGCTGATGACAGGAACAGCATGCTCGTGATCTGAAGACGGAACTCAGTGATAACAGGCTGCTCAATATCGTATGACATCCTGAAGACTCAACAGGATACAAGTGACCCTGAACTTCATCAGTATCAGGACCCTAGTCACTGATCAGTATCCTGATCCTGAAGGATTAGAAAAGTGTCTTAGTCTAATGCACAAAAGGATTATCCGCCTTTACTGACACAAAAGTACATAAGGACAGTCTCTTTACTGTTCCCTCCGTACTTATCAGACCTTAAGGCAACTGTTTACAAACATACTCCTTTTGCACAACAAAGAGTATTTGTTTATAGTAAATAGTACAACAGACCAACTACAACGTGACACGTCACAAAAGTAGGTCTGCATGCATTTAATGCATGGAGTATAAATTGGACGTGGAGAAGATTTTCTCCATACCTCTTCGGCATCCAAAAATACTCAAGTCCTTTCTTTCTTATTCCCTTCTATCTTTCTTTCTTACATCTTCTCACTTAGTGCATAGTGAAAGAACTTAGATTGTTTAGTTTAGACTATTTGTCTTTTCTATTTCCGCAACAATCTGTAAATTCATATTGTTAATATAACAAGAATTTAAAAGTGAAAAATTGTGTGATTATATTCAACCCCCCCCCCCCTTCTATAATCCCAAACACTATCCTAGCTTGAAGGTCACCTACTTGGGACCAACGGTTTAACTTTGGGGAGGCCTGCGAGCCACTTACAACCCCTTTTGTAATGTAAATGACCTTTGGATAGACTTTCCTTTCCGGAGTTCCATCAGACGTGCCGAGGCCAGTGGGAGCTACGCGAGAAGATTGAAGATTTATAGTTAATAGGTCATTTTTGGTCTTTTAGGAATTAGTTTGCAAATCTATAATTAGATGTTTTTAATTGCGTGGATGTGTTTATCTACCTGCTCATGATTGGTTGATAATTATTGCATCTTTAGTTTTTATCAAACGTTTTAAAATTTAGAGAGAGTTTTAAAACTTTTCAATCATGAGATCTATTAGGTTTTTAAAATTAAAAATTACCAGTTTTTTTCTACCTTTTAAACGGTAGATTTTATTTTAAATAACCTTATGTTTATAAGATTTGTGATAACTGACTGTTTTGACCTTCAGGTTAGCTACTCGTTAAATCACTCAGTAGCATTTCCGTAGGTTAAAAATTTAGTCATTTAAGTTATCAGAAGAAACTAGGTTAGTTGCGTGAAAAATTTAGGCAAAAACCTAAAAATCCCGAAAACTGCCCGAAAAAGCCCGTACCGGTCCAAAGTCACCCGAAAATCCTATAATGCCAGATTTAAAGTCGATTTATAAAAAAATGTGTTATTTTACTTAAAATAAAAGTAAATTGACTCAAACAATCTAAAACCACCTTTGAAAAAGTCGGTTTCTACCGAAAAACGCCGAAAACCCGGTACTGCGTTTGATTTAGTAGTATAAAGTTTAATTTTAAAAAAAAAAAAAGAGTGTGAGAGGGTTGGGTGGGCCCCACATGGCCGGCCACCCCCCCCCCCTAATATCTCTCTCTCTCTCTCTCTCTCTCTCTCTCTTCTCTCTCTTGTTTCCAAGAAATAAAATCATCACATCCTCTTACACCTTTTTCATTTTCAAAATCTCACTCTCTCTCTATCATTCTCTCTCTCTAATACTCTCTCAACCTTCAAAGAAACCAGCCACCATTTCATACAAAAATCTGAGTTTTGAAATAGTATAATCAAAGATTTGAAGCTCTAGTAGTCGTTTGTTCAAAGGTAAGAGTAGATTATGTGTTTTAGTGTCAATTTTAGCTCATTTTGGAGCTTTCTCATGTTCTTTTTGAGGTTTAAAACCTCTTTGATGGTTAAACACCAATCTTGATGTTTGAGGACAAGAATGAGCCTTATAAATGTGCAAGAACATTGAAAGAAGGCAAAATTCTATGAATCCTCCTTATGAACACAAGATTTGAAGTGAAAATCTTTTGCTTTGATGTTTTTGAATCTCTTTTTGGGGCTGAACTTTTATAAGAGTTCATGCATGTGTTTTAATGACATCTAAATGTATTTCATCTATTTATTGGATATACGTTGAGGGTTTTTAGTTTATTATCCAAGAAACCCCCAAATTTTGGTGAATTTATGTGTTTTTGGTGGGTAAAAGTGCATTTGGAATCTGGATTGTGCTGACAGATTTGTTGCATGTTGTTTGTACGACCCAAAAAGGGTGTTTTTGGATTCATTCTCTTCTGAAAATTTTATGGTACAATATTTTATGTGTTAAGGTTCAAACCCCACTGGAATCATTCAAAAATTTCATGTTTTGATCCCTCAACCATGTTGAAACTTTTTAGTGTTCATCAGCTTTTACTCAGAATTTTATATCAACTTCATGCATGTATATCTTCTTGATAACTTAACTAAAATGCATGATTCTTGGTTCTAAGTTTAAGTTCAGTGAGATGGCTTTCTAAAGAATCTGAAATCACATGATTTGGTGGAGTTTTGAATGTTCAACCAATGAAATGAAATTTGGAGTGTAATGTGCCCAATGATGGCAGATTCACGTGCTTGAATTCATGAGGTCATATCTCATTCAAAAATCATCCAAATCGTGTGAAACAAGTTTCATTGGTTAGATATTTGAGTTAACTTTAAAATCCCTTTTGAAATTCAAATTTTGGAATATTAATGAGATCTTTATGGTACAAACTCCACAGACTTGTATTTTCAAGATTGATACATGCACACTGATTTTTCAAGAATTTTTAAAACATGTTAATCATCTCCTAAAATCATGAAATTTCTTAGGATTGTTGTTAATACCCCTAATATTAATGGATAAAGTTTTGGTAGCTTAACTCCTTTTGGAACTAGGCTTAATGGTAGCATTTTTGAAGCAATACAAATCTGCCAAAATCAGATTTCCTCAAAACGGGTTGTTTTGTAAATTTCAAGAAATTCCCATATGTTTGGACATTGATTAAAGTAACAAAAACATATTTTTGTATTAAAATGAACCTAATAAAATATAGTAAAGGCATTATATTGGATATCGGTATTGACTTATTAAATATGGACCGTTGAATTTAGAACTTACGTCAATTACGTATGTGTTAGGGCATATATAGACTCGGAGCCGGGACTTGATCACGCACTAACGGTTGTTTATAAACGCAAAAGCTACTCCAGGTGAGTATTCACAGCCCCACTTTTTACCGTTTTTACGTGTTTTGGGGTGAAAAGCATGTTTACAAATGAATGTGAATAATTGTGAAAATGTTACGAAATGAAATGTATTGTGAGTTAAATTTGATATGTTATGCGGCATGATGTAGTGAGTCTAAAATGAAAAAGTCCCCGGTAACTACTATTAACTCATAACAATGGGCCTATAATACACGTGGATAGCGCTATTTGGTTGACATACCCACCTTGAACTGATGAGAATATAGGTGCACTGTATTGAATAAAAATTCTACACATGTGGGATTTAGTCCCACCGCTGAGGTAGAATAGGGGCGTAGCATGTCATAAATGGCAGGATTAGTAGTGACTCAAAGAATAAATATCATGCGATTAACTTGACCCGGGAAATTTACTCACATGTGATACTAAGCTAGAAATGGAGTGAGCAAAAACGTTCACTAATGTTCAGGATAGTATCGGTAGTGAACAAAAAGGTTCACTATAACTGGTTTATGAAAAATTGAGTGAATAAAAAGGTTCACTAAAAATTTGTTGCATTTAAATTGTTTTGTGCATATGAAAACCTGTGAACTCACCAACTCTCGTAGTTGACGCTTGTTTTAACATGCTTTTCACGAAATCCGAAGGTTTGATAAGGCTAAATTTTTGGATTTTGTAATCACCAATCAAGACTATCTCATTTTCGTTTTTGTTAAAGTCTGTAAACTTAAACTTATGGTTGGATTGTAATACTCTGTAAACTTAATTTACTTTTGGGTATGAATGATTGGTGTTATTTATCCCCTATCGCTATGAAATCTAGACTGTCACACCTTGCGGTTCCGCTTTAGCGGGGTGTTGCAGATTTGGTATCAGAGCCATAGGTTATAGAGAACATCCGTTTTTCATAAAAACCAGTACTATAACCAACCTTTTTCTAAAATAAGTTAAAACTTTTAAATTATAAGATTTCGAAGTATAGGAGAATTTAAATACTAGTGTGATTAGGATAGGTGCTATTCTGATATATCATAGATATGCGGAGCCTGATCACCTACGCCTAGCCATGATATAAGTAGGATAAGACTTATGAACTAATCATACCGCTAGAGTTTAAAATTTGAAACTTTCTAGAGATTTCCTGAAAAACGTAATTGGTGTGATTTTGCATATGACATGTACAAAAATCTTTCAAAAGCGTTTCCCGTGAGTTGACTTAATTCTTTTATCGCAGTTAACATGTCTCAAGAGACCGACCCCTCCGAGTACCGGTCCCATGGATCTCCCGAGCACCCCCGGAGTGGGAACACTGTTCCCCGATCCCATACCGCCGACCGGGAACGCGACCCCTACAGTGACAGCGACGCCGATTCACACTGACCTGTCCCAGCGACCCGACCCGGACTTAGGGTTCGCACTACCGCTCGGAAGAGCGTGCCCTTACCCGCTAGGATGACCTTCCGCGTCCCCGCTGGGGACGGGGCAGGGCCATCTCGGGTGAGAGGCCGAGGCGGATCCTCCTCGTCGTCGTCATCTTCGACATCGGCATCTCCACCGCCCTACCGACCATCGTCTCCAGTAGCCCCTGTCGCCCGACCCCCGCCTGTTGCCCGACCACCACCTGTTGCCCAACCGTCACCGGTCCTTAGACGCCCACCGATGGCTCGTGCCCCTGTCCTGTGCCTGAGGGGAATGACCCCGACTGAGCGTCAGGAGGTCGCACGTCTCGCCCGAGGCCAGGGTATCCATGAGCATATGATCGACCACCACGATCATATGATCGATTCCCTGATCGATGTGGCCGGAGCTGATAGCCCGCAGCTCACTCGGGTGGTGACTCTTCTTAGCCACACCATGGCCTCACTTCACCACTTGTACACAGTGGTGTATTTGGTGGTGGCCTTGGTGGTGCTGTTGTTCAGGTGGGCTGTCTGGAGGGCGAGATTCTAGGAGATGGGATCTTTTAGTAGACCGTATTTGATGAACTTTCTTTTAGAACTGTTATTTTGAGGCGTGATGCCTAATTGTTGAACTATTTATGCTTTTATTTGGATGATTGTAAAACTGCTACGATATTTTGGGTATTTTTGGATGGATATTTAAACCCAAAATTTATGCTGTGGTTATTTACTATTAATGTTTATGAATGCATGCTTATTGTGGTTTGCTTGAATTGTCTAAAAGCGCTATCTTATTGTGATGGCATAGAATAGTATGGCATTTGAATTGTGAAAAGTAAGTAGAAGCGTAACTACACTTAGATTAAAAAAAGAGGTCACTAAAACGATTGAATATGGTATTGTTTTAGAAACATGCCTCCAAGAAGAGAAGATCCGGAACTTGCAAGAATTGTGTCGGAACAAGTGATGGCTTCGTTACCCAACATAGTCAGCCAAGTGGCAGCCGGATTTAACACTAATCAAAACAATAATCAAGGAACGAGAGAAAGGGATTGTACGTACAAATCCTTCCGGAGTTGCAACCCCAAAGAATTTCACGGAACCGAGGGGGCAGTAGGTTTATTAACTTGGATTGAAGGTATGGAGTCTGTCCTTCACATTAGCAAGTGCCTTGAAAGAAACAAGGTCGAGTATGCCGCCTGTCTACTTCAAGGACGAGCTCTAACATGGTGGAACACCCAAGTTCAAACCCGAGGCCGTGACGCAACTGGCCAGATTACCTGGGAGGATTTCAAAAAGATGCTCAAGGAGGAATTCTGCCCGAGGAGTGAGATCCAAAAGTTGGAAGATGAGTTATGGCATCATGAGATGAAAGGAAATGACGTCACCACATACACTACCCGATTCCATGAGTTGGCCAAATTGGTACCACACCTGGTGACACCGAAGCAGAACCGAGTTGATAGATATGTTTAGGGATTATCTCCCGAGATCAGAGGAAATGTAACCGCAGCAGACCCAAAGACTTTGCAGGAAGCGGTCAACCCAGCAAACCGCCTCACCAACAACGCTATCCGATCAGGAACATTTTCAAGTGACAAGACTAAGGGAAAGAGGAAGATGGAGGAATCTACCAAACCACAGTTCAAGGGAAGGTCAGGCAAGGATAAAAGAGTGACCAGGAACTACGGAGTTCAGATTCAGGCAGCAGAAAAAGAGAAAGGGACGTATCAAAAGTGTGGCAAGTGCGGGAATCATCATGCTGGAAGGTGTGTTATATGCCTCAGGTGCGGCAAGGGAGGCCATGTTGACAAAGATTGCAGGGGGAAAGCTTGTTTTGAGTGCGGAAGCTTTAATCACTACCGGAATGCTTGTCCCAAGGTGAATCAGAGGCCTTACGCAAATCAGGCGCAGCCAGCAAACCAAGGAAATCGTGGAGGATTAGCTCGAGGAAGAGCTTTTGTGATTGGAGCGGAAGAAGCAAGGCAAAACCCTGATGTGGTCACAGGTACGTTTCTTCTCAACAACTATCCTGCTACTGCGCTTTTTGATTCCGGAGCAGATAGGAGTTATGTGTCGTTAGAATTCTGGCCTAAGATAAACAAGAAGTCACAGAATTTGAAAGAGGAGCATATAATTGAATACTCTAACGGAGAGTTAGTTAAGGCTAGCAAGGTAGTCAGAAAATGCACTCTAGGCCTATCAGGAAAGGAATTTAGCATAGACTTAATCCCGATCAAGATAGGGAGTTTCGACATAATAGTTGGTATGGATTGGATGTCCAACCACCGAGCGATAATATGTTGTGCTGAAAAGATAGTTATGTTAGCACTACCCGAGGGAGGTGTACTTGAAGTACACGGAGAAAAGCCAAGGAGAGACATTAAAATAGTGTCATATATGAAAATGCGAAGTCATCTACGGAAGGAATGCGTACCATTCATGGCTCATGTCATAGATAAGAAGGCGAAGGAGAAACAAATCCAGGATATTCCAGTCGTGCGGGAATTTCCTGAGGTATTCCCGGAAGAGCTACCTGGATTACCTCCACAACGACAAGTAGAGTTCCACATTGACTTAGTTCCCAAAGCAGGTCCTATAGCAAAGTCGCCATATCGTCCAGCGCAGTCCGAGATGCAGGAACTGTCGAGTCAACTTCAAGAGCTGTTAGATAAGGGATTCATCCGATCCAGCTCTTCGCCCTGGGGAGCCCCCGTGTTGTTCGTCAAAAAGAAAGATGGATCTCTTCGCATGTGCATCGATTATAGGGAGCTGAACAAGATCACCATCAAGAACCGTTACCCTCTTCCACGCATTGACGATCTGTTCGATCAATTGCAAGAAGCGACTTACTTCTCCAAGATTGATCTTCGATCCGGATACCACCAGATGAGAGTTCGAGAGGAAGATATTGCCAAGACAGCGTTCAGAACTCGTTATGGTCATCATGAATTCCTGGTCATGCCTTTTGGTTTGACGAACGCTCCAGCAGTTTTTATGGACCTGATGAACAGAGTGTGTCGACCGTACTTAGATAAGTTCGTGATTGTCTTTATAGACGACATCCTGATTTATTCACAGAGCAAGGAGGACCATGAGCAACATCAGAGATTGATACTGGATTTACTCAAGGATGAAAAGCTTTATGCCAAGTTTTCAAAGTGCGAATTTTGGATTCGAGAAGTACACTTTTTAGGTCATGTGGTGAATAAAGAAGGAATACATGTTGATCCAGCCAAGATTGAGGCTATAAAGAAATGGGAAGCCCCGAAGACGCCGACAGAAATTCGACAATTTCTCGGTCTGGCAGGCTATTACCGACGATTCATTGCAAACTTCTCCAAGATTGCGCAGCCGCAGACAACCTTAACGCAAAAAGACAAGAAGTTTATTTGGGGAGAGAAACAAGAAGAAGCGTTTCAATTACTAAAGCATAAGTTATGCAATGCACCCATTCTAGCATTACCCGAAGGAACGGATAACTTCGTGGTGTATTGCGATGCTTCACATCAAGGCTTGGGATGTGTTTTGATGTAGAACGAGAAAGTCATCGCCTATGCATCCAGACAGCTGAAGGTCCACGAGAAGAATTACACCACTCATGACTTGGAGCTCGGAGCAGTGGTGTTTGCCCTTAAGATTTGGAGACATTATCTTTACGGCACCAAATGCACCATCTTTACGGACCATAAGAGCCTCCAGCACATTCTCGATCAGAAAATGCTGAACATGAGGCAGAGAAGATGGGTCGAGTTGCTCAGTGATTACGACTGTGAGATTAAATATCACCCAGGAAAGGCGAATGTTTTACCTGATGCGCTAAGCAGGAAGGAAAGGGGGAAGCTTACAAGAACGCGAGCCATGGGAGTGTTAGTACAGACCAGTTTGAAAGGTCAGATACTTGAAGCCCAGAGGGAAGCTTTGAAGGCTGACAACCTAAAGAAAGAAACTCTACACATGATGGAGAAGGAGTTTGAGGAGAAAACGGATGAAGTGCGTTATTTCAAGGGTAGAGTTTGGATTCCAAAGGTCGATCCGTTGAGGACAATGATCATGGATGAAGCTCATCAATCAAAGTACTCGATACACCCAGAATCTGATAAGATGTATAAAGGACTGAAGGAACACTATTGGTGGCCTGGAATGAAGAACGATATCGCCACTTATGTGAGCAAATGTCTGACCTGTGCAAGAATCAAGGCAGAACACCAGAAACCGTCTGGACTTTTACAGCAACCAGAAATCCCAGAATGGAAATGGGAATGGATATCAATGGATTTCGTGACCAAGCTACCCAAGACTAAAAAGGGCCATGATTCGATATGGGTAATTGTTGACCGGCTCACGAAATATGCGCACTTTTGCCAATAAGAGAAAGCTTTAGCATTGATAGACTCGCGCAATTGTATGTCGATGAGATAGTCATGCG
The DNA here is from genome assembly GCA_030169165.1 of Centaurea solstitialis. Classification (NCBI taxonomy): domain Eukaryota; kingdom Viridiplantae; phylum Streptophyta; class Magnoliopsida; order Asterales; family Asteraceae; genus Centaurea; species Centaurea solstitialis. Next base: position 28,945,776 of record CM058045.1, on the reverse strand, counting down.
ACATGGAGTGCCAATCTCGATCATCTCCGATAGAGACAGCAGATTCACTTCGCGATTTTGGCAGTCACTACAGGCAGCATTGGGTACCAGCGTAGATTTGAGCACTGCTTACCATCCTCAGACCGACGGACAGACTGAGAGAACCATACAAACGTTGGAGGATATGTTACGTGCTTGTGTGTTGGAATTTGGAGGTAGTTGGGATGACCACCTACCCTTAGTCGAGTTCTCCTACAACAACAGCTATCATGCCAGCATCCAGTGCGCTCCATATGAAGCCTTGTGCGGACGCAAGTGCAGATCCCCACTTAATTGGTTGGAAGTGGGAGAAAGTCGACTAATCAGGCCTGACATCGTTCAAGAAACAACTGATAAGATCAAGATGGTTCAAGAGAAGCTTAAAGCGGCCAGAGATCGCCAGAAAAGTTACGCTGATAATCGACGGAAACCGTTGGAATTCCAGATTGGTGATAGGTACTACTGAAGGTATCGCCTTGAAAAGGGCTAATAAGATTTGGATAGAAGGGAAAGTTGAGCCCCCAATTTGTCGGACCGTTTGAGATCTTGGAAAGAATCGGACCAGTCGCCTACAGATTAGACTTACCCCCAGAACTCAGCACTATTCATGACACTTTCCACGTGTCTAATTTGAAGAAATGCATGTCAGAAGAGATAGTAGTCCTACCTCTGGAGGAAATTCAAATCGATGAACAACTGCGAACTACGGAGGAACCAATTAAAATCCTCGATCGAGAAATCAAGCAGCTTAGGCGCAGAAAGATACCGATCGTCAAAGTTCGATGGAATTCCAGGCACGGACCAGAGTTCACCTGGGAGCGGGAGGCTTTCATGAAAAACAAATACCCGCATCTATTCACAAAAGACCACTGTGGTAGTAGCAAGAATTAAATTTCGGGACGAAATTTCTTTCAACAGGGTAAATGTGACAACTGACTGTTTTGACCTTCAGGTTAGCTACTCATTAAATCACTCAGTAGCGTTTCCGTAGGTTAAAAATTTAGTCATTTAAGTTATCAGAAGAAACTAGGTTAGTTGCGTGAAAAATTTAGGCAAAAACCTAAAAATCCCGAAAACTGCCCGAAAAAGTCCGTACCGGTCCAAAGTCACCCGAAAATCCTATAATGCCAAATTTAAAGTCGATTTATAAAAAAATGTGTTATTTTATTTAAAATAAAAGTAAATTGACTCAAATAATCTAAAACCACCTTTGAAAAAGTCGGTTTCTACCGAAAAACGCCGAAAACCCGGTACTGCGTTTGATTTAGCAGTATAAAGTTAAATTTTTTATTTCAAAAAAAAGAGTGTGAGAGGGTTGGGTGGGCCCCACATGGCCGGCCACCCCCCCCCCTAATATCTCTCTCTCTCTCTCTTGTTTCCAAGAAATAAAATCATCACATCCTCTTACACCTTTTTCATTTTCAAAATCTCACTCTCTCTCTATCATTCTCTCTCTCTAAAACTCTCTCAACCTTCAAAGAAACCAGCCACCATTTCATACAAAAATCTGAGTTTTGAAATAGTATAATCAAAGATTTGAAGCTCTAGTAGTCGTTTGTTCAAAGGTAAGAGTAGATTTTGTGTTTTAGTGTCAATTTTAGCTCATTTTGGAGCTTTCTCGTGTTCTTTTTGAGGTTTAAAACCTCTTTGATGGTTAAACACCAATCTTGATGTTTGAGGACAAGAATGAGCCTTATAAATGTGCAAGAACATTCAAAGAAGGCAAAATTCTATGAATCCTCCTTATGAACACAAGATTGGAAGTGAAAATCTTTTGCTTTGATGTTTTTGAATCTCTTTTTGGGGCTGAACTTTTATAATAGTTCATGCATGTGTTTTAATGATATCTAAATGTATTTCATCTATTTATTGGATATAAGTTGAGGGTTTTTAGTTTATTATCCAAGAAACCCCCAAATTTTGGTGAATTTATGTGTTTTTGGTGGGTAAAAGTGCATTTGGAATCTGGATTGTGCTGACAGATTTGTTGCATGTTGTTTGTACGACCCAAAAATGGTGTTTTTGGATTCATTCTCTTCTGAAAACTTTATGGTACAATATTTTATGTGTTAAGGTTCAAACCCCACTGGAATCATTAAAAAATTCCATATTTTGAGCCCTCAACCATGTTGAAACTTTTTAGTGTTCATCAGCTTTTAGTCAGAATTTTATATCAACTTCATGCATGCATATCTTCTTGATAACTTAACTAAAATGCATGATTCTTGGTCCTAAGTTCAAGTTCAGTGAGATGGCTTTCTAAAGAATCTGAAATCACATGATTTGGTGGAGTTTTGAATGTTCAACCAATGAAATGAAATTCGGAGTGTAATCTGCCCAATGATGGCAGATTCACGTGCTTGAATTCATGAGGTCATATCTCATTCAAAAATCATCCAAATCGTGTGAAACAAGTTTCATTGGTTAGATATTTGAGTTAACTTTAAAATACCTTTTGAAATTCAAATTTTGGAATAGTAATGAGATCTTTATGGTACAAACTCCACAGACTTGTATTTTCAAGATTGATACATGCACACTGATTTTTCAAGAATTTTTAAAATATGTTAATCATCTCCTAAAATCATGAAATTTGGTAGGATTGTTGTTAATACCGCTAATATTAATGGATAAAATTTTGGTATCTTAACTCCTTTTGGAACTAGGCTTAATGGTAGCATTTTTGGAGCAATACAAATCTGCCAAAATCAGATTTCCTCAAAAAGGGTTGTTTTGTAAATTTCAAGAAATTCCCATATGTTTGGACATTGATTAAAGTAACAAAAACATATTTTTGTATTAAAATGAACCTAATAAAATATAGTAAAGGCATTATATTGGATATCGGTATTGACTTATTAAATATGGACCGTTGAATTTAGAACTTACGTCAATTACGTATGTGTTAGGGCATATATAGACTCGGAGCCGGGACTTGATCACGCACTAACGGTTATTTAAAAACGCAAAAGCTACTCCAGGTGAGTATTCACAGCCCCACTTTTTACCGTTTTTACGTGTTTTGGGGTGAAAAGCATGTTTACAAATGAATGTGAATAATTGTGAAAATGTTACGAAATGAAATGTATTTTGAGTTAAATTTGATATGTTATGCGGCATGATATAGTGAGTCTAAAATGAAAAAGTCCCCGGTAACTACTATTAACTAATATCAATGGGCCTATAATACACGTGGATAGCGCTATTTGGTTGACATATCCACCATGAACTGGCGAGAATATAGGTGCACTGTATTGAATAAAAATTCTCCACATGTGGGATTTAGTCCCACCGCTGAGGTAGAATAGGGGCGTAGCATGTCATAAATGGCAGGATTAGTAGTGACTCAAAGAATAAATATCATGCGATTAAATTGACCCGGGAAATTTACTCACATGTGATACTAAGCTAGAAATGGAGTGAGCAAAAACGTTCACTAATGTTCAGGCTAGTATTGGTAGTGAACAAAAAGGTTCACTATAACTAGTTTATGAAAAATTGAGTGAATAAAAAGGTTCACTAAAAATTTGTTGCATTTAAATAGTTTTGTGCATATGAAAACCTGTGAACTCACCAACTCTCGTAGTTGACGCTTGTTTTAACATGCTTTTCAGGAAATCCGAAGGTTTGATAAGGCTAAATTTTTGGATTTTGTAATCACCAATCAAGACTATGTCATTTTAGTTTTTGTTAAAGTCTGTAAACTTAAACTTATGGTTGGATTGTAATACTCTGTAAACTTAATTTACTTTTGGGTATGAATGATTGGTGTTACTTATCCCCTATCGCTATGAAATCTTGACTATCACACCTTGCGGTTCCGCTTTAGCGGGGTGTTACAGATTTGGTATCAGAGCCATAGGTTATAGAGAACATCGGTTTTTCATAAATACCAGTACTATAACCAACCTTTTTCTAAAATAAGTTAAAACTTTTAAATTATAAGATTTCGAAGTATAGGAGAATTTAAATACTAGTGTGATTAGGATAGGTGCTATTCTGATATATCATAGATATGCGGAGCCTGATCACCTACGCCTAGCCATGATATAAGTAGGATAAGACTTATGAACTAATCATACCGCTAGAGTTTAAAATTTGAAACTTTCTAGAGATTTCCTGAAAAACGTAATTGGTGTGAGTTTGCATATGACATGTAAAAAAATCTTTCAAAAACGTTTTCCGTGAATTGACTTAATTCTTTTATCGCAGTTAACATGTCTCAAGAGACCGACCCCTCCGAGTACCGGTCCCATGGATCTCCAGAGCACCCCCGGAGTGGGAACACTGTTCCCCGATCCCATACCGCCGACCGGGAATGCGACCCCTACAGTGACAGCGACGCCGATTCACACCGACCTGTCCCGGCGACCCGACCCGGACTTAGGGTTCGCACTACCGCTCGGAAGAGCGTGCCCTTACCCGCTAGGATGACCTTCCGCGTCCCCGCTGGGGACGGGGCAGGGCCATCTTGTTGGGAACCGGAAGCATAAACATGCGCAGCGGATAACAAAAACTGATTCCCAAACAAGGATCCAATCCTAAAGTGTTCAGATACTATTAAGGATGTTTAGAGGATTACCTTTACAATAATAACTCTGAAACGCGAGTAGGGGATACACCGCTACTGACACCGGTTGAGATAGTTGCTAGACCACCACCAAGGATTACCCGAAAAACGACTCCGTACACCACCCTGGATCTGGACGCCGGTTTTGGGAGGAGAGAGAGAGAGAAAAGGCTTCTTGGGAATAAAAGAATTGAATTTAATGATCATAAACCCATAACCCTTATTTATATGGATAAACCTGGCAGAGTTTGTTTCCATATAAAATTCTTTTGGTAATTATCTCTACAAATAATTTCCATAATTAATTAATTCATCTAATTAATTAATTATAAATAGTTTAACTAACTATTTATTTAATTCTCTCATTAAATAATTAATAATCAATTAATTATTTCTCATGTAATCCAAACGTTCTCATTTTGGCGTGCAGCGGTGTGACCTACTAGTGTCTTATAACATTGGACACGGTAACCTCGTTACTGTCTCGCACACAATCCTAACAGACTCCCACTTGTGCTAGACATGTAACTGTGCTGTTACCATTATCCTAAGGAGGTCCCTAGCCAGACACTTAGGTTAACCAGGTTATAAGATCTTTTATATCCAGAGATAGAATTCATGCTAGAATTCGTACACAGGTTCATTCCTTTTGCACACGATATTTCTAAAATGATTTTAAGACATGGAGTGGAGGATTCATTTCTTAAATATCAAGTATTTCTTGACTCTGATTTCGATTGCCTGCGGTAACGGATATTACTAAATCACACCTGTTATTCTATCCGAGCGTGACCACGCGTTTTCTGCCAATCTTAATCCTCAAGGGGCCCGGAAATATCTCTCTTTTGAAAGAGGTGCAAATCCCTTCTTGACTACTTGCATTTGGATCCACGGCTTCCGCTGCATCTAGTCATGTCCCGTATGGCCGCCCTATTACGGTGCAGCGTTAGGACGTGCTAAGAGTACAGCAGTCCTCATGTTCCCAAACCAAGTATCTCAGGTCTAAGGACAACCTATCAAGTCAATGCTTATGACTGAGGCTCCATGAAGCAGACTTGACTACTGGTCACTTCCAATACTCAAACACTCTGATGAGTATCTATAAATACTTGGTCACATCACTTGTGCTTTTATTCTTTACTTTGAATAAATCATCAAGTATTTATAATAGCGTTAAACTCCCTATTGAAATTCCCATTTCAATAAGTGGCTACGGAAATTTAGATTTCATACAAAACTTTGTAAAATCATGGATACGTTAAATATGCGAAAAATAGTTAATTTAGAACAATCATGAATTAAAACCTCCATTTATTTTATCACACTGTAAAATTTACATGATTATAATGTTCAAAAATTAAACTATAGTAATAATTAATAAACTAAAAAACTAGCTACTGGCGTCCAGGTACTGCATCCCAATGGAATTTGCATGCGCCTCATGCTTCACCCTTACTAGTGGTTTTGTCAGCGGATCTGCGACATTGTCTTCTGTTGGAATCTTGCATATTCTCACATCTCCTCTTCCAATGATCTCTCGGATGAGGTGATACTTTCTGAGCACGTGTCTTGACTTGTGATGTTCTCTAGGTTCCTTTGCTTGCGCTACGGCTCCCGAGTTATCACAGAATATATCGATCGGTCTAGAGACACTGGCAACCACTCTGAGATCCGATAGAAAATTCCTTAGCCAGACAGCTTCCTTTGCCGCATCAGATGCTGCAATGTACTCTGCTTCTGTAGTTGAATCTGCAATTGTGTCCTGCTTCGAGCTCTTCCATGAGATCGCGCCTCCGTTTAGGGTGAAAACGTACCCTGACTGTGATCTAAAATCGTCTCTGTCGGTCTGGAAACTAGCGTCAGAATAACCGTTGACATTAATTTCATTTTCAGAGCCTCCAAAGACCAAGAACATGTCTTTCGTTCTTCTCAGATACTTGAGAATGTTCTTGACAGCCACCAGTGAGGTTCTCCTGGATTCTGTTGATATCTGCTCGTAACACTTACTGAGTAAGCAACATTGGGCCTGGTACATAGCATAACATACATAATCGATCCAATTGGTGAAGCATATGGAACCGATTTCATTCTGTCCTGATCTTGACTAGAAACAGGACATTGTGTTTTACTTAACACTATTCCATGTTGCATCGGGATGAATCCTTTCTTGGATTCATCCATCCTGAATCTCTTCAGAATTTTATCAATGTATGTACTTTGGCTAAGTCCGATAAGCCGCTTAGATCTGTTTCTGTAGATCTTTATGCCAAGTATATAAGCGGCTTCTCCAAGGTCTTTCATCTGGAAACATCTGCTTAACCAACTCTTTACACTCTGTAAAGTTGGAACATCGTTTCCTATGAGTAGAATATCATCTACGTACAAGACCAGGAAGGTTACTATGCTCCCACTGAACTTAGTGTAGACACACGGCTCGAACTCACTTTTGGCGAAACCAAATTCTTTGATTCGCTCGTCAAAATGTAAGTTCCAGCTTCGAGATGCTTGCTTTAATCCATAAATGGATTTTAGCAGTTTACACACCTTATTAGGATTCTTAGGATCTTTAAACCCCTCTGGTTGTTCCATATAGACGTCTTCTGTCAACTTTCCATTCAGAAAGGCTGTCTTGACGTCCATTTGCCATATCTCGTAGTTAAAGTACGCAGAAATGGCCATTAGAATCCTAATTGACTTTAGCATGGCCACTGGTGAAAAGGTTTCATCATAGTCGATACCATGAGTTTACGTGAACCCTTTTGCGACCAGTCTGGCCTTGAAAGTGTGTACATTCCCATCCATGTCGGTTTTCTTCTTGAAAACCCATTTGCGTCCAACAGCTCTACAGTGTTGTGGCAAATCAGTCAACTCCCAAACTTGGTTGTCGTACATGGATTGCATCTCGGCCTTCATGGCTTCCTGCCATTGTTCAGACTCATTGCCTGACACAGCTTCTCCATAGGATCCTGGTTCATTCAGGTCTCCACTGTCCTGAGAGACTAGAAACCCAAGATACCTATCTGGTTCTTGTCTTACCCTACTGGATCTGCGAAGGTCCTGTGTTTGCACTTCCTCAATCGTTTCTGATCGAGGTTCAACATTCTTATGTTGAATTTCTGGCTCAACAATTGGTGTAGTGTTTTCTTCGTCTACTACCTGTAGATCTACATCCTTTCTGGTGTTTCCAGAACTTAGAAACTTTTCTTCCAGAAATTTTCATTTCGAGCAACAAAGACTTTGTTCTCTTCAGGGTTGTAGAAATAATATCCCACGGTGGTTCTAGGATATCCTACGAAGAAACACTTGTCGGATTTGGGTTTGAGTTTTTCTGAGGTGGGTCGTTTGACGTAAACCTCACAGCCCCAAATTCTTAGAAAAGATATGTTGGGTTTCTTACCCTTCCATAATTCATATGGAGTCTTTTCTACCGACTTTGTTGGCGCTCTGTTCCGTATGTGTGCTGCTGTTTCGAGCGCATGTCCCCAGAATGACATTGGCAGCGTAGAGTGACACATCATCGTTCGTACCATATCAAGTAAAGTACGATTTCTCCTTTCTGACACACCATTCATCTGAGGTGTATACGGAGGTGTGAGTTGGGATACAATCCCACACTCCATCAGATGATTGTCAAACTCGTCACTAAGATATTCGCCTCCGCGATCTGACCGTAAAAACTTGATCTTTCTGCCAAGTTGATTCTGTACTTCATTCTGAAATTCTCTGAATCTTTCAAAGCTTTCAGATTTATGTCTCATGAGGTAGACATATCCATACCTACTGAAATCGTCAATAAAGGTTATGAAGTACCGGTATCCTCCTCTTGCTACATGACTAAATGGTCCACACACATCTGTGTGAATTATTTCTAATAAGTCAGTAGCCCTTTCATTTTCTTTATTGAAAGGTTGCTTTGTCATTTTGCCAGATAAACAAGACTCGCAATTATCAAAAGGTTTATAATCGAAAGTTCCAAGAAAACCTCCTTTTAGGAGTAGTTCAACGCGTTTCTTGTTTATGTGGCCTAAACGACAATGCCAGAGGTAAGTTTGATCCTCAATGTCTTTGGATCGTTTACTTATATGATAGATTTCACTACTGTTGTCTTGTAGATTTACTGTATATAGACCATTCACGGGTGTTGCTTTAAAATAGAAAATATTATCTTTAAAGACAGAAATCATTTTATAATCGTATTTATAATAAAATCCTTGGTCTACTAACAAATCAAAAGACAAAACATTCTTAATCATATTTGGAATATAATAACAATTATCCAGTTCCAAAACTAGACCCGAGGGTAAACTAAGACTATAAGATCCTACAGCTTCAGCTATCAGCGGAGTGCCTTCGCCAACTCGTAGGTTCGAACGGTCCTTCCTCAAAGTCTTTCTTCTAGTGAATCCCTGTAAATGATTACAAATGTGGTTACCACTGCCTGTATCAATTACCCATGATTCATAAGAAGTGATTAAGCAATCTATCATAAAGATACCTGGAGCATCGGGTAAACCGATCTCTATCTGGTCGATATTAATCGAGTGCTCGCAAATATCCTCGCTGCCGCATTCTAGGCAACTCAGATCTCCCAGCTCATCAATTACATCAGTGTCCATGAGATCTGCAGGTTCCGGTACTGGCTCTAGACTGGCCAGAATATCTTCATGAACTTTATCCACGTCTTTCTTTGGTTCCTTCATATAGGCACTAGCTGTGTCTTGAATCTCTTTCGTGAGGGAAAACCACATGAGGTACACTAGCTCTTCCTGAGTCATTTTGTATCCCAAACGTGATAAACATTTAAAGAGCTTTCGCATTTCAATGAGATGGTCTTTAATTGACTGACCACTTTTCAGCTTTAGTGAAAAGATCTCTTGCATGATCAGAAGTTTACCTGTGTGCTTATAGAGACCTAACTGGTTCTCTATATCTCTCACAACCTGGTAACATGATTTAACTCTTAAATCTCCCGTGAACTCGGGTGATGTTGAGAAAATCAGAATGGACATTACATCCGATTAATCTTCCAGATATTTAAAGTACTGAGTAAAATCCCTCTCGGGAGAATTACTCTCTGGTCGTGAAATAGGTTTTTCCAGAACATACAGCTTACCTTGTGCACGCAAGATATTATCAAGGTGCATTTTCCAAACTGGAAAATTTTGGCCTGTAAGCTTCCATTTACAGTTGATGAGTCTTAAGGATTCCTCAGGGGTATAAAACGGAATTACAGATTTTGACATCTACAAATTAAGAACAAATTCCAATTTTAGTTTATAATTACATAAATTCTAATAAATTATTACCCTTAAAATAAATTTATTAGACTAGAATCCATATTTCACATGTGTCGGGAAGCGTGTGATCATGTCAAACCGACTTATGCGATTTATGGTAGGTAAAACTATACCAATCGTATTTTAATTCGAAAATACGACTTCTAGATCGTCGGGACATCGGATATATAATCTGTGCATAGCTAGTCCCTCTAGTGCATTTTGGCCTGGTACCACCCAGTGAATAAATAATTACCAAAATAGACTGCACCACCCGGGACCTGGACAGACTCTGGCCGGTACCACCCAGAGATAATTCGCAGAGTTTTATCACCCTCCAGTTTCGGTTTGAACACGGGCGTTCATAGTGTGTGCACGTACAACGCCCTATGTACCTTACACCGGAGGTGCCCCTAAAGTGGGTTGCACTTACTGATCTATGATTTTAACAAGGGTTTTTAAAAACTGCCAGTATTCAAAAACTTGGATCCAAACACAAACTGTATTTGTATCTATTTTTGTCTTTTTAAAACATTCGGTTTATATTTAATTTTTTTAAAAGTTATTTAACAATTATACAATTAAATATAAACAACCACGCAATTTTAAAAGACATGTCATAGCCAAAACCCTTAAATCTATTGTCGTTTTGTGAGCCAACACAAAACGACGGTCTTAACCCTAAGTGACAGCAACACACAAGGCATGAACTTTTCGGTGCTCCCACTGGCTCCAAGATCCATCTTTGACTCCGTGCTCCGTCTTCGGTTTCTTCGGTTATTTTATTTATTACATTATAAAAGCGGGTTGTAAATGGCACGCAGGCCTCCCGTAACCAACGATTAAACAAATAAATAAATAAAATTACAATCACAGGTCTAGGGCTTAGCTATGACAACCACGATAAGCAGTTAAATAATACTGAAAAATGTAAAACCCTAACTGGTTTTTGTAATCACCATAAATTAATTTTAATTTAATGAGACAAACATAAAATTAATTTTATCCGGAGTTTCAGCCTATCTAGCTAAAACGAAACTTATCAACACGAAACCTTATCCAATACCCTTTCTGATAGCCACAATCGGTTGAGATCGTTACTATCGGTTATCGGGAAAAACTTACTAGTTACCGGCAATGATGGTAACAATCAAAATCGTCACCATCACCACCGGTTCCATTCATCGCCGCCGCCTATCACCGCAACGACAGCAGCCGCGAAGGCCGCCATCGCCGCCGATGACAAAAGCCGGCGGCAAAGCTTTCGCCACCACCGCCTATCGTGACCACCACCGATTGGTGGTTTGGTCCGGCGATCAACAGCAAACAACCACCGCCCCTGCCACGGCTCGGCCTTAGGGCTGCCGGTGGGCGGCCTGGTGGTTCGCGGTCAGTGTGGCGACGATGGCCGTAGCCACCGCCACCATCTTTCTTCCGCTGCCATCAAAACAGCAGTGCCACCGCCACCAATTGACACACCATCGCGGCCAATTTGTGGCTTGCGGTGGCCGATCGACTTCGGGAGCCAATCGCCGCTGCCGCCCGACGTGGCCGTAAGGTAGCCGGCGGCCTGGCAGGTGTTTCGTGGTGCTTCGACGATGACAACGATCATGAGCCGCTGCCACCACCGTACAAACAACGCCACCACCGTCGCCAAAACGTGGCGCGGTGGTCGATCATCGCAACGCCGCTGCCACCGGTTCGTGGTGGCCGGCTGTCGGTTTCGTATTGGTGGTTCCAATCGGCAAACTGCCATGAATCCACCACCGATGATCGCGGTCCGTGTGATAAACGATAAAAATCCAATTTTTTTAAGAAAACATATAAAAATCGAATTTCTAAACAAAAAAATCTAAACAATTTTAACCAGATCTAAACGTTTAGGAAGTGGCTCTGATACCACTGTTGGGAACCGGAAGCATAAACATGCGCAACGGATAACAAAAACTGATTCCCAAACAAGGATCCAATCCTAAAGTGTTCAGATACTATTAAGGATGTTTAGAGGATTACCTTTACAATAATAACTCTGAAACGCGAGTAGGGGATACACCGCTACTTACACCGGTTGAGATAGTTGCTAGACCACCACCAAGGATTACCCGAAAAACGACTTCGTACACCACCCTGGATCTGGACGCCGGTTTTGGGAGGAGAGAGAGAGAAAAGGCTTCTTGGGAATAAAAGAATTGAATTTAATGATCATAAACCCATAACCCTTATTTATATGGATAAACCTGGCAGAGTTTGTTTCCATATAAAATTCTTTTGGTAATTATCTCTACAAATAATTTCCATAATTAATTAATTCATCTAATTAATTAATTATAAATAGTTTAACTAACTATTTATTTAATTCTCTCATTAAATAATTAATAATCAATTAATTATTTCTCATGTAATCCAAACGTTCTCATTTTGGCGTGCAGCGGTGTGACCTACTAGCGTCTTATAACATTGGACACGGTAACCTCGTTACTGTCTCGCACACAATCCTAACACATCTCGGGTGAGAGGCCGAGGCGGATCCTCCTCGTCGTCGTCATCTTCGACATCGGCATCTCCACCGCCCTACCGACCATCGTCTCCAGTAGCCCCTGTCGCCCGACCCCCGCCTGTTGCCCGACCACCACCTGTTGCCCAACCGTCACCGGTCCTTAGACGCCCACCAATGGCTCGTGCCCCTGTCCTGTGCCTGAGGGGAATGACCCCGACTTAGTTAAAAACCCCAGAAAATCATAGATCAGTAGTGCAACGCACTCGGGACACCTAATGGCGTAAGGTACGCGAGCGTTGGAAGTGAGTAAGCCTTGGGCGTCCGCGTTCAAACCCCAAGTTGAAAGGGATGTGATAAATACACCAGTCCCAAGTGGTGGGATCTATTTTGGTTTGGTAACAATTCACCGTGTCGTATCGGGCAAAAACGCACTTAGAGGGACTAAAACATGTATGGTAAATCGATGTCCCGAAGAGATCTAGGAGTTATGTCAGTTAGATATGTGAGCTTAACAGAACTTCTATGGATTTCCAAAACTGGTAATCCTACCGAAGAAGTTATCCTTGTGAAATGAGTGAGGGGTCTCCATCAAAGAGTGGGGGAGATAACTCAGGTGGTCGAGTTATTCTCATAGTGATTGAGCGGAAAAATGTTATATGAGAGATTGGTTAGAAGTGAGGATGCTTAAAAGAATTGGAGGGTGTGAGAACAGAGTTAAAAGAAAACTAAAACTCTGCACCAACCTTTTCTAAGCCGGGCAACCACATAATCCATTGGTTCACACTCTTTGGTAACCGAGATTGAAACAAGGCAAAGCCCAATGCTGACTCTCGTTTTTACCCCACAAGCTACTCATTTCCTTCTTAACAAGGAGATGTTTTATTTCATCACGGGGACGCAGCACATAATCTATCAGGTTTTCATTTGGAAAATCGATATTGAAATAGAAGGAAGCTGCCCTGCCTTCGAACTTCATTTCTTCACATCGAGTCGTGAAATGTTTTCACAATTTGAGCATTATGAATGCACTTGATGCTATTTTCTTTCATCACAAATACACAAAAGAAATTCGTTCCTTTGTCGGAACGTTCATAGTAATACTTCCAGTATTTGCGATGATTGAACCGAAGCCCTGGGGAGTGATCATCACTAAAGCTCTTTATATAGTGCATTTGTTGTACTGAGTTGCTTTGTGCTTCTCACAGCCATTCCAACTGATTCATTAGGTGTTTCAGGATTTTCCCACTTGACTCTGAATTTGAAAAGATTCGGATTACTTTATGGAATTGACGGTATTTCTTTGGAGTAAAAAGGGGAATTCTGGAGTAACAAGGAGGAGATGGTTATGTGAGATGGTTTTTGATTTCCTTGGTGGTTTTTTCACATGTTTGTATCTTTACGAGACGATTTATATGATCATACATTTCTATAGTTTTGATGATTATTTCATATTTCATCAAAAAGGGGGGGATGGTTTAGAAATGTTTTTGAAGATACTTTGGGGAGATGGATCCGAAATGTAAAGTCGAGAATGATTCTTGAAGATACTTTGAGGAAGTCGAGAGACAATTACGAGATACTTCAAGATGATCAGAATATTCCAAGTATTGAAGTTTGAAGATTGGTTGCAGATTCTTCGTTCATTAAAGCTTCTTGTTCAAAGTTTGTTAAAGCTTCATGAAGATTTGGATGATTCTTGAAGATTATTATCGAAGCTTATTGTTCGAAGAAAGCTTATTGTTGGTGTTCAAAGTGTTGATGCTTTCTTGAAGACGTTTGCCTAATTCTTTTTGTGATCTCGAATCCAAAGGGGGAGATTGTTGGATGCAAAATCGGATTGTATCCGAGATCACAAGTTGGTGCTCAAAGTGAAGACAAAGGCAAAGTCAAAGTGGTCTACAAAGTCAAAGCTTGCTTCTATTGTTTACTTCCTTTAATGTTCTTTTGTAATAGTTTGCAATAGTTAGGGTAAAAAGTGTAAATGGTATAAAGTTGAGGGTGTAATGGGTTTGAGTATAAATAGCCCTTTGTGATGTCGCTGTTAGGGGTACGCTTCATTGTCAAATGAGAATGAGTTGATAGCTTTGGAGCTTAAGTGTGTGTGCTCTTGGTGTAAATACTAGGTGTAAACATTTTGATCAAGATCAATGACATTTGGCTATTCAATTCATCTCTACTTGTTTGTATCATGATTAGAACTTGAATCTGGAACTACAGAACCCGAGTTCGAGCTCTGGGGGACGCATTCTAGAGGTACGGGGGCTTCGACCCCGGGCTGCATGCTTTAGCAATCGTGCTTCGGCCCCCTAAAATTGCCGGGTATAAGTCTGGGCCCAATGTGGTCTGGGATACCTCTTCCAAAAAAATAATGAAAGCGGTTTGCGCCATAGTTGTCCTATCAATTTATATTACATTTCAACAGTATTTTGTTGATTTGTTTCGTTGTATTTTTATAACTTCCATTCTCCCCCGCAACGCGGGGTCAAAAAACCTTACGTCCTATATGTGTAAGAATAATTATTTTTAAGAATTTAATTAACAGTAACATATGATTTAAGGATTCTATAGGAAATAAAATGATGCATTCTAACGTTCGAAGACCCCTTGAAATAACTTAATGGCTCGGGGAAGGCGCCTATCACGGGGGAAAATGAATTCAATACAGTTAATTAAAGGTGTAATATATTCCTTTCTTTATTTTTTGTTTTATTGCTTTAATTAATATAGTTTAGTTTGTTAACATGTGAAGAACTTTTCTAAACTAAAATAGAGAACATCCATTTTTTTCATTTCTAAATTGCTCCAACAACACAATTATCTAAAATAGAGAATCAAGGGAAAAAATCTCAATTTCGAAATTATTTATATTTATGCGTTAAGGAAAGAGAAATACATTTTTTATTCATTCGACCAGTGCATGAGGATTAATTTAATATCATTTTACATAAAAAAAAATTAAAAGGTTTGTTGGGATCATAAAATTATTGATTTTTAACTAATATTATTGTTAATGAAATCTATAAATTAGGAAATGTGCTGAAGATAAATAAAATTTATTTTGAAGTTTTGATTACAATAATTGTTGGTTTCAAGAAAATTTTTCCTTCTTTTTGATTTCGAAAGAACTTTTTGGTGATGCATCCCTTGAAGTTTTGAAATTAATAAGATAAAACTATCCTAAACGATATGGTTGCAACTTACCAAAACTAAATAATTATTAAGGTTTGTCCATGATTTAGAATAGTCATATCTACACATGATACTTTAAGTTAGCGGGATACGTTTATACGAGGTTTTTGTTTGGATCTTCTACACTAGTTAGCCAAATGTGTAATATAATAATTAGGTTTAATATCAAATTTATATCACTGATATGTGCATGTTGATAGTTGGAATCGTATTTTTAATTAAAAATCGCTATATTAGTTGGTTAAAAATAAAGTCAAAATATAACCTAATAATTATAGACTTCGATTATAAAGAATTCGTACACTTTTGTAGAAACATCGTGACAAAGAACATGTCTTGCTATTTGCTAAAGGTTACAATTTTGATTGATTCTATCCATAAACAAAATGCACAAATAATAAATACTTCATCTGTCCCAAACCTATTTTTTTCCTTTGACTTTCTATAGTTTTTCTTTTTCGATATTGACCTTAAATATTTATGTTTGTTTTGTATAATAGATGATGAAAAATATTTGGATGGATTGTGTTTAAATGTATTTTTATTAATATAATGTTTATCATGCATTATATAACACAACAACATTTTATTTATTTTATATTTCATTTTTTTACTACATTTGGTCAAAAGGTATTTTATAATCGCACATGCATATGCATTAATATGCAGAGAGTTTTCCTACAAATATGGTACTCTCCATAACAATTTCTTACACCATGTCATAAGATCTAAAAACAAACGATACATTCAACTTCATCAATATTTATATTTTGAATAAACATAGTAGAACGATGGCGGAGGGGATGTTGATGAAGTTTTTGTGCATTGCGGTGGCTTTCATGGTGGTGTCAACATCTAAAGCACAAATTGTTAACACTAAAATATGTCTTCCAATCTGGGCAAAAATTAACTCTTGCTCTCACTATCTCAAATACAGTGCTCAATTGGTGCCGAAGTGTTGCAGTGGTGTTAAGAGAATGAACGATGATGCGAAATCAACCATCCAAAAGAAAGATGTATGTTCTTGCTTGAAGGATGGTATTACTTATCTCGAATTCAATCCTGACAACGCCCTCGGGCTTCCTGGCAAGTGTAGTGTTAATCTTCCTTTTAAGTTCAGCAACAAGACCGATTGTTCTAAGTATGTTCAAGTTTATACCTTTTTCTTTATAATTAAGTCATAGTTGATTGATGCTTTTTTTAAATGTTAATGAGTTTTCAAAAAACCAATCATTTTGGGTAATATTTTATGTTTCAAGATATACCTATTTCTTGACTATTGCAAAAAGATTTAGTAAGCTTACTAAATTCTTTTGGCATTTCAAATATTAACCAAAAAATATTTTTTATGATTGTTAATTGCTTTTAGTAGTCAAAAAATTTGGACTGCTTTTCCACGGTTTACCGGCTGTTTCTTTTTTATGTAGTCGTATGGAAAACAGTTAGAAAATCGTCGAAAAAACCATCGAAAAATAGAAAAATTGTCGATAAAAGCTATCGACAATTTTTCTGATGGTCGGTAAAAGCTATCGACAATTTTCCTGATGGTCGGAAAACAGTCGATAAAAGTTGTCAGAAAAATTGTCGATAGCTTTTATCGACCAACTTTTTAGCAACGCTCCTTTCCTCAGAAAACCATCGGTAAAGCCTATTTCTGGAGGTTTACCTACTTTTTCTATCGCCGGTAATACCTTTTTTAGTAGTAACGATTTGATATTTATACGTCAAAAATGGTTAATTTTCTTAAAGATCACTTGTTTGGTAAAAAAGCTCATGTATTTTGATTTTTGTTTATATTGGCCAGATAAACACACAACCTTTTTAATAAGAGTTCATACCTAACTAGCACTGTACTTAATAGTATATTTTGGATATTAAATTTATTTTCTTAATTATCTTATGAAGGGGACATTCCATATATTGGATTGCTCAAAATAAATTAATAATTTAAATGTCAAATAAAATGTGGTCTTTTCTATGAAGTGGATAGAGTATGAATTCTTTTGATAACTAGCGTTAATATTGTACCTTGTGTGCGGTGATGAAACTTTTATATCAAGATAATATAAAATTGATATCAGCCAATAGACTTCTTTATTTAGTCAACCTCATGAATTCTAAGAATAGAACCCGCCTCACAAAAACACAATTTCAAAACCAAAAAACTCATGAACTAATTTTACTTAAAATTCCAAAATACATATATTAATATATTAATAGTCTTCAACGACCATTTATATCTATTAACAATTCATAAGAATTTTATATTATTGATTTTAAGATTATTTAGTCATTTCTCATGCATGCGTTGCACGAATAGTAACTCTGAATATATGCATAACTGAATACAACATCCAAGTCATATACATCTTTCTCTATATTATAAAGTTATAAAAGGTTTTTATAAAAGTAACATGGGGTTTTCGCTCCAATTAGTAGACAACAATTTCTCAATACTCATTTGATTTGTAAACATGGCTTCATCGATTAGAATATTAATGACATTTGGAAGACGAGTCAATTGCATATGGTCAGAAGTAGTAGAATGTCTTCGAATCAAAGATTTCGCTGCTTTCAAAGTTATGATATATTTTATTGGAAGTCGTTGAACCACATTGGTTGCTCCTATTGAACATAAAAACAATTGGTAATATGAAATTGTATATGAAAATCTATATGTAACTAATCTATAACTAGCATGCCATGTGTCATATTCTGATGAACCGGTTTCGGTATTTTCCCACCTAAAACATGTATCTAGACGCAATTTAAATTATCAGTTCATTTAACACAGTCATACCTACCCCTTCTTAAATCTCTCATTATTTCAATTCATTTAATTTATGTGTTACATTACTACCCTTATAGTACCAATGAATGTCTAGCCCAGCGGTGGTAAGTAACATCCTTGCGCTTGCCTTGAAAGATAGGTTGGTGCGGGTTCGAGCCCCGCTCGGTACAAAAAATGACAAATGCCTTATAGACCTCTTCTGCGGTATCCAACTCTTGACCGGTCTTCGGGTCGGTTCAGGGGTGAGTTCATGGGTTGGCCTTCGGGTCGGCTCATGGGCGCGGGGGATTAGTCGGTGCCCGTATGAATCCGGATACCCCAGGAACGTGTGTGTGAGTTAAAATGCCGTTCAAAAAAATTACTACCCTTATAGTTACATATACAGTTTACCTTAAATTTCATATTTTTTCCATTTTTCATTTTTTACTTTTATATATAAACATAAAAAATCTATATGAACTAAGGAGAGTTAAAAAAACATTTATACATTTCACAAATTATACCATTTTAATCGTTTCGTCAATAACTTCGAAGTTAATGAGTTTATATATCTTATACTTTTAGTTTTCTTTTTACACCCTAATCGTATTAAAATTAACCAAAATACATTTCTTTTTATTTTACAAACTATACTATAATATTTATCTCATTAATGTTTTCAAAACAAGTTTGTTATTAAATATTTTTCATAAGTATCATAAGTATGTATAGAATTTTTCAAGAATGATAAAATGAGATATTTTTAAACTTATACATGATTCCAGTCGTTTGTGGAAACCAAGCATTTCGCAAATTTAAACATGCACAAACACATCATAAATGCACAAACTCGTTTTTTATAAGAGTAGCATTTTGCACACAAAGTTGCTTAGGTTCATTGATATAATTTTAGGAATCTCTAAAATTGGGTTAAAGTGCATAAGGGTATGATAACAAGAGATCTAGAACATATGATAGTGCACACACCTAATAATGGAATATGAAATCATAAAAATAAAGGAAAAATGATCACCAAATGATTTGTATTCACTGGAATAAGAAGAACAGCGTAAACTATGTAAATTTTCTCAAAACCTAATGCTCTCAAACTTACTATGCGGGTTAAATTGATTAATTGCGTGAATTCGTAAGGAATACTAGTGCAAATCCTAACTATATACTACAATCCCATGTGACTATGACCAATTAGAATAAGCCAGCTAGAGATATACGAAATTAGTGAGATATACATGTACAACTCCCGAATCCATTGTAACTGCTTCACATAATTAACACATAAATTGTCCATTTGATTTGAACATTAATGAATCATTATTAGGAGAAACTATTCTTCAAAAGTCTACTACCACAAAGCTTTAAACTGGATCTAGGAAGCTCTGTGTGACTTGTTCGTACCTCTGATAAACTTCTTCTAACAGAGTAGCTTTTGTCGGTTCTTGATGTTTTGTGGTCTTCAACAGATTTCTAAAGTTAGAATATTTTTAAACACTTCTATACACAAAATTGGAGCTAACAAGTACCTAACCCGGTCTACTCCTCATCTTATTGATTTCTACCTCGCAGTCGAATGTTCATGCAAATCAAACTATTATTTCTCGTTGTTTCAAAATGATCATTGAAAAATATATAATTTCTATTCCCTCACCAAAGTATATGCAAATTCTTTTTCATATTGCTAATCTTCAAGCAGACTATAGGTACTTGATTACCTTTTTAGATGCAAAGGAAAAACAACTTACTCTGAAGGTTATGAGTTTTATTTGAAAGCCAAAAAAACTGAAAATATTGTTTTTTATGATGTTTGACATTAAATTAGAATAAGGTTTTTGCGCGATTTTACCCTTATGCTTGAACTTCTGAACCACTTTTTTTTCTTTCATCATCTTAAAACCCAAAGTTCGAGTTTTTTTTATATATACAACATAGTTATGACATACAGATGGTTAATGAACAACTATGGAACGTAATTTCACTAATTGAAATCGAAAAATGTGGTTGGTCAAAGACCTATCACTAACTTCAATCGAATAATGTGGAAGGTTAAAGAGACTCCATTCCCAACGCTAACTCTTAATACATTTCTTGATCTTTACGCCATTCTAGTTCTCACTTTTTTATACCAATGGTACGGAGGCATGGGGCAACACCAGATCAAGATCATGAACTTCTATCCATTCATCATAACTGCTTTTTATTTTCATCTGACAACACTATGGTCTCATCACACTATGGTATGGATTTCCATGGAAGTCCACTTTTATAGATAAGTTGAGTCTCATGGAGGGAGGGGTTAAGTTTTGTTTCTCGTCAACGGTGCTAGGGTGTAAGGAGTTTAAAGGATTTTAGGGAAGTTCTCCGTAGACGATGGTGTTAATGTGTATAAAGTATAATATCATATTCTTCATATATAAAAATTTTAATGAACTTGAAGAGAGGGAAAAAAATCACCAAAATGTCTTCCAATTTAATGTATTTAACAAAAAAAAAATTTATTGTTAGATAGATAAAAACAACATAAAATATAGACAAATATAAGGAACCAAAACCATGTTAATAAAATTTAGAAACAAGTCCATATAAAATTACTAGTTAATAATGAAATGAACCTTACTTTTTTTTTCAAGTCTAAATGCCAACAAATTATATTTGAAATAAGGTAATTGTAATTTTTTATATGGTTGGTTTTGCAGGGTGAAATGAGAAGTGTGCTGAAGACATGCGTACTGAAAGATATAATTGGGACGAGAGTTTCTAAAACAAATAAAATGAAAACTATTGAAATTAAAATATTGAAAGCCATATTTTCTTTTGTTCATGAACATATACATACATGTGTGTGTATATATAAGGGTTGGTTCACGTAAGACCAAGTTGTTTTCATTACACTAAAAACACAAATATTTTACATTTGAAACTTCACAGCAAAATCCAAACATTCACAACAAAAACATTGTGAAGTTTGCCTTCATAATGTTTTGTTGTTGAGTTTCAGGTGTAAAATATTGGTCCAATCTCAAGAAAAGAGCTTGGTCTTATATGTTCCGTAATATCTCTCTTACTATATATGTATATATATATATATTTGTGTGTGTGTGTGCGCAACGCATGTTTCTTTGCTTTGTATTGTCATTGCCTGTAAAGATTATCTTTGTATATAATGCTATAACATTATAAATCAACCCCTCTCTCCCTCTATAACACTATCTTTTTATATAATACTTGTTACTCGCAGTGAAATCTTCTCATTATTTTAAAATTATGTTATTTTCTATCACTATAGTTGCCACATGGTTATATTTTTTGTCTCACAAAGAGCACAAGGTTAACTTTCTATGTTTGAAAGAAACAAGAAGTGTTGGTGAATACTTTGAGATAGTTCGTACGATTTGGTGGAATAATAGTTACTGCTGTAGTTCAGTGGAACAAATGGTTGTTCGGGAGGACTCTACACAATTTGTTACCTGAGATGTTTTTCTATTGGGGAAGAGATGAAAAATTGGAACTTTTGTTGTTATCTAAGGTAAGTGGAACTCGATTAACTTAAAGTGTGGAGTTGGAACCGCATACGCAGCATAGGATGTTAGAAGTAAACGAGAGCTTTATTATCAAATCGCTCCCTTAATTAACAACGGGCTTGAAGTGATGTAGATTCTTTGCGGAGACTTCAACGAAGTCAGGTCACGAGCGGAGAGAATGAGGTCCCTCTTTGTAGCTAGAGGTTTGTACGTTTTTAAGGATTTCATTAGCTCTATCGGCTTTATTGATTTTAAGCTTAAAGGTAGGAACTTTAGCTGGATGAACTCAAGTGATTAGAAGTTTACTGAACTAGACAGATTGTTGGTTTCCATAAATGTCTTTCACAATTGGCCTAATGTGGGGGAAACGATCTTGAAGAGAATTTACTTAAACCAATACTCCATTGTCCTTTACGCTAGGAGTTTTGACTTTCGACCGATTCCATTTAGATTTTTCAACTCTTGGTTCCAAGACCCCAATCTGGCTAATGTGGTTATGGGCTATTGGGAAACCAACTCTAGGATGGAGAATTAAGGTTTTATTTAGAAAGCATAGAACCCTTAAAAAGGAGATAAATATTGGAGAGCTAAGCGTGTGAAGGAAACAAATATGCACTCCGATGCCCTTAAAAATGTAACACTCCAATCCAAAATTCATAATTTAACATAAAAGTAACCTTAGTTGCGGAAAATGGTACTTAAAGTTAAAACTTTATAAAAATGGATTCAGTAAGTTAAAACTCCAAAAACATTAATGTATTCAACTCAATTCTCAAAAAGAACATAGTTCAACTATGACAATGTATAAAACTCATCCAAATTCAAATGTGTTCATAAACTAGTTTAAAAAAGTTCCATCCATTTAGAAGTAGAGCTGAGCCTCAGCCACATCGGAGCTTCATGCATGAGCCTTTCCTTTATCTTTGGAGGATGTACCTGCCACTAAAAACATAAACCACAACGGGTTAAGCTTTACGCTTAGTGAGCACAAACCAAACTCTATAGCAACATATATCACATAATCATCGTACATAGAAACAAGAACTAGATATGCATCAATCCCTTTGTCCTTACGGCTCAATACCATCAAGAACTAACAGACACTATTACCAGACTATTACACTACTAGTACCCATGATGGCTACATACCAGTCTTATTCACACCATACATTGTACACATGCAATTAGCATATATGATCATATAGGAGTAGGTTAACGTACTTGCTTGCGAATGATGTCCAAAACACGTATTTGAATCACCATAAGAACTAGTTCAGGCACCTATAACATATACACAACATGCACACATAAACAACTACTTAAAAATAATCTCTAAAGATCGTACCTACACCTTAAGCTTATGACATAGTAAAACTATCTCGACAACTCTCAAATTGTACCATTAAACATCCCTTAGGATACCCCCTTAGGACGCCCTAAAAGAAAACCCCAAATCATCGTCGCACGGAAAAGTCCCGGGAACACATATTTGTATCGCCAGGTTATCGAAGGGTATAACCGCATGGTAACCCGCCGATAGGTCGGATCATCCCTTCACGGATTTCAGCCCCAAAATTGTGGGTTATGACCCCAAAACAATTTTCTAGCGATTTTCACCCTCCAAAATCAAATATAACAATCCCAATACACTATTTATCAATCCATTAACATAAACCAACTCTCAAACAACCAATTGATGATCGATTGATCATCAATTTCACAACTAAACTAACCAAAACCCTAACCTATCTAGACTTCAAATTAATTAAAAAACCATGAATTAAAGTTCATAGCTTGAAGAATTCCACCAACACTTGGAATTCTTGATTGCTAACCCAAATGATGCTCATTCTCTCTCAATTGAAGCACCAAAATCGCTAACCTTTTTTTCTCTCTCTCTCTCTCTCTATCTCTCTCTGTCTCTCTCAAAATGGTTCCAGACAACCAAAAAGAGAAAAAGAGGTTTCACCCTCCTTATATACCTGATACTCTAACCCCTACACTTTCGACTTGACCAAAACAACCCCTAAGTCCTGCAATTTTACATAACCAACCCAACATTAACTTAGTTTTAACAAAACAAGTTAAATACTTAACTTTGGAAAATGGGGTGTTACAACTCTCCCCCACGTACCAAGATTTCGTCTCCAAAATCGCTTAGACATGGAAGAGCTCCGGATAATTTGACCTCATCTCGATTTCCGGTTCCCACGTCCACTCTGATCCCTTGCGATGCTCCCATTGGACTTTCACCAACCCAATTTCTTAATTTCTTAAGGATTTAATCTTCCTTTCAAGGATTGCAATTGGC
This sequence comes from Centaurea solstitialis, assembly GCA_030169165.1. Classification (NCBI taxonomy): domain Eukaryota; kingdom Viridiplantae; phylum Streptophyta; class Magnoliopsida; order Asterales; family Asteraceae; genus Centaurea; species Centaurea solstitialis. The sequence goes on along the minus strand of CM058045.1, from coordinate 28,921,609 downwards.
CTTTCCATATAGTTCAGCCGTTCTTTAACTTGGATGTCTTCTAAAGGAACATGTGTCGACTCGTCAGCCAAACACTTTCTCAACTAAGACACATGAAAGGTGTTGTGTATCTGAATGAGTTCTAACGGTAACTCCAGTGAGTACGCAACCTTACCCACTCCAGCTACCACTTTAAATGGTCCCATGAACCTAAGGCCTAGCTTACCCATCTTGCGGAATCAAAACACCCCTTTCAACGGTGACACCTTCAATAAGACATCATATGCCACATTGAACTGCAAATCTGATCTATGCTTGTTAGTGTAGCTCTTTTGACGACTCTGGGCAGTTTGCAACCGTTCCCGAATCATTTCAATGATTTTCGACAGTTTTTGAAAAATCTCGGTGCTTCCTAGCTCTCGTTGACCCCTCTCCCCAGCAAATCCGAGTCCTGCACCTCCTTCCATATAGCGTCTCATACGGAGGCATGCCAATACTGGCATAGTAGTTATTGTTGTACGAGAACTCGGCCAACGGTAGATAGGTATCCCAGCTACGACCAAAGTTAAGTACACATGCCCTCAACATGTCTTCGAGAGTTTGAATCAACCTCTTGTTTTGCCCATCGGTCTAAGGGTCAAACGCAATGCTGAAGTAGAATCTAGTGCATAAATCTTCATGGAACTTCCCCTAGAAACGTGATGTAAAGCGAACATCTCTAACTGAGATCAACATGACCGGAACACCATGTCTGGCTACGACTTCTTTGACATAGATATCAGCCAATTTCTTAGATGTAGAGCTCTCGTTAATGGAAATAAAGTGGCCACTCTTAGTTAACCTATCCACGATCACCCAAATGGCATCTACATTCTTAGGAGTATGGGGTCACTTCGTAATCAAGTCCATCGTTATGTACTCCCACTTCTAAACTAGTATATCGAGAGGCTGCAACTTCCTATGCGGCCTCTGATGCTCGGCCTTAACTCTCAATCAAGTTAGGTACTTCACCACATAACAAGCCACATCCTGCTTCATTTTCGGCCACCAATAATCAGTCTTTACGTCTCGATACATCTTGGTAGCTCTAAAATTGGTAGAGAATTTGGATTTGTGAGCCTCATCTAACAGGGTATGCGTTGCCTCACATGACACCGACACCCAAACCCGAACAAAATGAGTCGAAAGCGCCAGACTATTTGGTACTAACTTCACTATTTGACCCTTGATTCACTCTTTCTTCTGTCTCTTCTCCTTAACCGCATCCTTCTAAGAGTTCTTGATCAACTTAAGTAAGTTGTCATCGTCAATTTCATCAAAGGTACACGCAGGAAGACGTTATAGTTCTTTCGGCTCAATGGATCTACCGCCATATTAGCCTACCCCGGATGATAAAGGATCTCACAGTCATAGTCTTTCACGACATCCAACCATCGTCATTTCCTCATATTCAGATTTTGTTTATCTAGGAAATAGCAAAGGCTTTTATGGTCAGTGATCCTGACAAAATTATACATGTTTTTCTTGATCTAGTTCCCCACTTTTATGTATGATTTGGGAAATAATTGTCTTAAAAATGCTTCATTTGTAGTTTTGCAATTTTGGAGGGCATTTGGAGAAAAAGGATGAAAAAGAGGGTAAAAAGCGTCAAAGATGGAAACTTTGTGAAAAGATGGAAAATATGAATTAAATGGTTTCCAAAATGGTGCTTTCTTTCTCTCCAAGCAAGTTAACTTTCTCTCAAAGAAAAGCATCTTAGTAGATAAGGAAGGAAGATCAGATAATTTATTCCAGAATGTTCCATCTGTCGGGCTTCGGGCCGTGAAAGTGGGCTTGCGAACGCCAAATGAGCCTATCATTTTAATTATAAATACAAGCTTAGGGCTATTAGTTTTATTCATTTAGCTTTCATTTAATACTAAATAAAAAATTTAGAGTTAGGTAGAGATGGGAACCAGCTAGTGTTTCCCATCCGAGAAGATGGAGGCTCGAAACAACACGCGGAAGAGATGATTCGAGAGGAGGCTAGTATGGTTTGATTTAGTATCTGTGATAAACATATCTATGTGTTAGTCTCTTATGTGTTATACATTGGATTGATGATTTTATATTTGGTTTGAGGTTTATTCATAATAAATATGGTTCTTAATTGGTTTAGTTCTTTAATAATCTTAACTTTCGCTACTTGAAATCGTTGGTTGGGTTTATTTGCTATCTGACGATTAATGAGTAGATTTGTATCGTATTAATCAACCTTCTTTACGTTTCACTTTGGTGATCTGGTAAGTAATCTCTTTGGATTGAAGTAGATTGGAAAGTACGGTCCGATAAACTAGTTATGAATGACTAATTCACCTGGATTAATTCACAATGAATGAATCATAGGGAATCTAGACATCAAAGTGTTGAACTATTTAGTTCAACCAAGTATAAAATTAATGTTAATTTATTCATTGTGAATACAGTTTTCTTTGATGTGTGGTTGTTTATTAGTTTTCGTACTTCTTGGTTAGGTCTATTATTACTTGTTAATTTTTTCTAAATCAAAATCCCTTTTCCAAAAAGCAATCTTTTCTTAGATTAATTAATTAAATCTTTAACGTTTAGCTTAACTGTTCCTAGTGGTAAGAACGATACCTGGACATAGCTACACTAAACCCGATCAGGTACGTTTGCCAGTGAATTGTGATAATTAGTTGGATAATTTTAAAGGGTAAAACTTGGTTTGTTTTGGTTAATAATTTATATATATATTTTCGTACATCAAGGTTTTGGTGTCGTTGCCGGGGAACGGTTGCTTAGTTGAATACTGAAGTTGCTTACTTGAATACTGAAGTTTAGTTGATTAATCGACCCTTGATTGAGAATTTAGTTTCAGTCAAGTGACTTGCTTTTTAGTTAGTTTTATTTTTATTATCCTTTTATATTTTTGTGCTACTCTAGGTGTTCTTGTTAGTTTGTGTTGCAGATATGAGTATTAGAATAAATCTATTCGGGAGTTATCAGAGAAGAGAAGAAAAGAAGCTTCTCGATGATGATGTACCGATGTAGCAAACTAGGAATCACCAACAGGGGTTCGCTTGAAAGCACTACCATCCATCCACAAGCCGAACAGGAATCCAGTACAGATGATCTCTTGAAAGAGTCTTAGATGATGCAAGTTTCAAGAGTCAAAGTCACTTCAACGAATAATGGAGGAATTTGAAAGACTTATACAGTCTAATGATTTGCCTCCTAAGGAACCTAAGGTAAGTTATACAATTGCAAACTCCAAGGATTCTAATGAAGATTCATTGTTATACGATAAATCATATCCATGGATGGAGGAGATGGAAGGTGCAGAATTTGATGATTGGTCTTTGGATGATCTTGAACATGATTTGGAAAATTGGGGGGGGGGGGGGAACTCTAAAAGACAAAAAAAAATCGATTGATAAGCCTTCAACAATAAAGAGTGTTGGTCCCAAGGGGTGACCTTCAAGTAAGGAATAGTGTTTGGGATTATAGAAGGGGGATTGAATATAATCATTCAAATTTTCAGTTTTAAATTCTATGTTTATAGACACTTTGAATTTACAGATTGTTTGCGGAAAAGAAAAAATTATATCTAATCTAAACAATCTAAGTTACAATCTTTCATTATGCACTAAGTGAGAAGGGTAAGAAAAATTAAGAATAAGAAGGATAAAGAAAGAAAGGAGTAGGGTAGAAAGACAGATGATGAAGAAGTATGGAGAATATTTTCATCACGTCCATTTATACCCTTTGCATTAAAAGCATGCAAACCTACTATTGTGTAGGTGTCACACTTCTAGAGGTCCTTTGTACTATTTACTATAAACAAATACTTTTGCATGTTGTGCAAAATAGTTCTTATATAAACTGTAGCCTTGAGGTCTGATAAGTACAGAGGGAACAGTAAAGTGACTATCCTTGTGTACTATTTGTGTCAGTAAAGGCGTGTAATCCTTTTATGCATTAGGTAAAGACATTTATGTAATCCTTTAGGATCAGGATACTGATTAGCGAGGAAGGCCCTGATACTGATGAGGATCAGGGGTCACTGTATCCTGATGGTCTTCAGGAAGTCATACGAAATTGATCAGCCTGCTATCACTGAGTTTCGTCTTCAGATCACGAGCATGTTGTTCCTGTCATCAGCTATTTCTTCGACGTCGCTGATGGTTCTTCGAGATGATCTTTATGTCTTCAGGAGGTCTTCACTTGTGGTCAGGATTAGCAGTCTCCAGAACAGACTCTTTCAACACCTGATCTTGATCCTAAAAATTAAACTTACAAACTACAACTTAAATAACAAGGAATAACACTAAACAAACTCAGTGATAATTCCTCAAGCTGTAATAGAAGCAAAGACCTATTCACTAAGTAAAGTATAAGGATAGTTATCATTTTATCAGGTCTTAGGAGAGCTGGATCAACAATCTCCCCCTAAATGATAATGATAAGACAACAGAGAAATTGTCTAAGTCTAGAAACTTATAAAAATTCAGTCTATAAGTAACAGTAGGAAATAGAACTCATAAAGATACATGTTCCATTTACTGTTTTCAGGGATCTTTTTCAGTACTATGTTGGAATAAAGTACGATCCACTTAAATGAATTTTCATTAATCTTATATGATCAGTGTACAAGAGCAAAGAAAATACACAAGTACATAAATGAAATAGTGAAAGATGAAATTACAAAAAAAATTCCTAACTATCAGAAACTTCTTCCTTGACTTGTATGGTGAGAGTGGTTTCTCCATCAACAATTCGTCTATCATGTATGGATCCGACAGCATGGACGAATTCCTGGGCATCTTTGTTAGACCTCTGTATTGTGAAGAGTCAGAAGTCTATGTTTACTTGCTTTCAGTAGTTTAATTTCCTTTATTTTGAACAATTAACTTGGTTATATGCCGTTGTTTAGAAGTCTTAAACTTTGGGGGCCAGTTATGTCTTTTTGTAATTCCCTCTCATTGCTATATATAGAATGAGAGGTTTAGGGTTTTAGGTTTAATGCTTTGATCAACATTTTGGGTGTAAGAGACTTATTGCAATATATTGAAGCATTCACCATTGTTCGTTGTGTTAATCTTTTCTTCTTGATTTCATTCCACCTCTTCTCTCTATTGATGTTGGGACAAACAATTGGTATCAAAGCTTGATCCATTGTTGTTTCCTTGGCTTGATGTTTGTTTTTAAAGGGTTTTCAAAGTGTTTTTTCAAAAGCTTTTTGGGTTGTTTTAATCAAAAAAGCCCTTTAAAAGAAGTGGTTTTAAGTGTTAAGTGATTCCCCTAGTCTTTTATACTGTTTTTACACAAATTGGGGGTCTTAACACTTAATTTTTAAGTGTTTTTGGGCTGTTTTGAAAAGATTTTCGGAGCTTCTGTGCAGGTTTTCCGAATCGGAAATCATGAACTGATTTTTCAGTTCAAAATTTACGAATCGGAAATTGTACTATTCTCCGAATCGGAATTTGTGCCTTTTTCGAATCGGATAACTCGTTTTCCGAATCGGAAATTAGGCCTTCTGATTTGGGGTTTTCCTCCTTTGTTTCTCTATTTCCGAACTGAAGTTCCATTTTCCGCATCAAGCATTTTTCGAATCGGAAAATACCATTTTCCGAATCGGAAAATCTGCTTTTCCGAACCCTTGCCTGTGAGCCAAATCCGATTCGGAAAACATCAATTTCCAGATTGGATTTCGCCTCTTCGGGCCAGAACTCTTGCAAAATTGTTTCTCAAATCCGACACTTAGCTATTTTCCAAAAAAATTTCAAAACTTGAAGCTAACTGTGTCCCGAGGCGCTCAAGGTATCTGTTTTTTTTCCAAACGTTTTTGTCAGCCAAGTGATTCATACAATGAGATCCTCTTTGAGAGAACGAGATGTCGAAAGAAATTATCGGCATCGGATCCGAGTCTCGCCCTCCCATCTTGGTGATGGGTGAGTATCAGCAACGGAAGCGAAGAATGATTCATTTCCTTGATCTTCTGGATGAGAACCTAATGAAGGCCCGATCAGACCGACAGTCACCGTAGCCGCAGTCCCACGGACGGACAACTGCCCTGAGCTACCAGCATATGTTGTTGAAAAACCCGTAGATATGTACAACCCTGAACAGAGAACTCGTCACCTCATTGACAAACGAGCACTCACTCTCCTAATTATGGCACTCCCAAATGATGTGTATGCGAGAGTCGACAGTCTGACCAACGCACGGGATGTCTGGCTCGAGATTGAGCAGCAGATGCAGAGCGGTGAGACTGCCCTGGAAAGCCAAAAGAAGAGCGCGCTGAACGCTTATGAAGGATTCAAAGCCCGGGAAAACGAATCCCTCACGGAATCCTATCAACGACTGAACTCGTTTGTCAACGATCTGAGAAGGCTAGGAGTTGAGAAGACCAAGTACGAAGTCAACGTGAAGTTTTTGAAGTATCTGACTCCGGAATGGCAAAACATGGCCATTAACATTCAGCTGAGGAGAAATCTTGGAGTTATGGGTTTACACGATCTTTTCAGTATGATGGTTCAGCACGAAGAATTCATTACCGGTGGAAAATCAAAGAAGGCTGTTGATCCTCTGGCACTGTCGGCTGTGCCCTTTGGAGGACCTAACTCTGCTCCAATCCAACCCACACAGAACAACAACGTTCTTCCTCAGTATCATCAAGAAGACTTCAACCAAGAGTTCAACCCGAACTTTGGTCCTAGCATACAACATCCCGATGATCCTTTGGTCATTACCATTTCTGATGAAGAACTCTTCAATGTGAATGAGTCCCTTGCCCTAATCTCGCACAATGTGCAAAAGCTGAATGCAAACCGTGGAGTCAACAGATCCCGGGGATCAGGATTTCCAGGAGGAAGCCGGATGGGGCAAGGCAGGGGAGGACGTTATCAGATGGACATAGCTCAGTTCAGCAACCAAGGAAGAGGAGACTTCATCAAGGTGACAGGTTTCAGTCATACGAACAGGGAAGATTCCGCAACGAGCAAGGAAGATATAGAGAAGACCAAGGGAGGTTCAGAGACAATTCCCGAAGAGACAACACGTATTTGGACTTTCAAGGAGGTTCAGGGTATCAAGGAAACTGGAGAGGTCAGAATTCCGAGTACAACTACCGGGGGAACACAAGTCTGGGTATAACAACCGTCAAGGGTATGAAGGCGGGTATGGAGGAAGAAATGATGGTGGAAGGCTTGATCAAGGACCGGGATATGGATTTGAGCAAGATAGGATCGACCGATGGTCAGATGAGAGAATGGATCATGGAAAAGGAAACCACAACGGAGGTGATCAACGGGGAAGCAGCTCCAGACAAGCTCCGAGAGAAGATCAACAAGTTCCAGCTGACCAAGGAGGTCAAAGGTCAAATCAACCCCCAATTCCCATGAACCAAAACCCCGCTCCTCAACAAACTGCAAGTCCTACTACCACTTGCTACAAGTGTGGTAAGTTGGGACTCTATGCCAGAGACTACTCAGTCAAATACAAGGATGCTGCCTACTTTGAGAAAAAGGCTGCCTTGATGAGGAAGAAGGAGAAAGGGGTTGCCTTGCTTGTTGATGAGGAAAATTGGGTATGCGAGGAAGAGAGCTCGGATGAGGATGACCACATGGTGAAGGGTTTGTGCTTGATGCCTGATTTCGAGGGACCAGAAGCTGTTTGTCATAGCACTTACCAAGACATCGATCCATCTGAGGTATCTACTATTCCCGATATTACTGATACGGTGGCAATGTTAGAAGCTAAAATTTGTGACTTAGAGAGAAGTCTCCAATCGGAAAGGACTCTCACCACAAAATTTAGAATCGATAGTGCCATTTATAAAAGCTCTCTCGAGGATTTGACTTTAGATTATAACCGTGAGATACTTGAGTCTGGCATTAGAGAGTCCAACCTGTCAAACAAGCTTGTGTGTCTTCAAAAATCCCATGAGGAACTTAACAGTGACTATGGAGAGCTCACAATCAAATTCCAGTTACTTTCGGAAGAAAGAACTAGATTGTTTTAAAAAATTCAAGAGCTTGAGGACAACAATTTCAAAAGAGGACAATCTGAACAGACTCTGAGTATTCTCATCCAGCATGCCAAAAAGAATTTTTTTTATAAAGCTAAACCCGGCCTAGGTCTATCTGAAAATCATGTTTTAGAAAAGGCACCTTCACATCTGTATAACTTTGAAGATATGGCCACCTCCAAGGCCAAGCCTGCCCTGAAGTAATCAATGGTGAGAACATCACTAGAACCACCAGTCCGTCAAACAGTACCTCAAGTAGTCCACCCACGAGTCCCGCTCCAAATAGACCTATCTTTGTCCCTGCCAGTGATCCGACCAACACCCAACCTACGTGGGAAGGCATTAAGGCTAGAACCCCTCGAGTAGCTATGCCTCCCATCAACTACACCGACCTGAACACTAGTTATGACACTAGGGAAATGGATTTTTCAGAGGAGACCTTAGTTATCCCACCCGAGGATGTTTCCGCAACTAAGAGTCCCGACCTAGTTAAGCTAGAGAAGGAGGTGTTTGAACTTAGATTGAAAGCCATGGACTTAGACGCTTGTCAACACCAGATTTTGAATCTAAGAGTAATCGTCTTGGAAAAAGACACCTTGGTTCACACTCTGGAAAAGGACTTACTCGAGGCCAATGCCGAGAGAATTAGGCTTTCGTCAGAGTGTGAGACCGCAGCCTCTGCCTTTACTGATTTCAAAACCAAGGTTGCGGATCTTCAAACGCGATACATTCTCCAAGATATTCACTTTGAAATAACAAAAGAGCTTTATCATGATGAAAGGATGATGTATCGCCAATCTTTAACCAACCAAGGCGTGTCAATTTCCCTTTTGCGGCGGAAAGTTATGGATTTTGAAAACTTTTACTCCTTGGATTCTGATGATGATACGAATTATCTTGTTCTTAACCATAGCATGGCTAACCCAAAGCCCAAACCAGACCTGGATCCCAATGTTACATATGATGTGAAAGTATTTTTAGACGAGGGTGATGATCCTTCTGGTTTGGTTCCCAAGAAAAAGAAATCTGTTGTTTTAAAACCTGAGGAGTCTGCTGAGCCACAAGCTTCTGGTTTTGAGAAAAGTAACCCCAAGGGTGCAAAACGTGTTGGTACTGACAGGGAGAAGTCAGTTAAGCCTCACACACCCAAGGGACTCCAGAACAAGAAATCCAACTCTAACGATGCTTGTGCCTCAGTCAAACCCATCAAAGGTCTTGACTTTAATTCAAGTACTTTTGACGTGGGTGAGACGTCTCGGGTAAAACCTAATCAACCTTTCAGTTCCACTAAACCTGATTTTTCAAAACCGTCATCTGGAAAAGGTGGCAAATCCATTTCTGTTAAACCGTCATCTAACTCACACCGTGCTTTGAGTGTAGATTCGAGGAGGAAAGATGGTGAAAAGAATGTGAAGCCACCACGAAAGGATCATCAGGGGAGAAACCACACCTTTACTGCTTTCCCTAAGAAGCGTAGTCCTGGTCGTGCGGGTTTAGGCTATGCTCCACCTAGTGTAGGATTTCATTCGAATATGTCTGTAAACCGTAATCGCAACTTAAACGATGCTTTTGATACGTTTCGTAATGACATGTGCTTTATGTTTGATAATTTCTTGCGCTATGGTGTGACTAACTCTTTCAATGCTCCTCAATCTAATGTCAAATCTCGAAAGAGAAGGGGAAGAAAAAGAGGAAAAGCTAAATCCTCTTCGTCAGTGGAGTCCCCTACGCCTAAGGAGAAATCCGAAAAGGGGACTACACCGACTGTTTCATCTATCTCTAACCCAAAGGAACCCATTTGGCAATGAGTCCCTAAACAAGCTTAATCTGTCTTGCAGGTCAGTCATGTGTGGTACTTTGATTCGGGAGCCTATAGACACATGACTGGTCAGAGATCCTTCCTTTTCGACTATGTTGAAAGGTTTGAGGGATATATCAAAACCGCGGACAAGACACCGAAGCCGATGTTGGGTTATGGGAAAATCACGGACGGAAGGTACATCATCAAGGATGTACTGTATGTCGAGGGATTAGGGTACAACATGTTCAGCTCCAGTCAGTTTTGTGACAATGGATACTGGGTGAAGCAATTTCAATACGGAAGCGATGTGAATGATGAAGACAACAATGTCGTACTCAGTGCACGGAGAAACGGCAATCTTTACTCCACCGTCTTCCGTTCAATCCCACAGATACACTGTTGTCCCAAAATAACTAGAAATGAGGAGAAATGGAGGAAAGATTGATGAACACATAAGCTTCAAATGATCAACAATGGTGAAAATGATAATATTGCCTTTTTGAGTAAAAACCATATGATTGTGTATTCATACCAAAACCCTAAACATCTCATTCCTTTTATAGGAATGAGGTAAATTCAAGGATGTTCACAAACGGCCCCCGAGGTTCCAAACCTCTAAACAAGGGCATTATAAAACATAAATTGTTCACAACTTAAGTACTTAAACAAATAAAGCAGTAAAGATAGAAATTTCTGACTCTTCACAACAAAGAGGTCCAACAATCTCCCCCTTTGTGAAGAAGTCAGAAAGGTGGTGGAAGCTCCAACGCCGGCTCCTACTTTGACATCTGCAAGAATTCCTCCCATTCTCCAATGATCCTCGCTCTCATCTGCATCGCCGCTTCAACACGTCTGTACATCAGCCTCTCCTTGAGCTTTCTCTCGATCAAGTTCATGCCATCCAGTATCTTTCCCTTTCCGTCAATAATCTTCCGCCCTGGTATCTGATCAGCCAAAAGTCTACTCTGCATCCCATTGTAGACATAGAGAAGGGTCCCGTCGCAGAACTTGGCAAGCTCGCCAAACCTCATAAACCTGCGTTCCTTCTTCTTCTTAGTCACATAGAGGACCCCGTGCTCCAGTATCCTGGTTGGCATATACGGAAGGTAAGCATCAATACCAGGTACGAACAGGTTCGGTCTGAGCAGGTTGACCTTCGGCTGGCGGCTCTCGATCGCTAGCTGGTAGTCCGTCACCCGAGCAAGAGTGATCGCATGACGAATGTACTTCTTCAGAATTTCGGTGCCGTCTCGGTAGTGTTCGGGTCGGAGAATTGGACCCTGGAGGTACTTGATGAGCGTGAGGAGATCTTCTAAATGCACCCGATCCAGATCTGCTTCTGTGAATGACCAGTTCTGCAACTCACCTCGTGGGATGCCGGTCCCGTACATACGGACGTCGTACTCAAGGAATAACTGATGACCATGTTTGTAGGGGCGCATCGCAGTTACCTTGATAAAACGACGTCGGATTCTTTGGCGTCCGTGGGTGGCCCAGTTGCACATCCTCTGGTGCACATAAGCTGTCCTTCTTTTCTCCTTGATGATACGTGCAGTCTCTCCTGCTGGAAGATGCGGGTGAAAGTCTCCTTAAGGAACGGTCTGAAGATGACGGAGTGGTTCCAGTTTAACTGGATGACTGTTGGAGCGGAGGAATCTGGAGTCGTCGTGTGGATGGTCCGAGGAGCTTCTGGAGTGGGAAACTCGAACGCTGAGAGGAAGCTGTTGTAGTCTGAATCCCGGACAATGTCGTCCCCCTTCTGAAAGATCCTAAGGCTCTGAGCAAGCGACCCAAGGATTTTCCGGGCTTCTTCCGGAATCTGGACATCTGAGAGATCTGTCGGTGCTGCTTCCGGGGGAACAACATCAATCTGTGCTGTATCTGTTAGGTGAGGAAACTGAACTGTCTCACCTGTCGGGATCGGCTCGTAGTGCCAACTCCTCATGTCAGGAATCTCCTCTGTGTCTGAATCAACATAGGGAGGGTCGGCGGTAGCAGATTCTGATGGGGCACTCGAGCGGGCAGCCGATGATGCTGGAGTGGATGAAGAACCGGAACCGGAGGCAGAGTGGAGGTCGGTGCGAAGCCTTTTGGATGAAGCTTGCACCTCCCCCTCATGAGGACCTGGTGCCGAGTCATCAGGTTCATCATGCCTCCGTTTGGAAAGCTGAGCCTGAGACCGACACATGGCCTCCAGTTCCCTGATGCGCTGCTGGAGAAGCTCGATCTGGGCATCTCTATCTCTGACCTGGGCGGAGAGGCAGTCGTTCTGGGTGGTGTAGGAAGTGATCATCATCGAGTGTTCCACTTCAGTAACGTACCCCGGAATGAACGGTAGATCGCTAGAGGTCGGAGGGGCAAGTCTGAGAACGTCTTCAGGTTGACGAGGGATCGGTGCTTCGGTTGACGGGGCAGCTTCCGAGTGTTTGCCCTTCATTCGCCGTTTGAGCTCGTAAAGCTCCGCATCCCTGTCATCTTGAAGCTTTCGCGATGCTTCAAGATCCGCCAATCTCTTTCTCTCGGTCTCGGCCAAGGCTTTCTCTAGCGCCTCGACCCGTGCATCCCTAGCCCGGTTGGCTTCCTCCATCGCAAGTAGTCGTGAGTGGACGACTTTTAGGATGTCGTCCGAATCCGTCGGACCTTGAAGTCCCGTTGGTACAGGGGTGGTTTTAGGGATTCCACCCGAATCCGTCAGGCCTAGAAGCCCCAGTGTTGCGTGAGCGTCTTTAGAGACTTCGCTCGAGTCTGTCGGACCCGGTCCCGGTAGTACTAAGCCCCGTGCCACTTGGGCTCCAGTTGTCGAGTAGAGTCCTATTGAGGTGCTCTGTCTGTTGGGTTTTTGTGGGTATCCTCGGATCAAACTGACTCGAGGATTAACACGAACCTTACTGGTTTGTCAGATCTCATAGGCTTAAAACAAACTGTTAAAACCCACGCGATCAGAAACTCGCTGTTTCCAATCTAATCATGCAGAAGCGATAAAAGCTAAAAACCCTTAAAGCCAATCGATCTTTTAATCGTTCTAGATTAATCCTAATAGATTGGATTAAGTCAATTTACCTGGATTGCTTGACGATAGTCCACCGGTGATCGACCAACGAACGTCCTTCTAGTTGAACTGTATGAAACCCGACCAACAAAACTGAAATCCGACGGGAGGGGAGGGGAGGTCGGCGCCGATGGAGAGAGAGGGAGAGGGAGGAAACTGAAAAACTGATTTTTTGCTTAAAGCTTAGATTTTTCCTTAACCCATAAGCCTTATTTATATGGAGGAAAAAATACAGTTTGTATAAGATTCAGTTTCCTTTTTATAATTATCTCTAATCCTTTTCCTTTTTAATTAGCTGGAAAAGAATTTGCATACGATAATTATAATTTATATATTTATATAAAATCTTATTAATTAACTATTATATATTTATTTATCTAATAAATATATAATATCCTAATTAATTAATAACCCTCCAACTTTGGTAATTCTGACTGTAATTACCCAATTGATTTATAATGCACTATTATAAATCCTAACTCTCCATTTCTGGGTTTCATCTAACTTGTTCGACTTATAGGTCCTCACAGGTGTGACCCTCAAGTGTCTTGTAACATTGGATGTGTAATCACTTGGTTTGCCAACTCTGCACATAATTCCTAACAGACTCCCACTTGTGCAAGTTGGCAATACCACCTTTGATTTACACTGACCTAAGGAGGCCCCTAGACAGGCACTTAGGCTGACCAGGTTACAAGAACTCTTATACCCAGACTGGTGATATAAACATTCCGTGAGGAACTTGGTATCTATGAAACTACTGTTCATTGATTGGGTATATCTTGGCTTTTCCCTTTGCATCGCGATATTTCATCTTTGAGTATGAGCTTGGACAGTGTCAACTCTAAATACTCAAGATTCTGTTCTCTCGATTATCTGACTTTCACTGATAGGTAAACGACAAAGAACTAATCAGTTCGTTTGGGCATGGCCATGCACTTCATCAGTATACTTAGTCAGTCAAGATGGGCCCAGAAATATCTCTCTCCTGAGAAGAGGTGCAAATCCCATCTTGCATATCTGCCTTTAACACCACGGCTTCCGCTGAATCTAGTTACACCCTTTATAGCCACCCTGTTACGGCGTAGCGGTTGAATGCACTAAGAATTCAGTAGTCCTCATGATATCAAATCAGATACCTCAGGTGATAGGGACAACCACTGTGAGATTTACTTATGACTGTTTCCAAGAAGTAATCTCAACCGCGGATCACGTCCGATATTTGCTACTCTATCAAATATCTGTGCAACTTTTAGTCTACAACACTTGTAGCTGTTACTCAGCAACTGATCATAACTACCTAAAAGTTCACAATGACTTTATCACCTTATCATGTTCCCACAATGATAAGTCGTCACGGACAAGTTTTTGAATGAAAACTGGAACCTGATTTCATTCCTGGATATATTAAAACATGCAAAAAATGTGAAAGTGATAAAGAAATCAATCTTGTATAGTCCATATTACACGCTGTAATAATAACAGGATTGAATGTCTTTTCTTTAATAACTTTCATAATATCTATTTAACGTTTGTTAAATATTGGTCTAAAATGAAGTATCACCTATCTTCAGTTTAAACCCTTTGATTAAAGTTTACCATTTTAATCAAAGTGATAACCAAAAATACAAGTCTGTTTATACGATCTACTTGTATCTGCTAATTATTGTTCTGCAAACACCTTATAAAAACAATAACTAGACTTTTATCATATTCCATGAACTCGGAGACCTGGACTAACTTCCAGTTCCTGAATATGTAAGACTGCAACTTTCCTTAGTTGCTGTGTAGATGAATGATTTCTACCTGAAATCCGATTCCATTTGCAATCCTGGCAAATCTACTGGAATCCTATATTTTAATCCAACACTTTAATTATTGATTTCTAAGGTCAGTCACGACCTTTGTTTCATGGGTCCTGAAACTCTTATCCTTTTGACTAAAAGGGTAAATTATATCTTATGAATTCTTATCCTACCTGGATTATGAATTCCGAGATATATCAATAATTGCATCTTTTATTCTTTATCTGAGACTAGATAGAGAATAATTTGGGCTCCCACTTGCTTATATAAAAACTAACTATTACTCAGAATTTTACTATTGACTTAGTCAGAACTTTGATTAGTCAATTCTAATTTTAAGTAATGAGCTTTGAGAATTTCCTTTTATGAAACTTAACTGGATTTGGTCAAATCCTAACTCCCGATCTTGGAATCTTTCTAGTTTCATAAATATTGTTATTAACGCTATCTGAGTTAATATCCTAAATTCTCTTTTTAGAACATTTGAATAATAAAACTTGATCAAATTTGATTAGTTAATTCTGAGAATTTCTTTTATAAAACTTAACTGGATTTGTTAAAATCCTAATTCCAGAACTTGGAATCTTTCTAGTTTTATAAATACTGTTATTAACGCTATCTGAGTTAATATCTTAAATTCTCCTTTTAAAATTTGATCATAAAACAATTATTCATAAATGTTTTATTCTCAAAACACATTCCTATAGAATCTCGTGTGTTTTGATAGTTTTTATACAAATACTTCAATCTAATAGATTTTATTGAAGTAGGCAACATCTAGGATCATACAAACACTAAGCACAATCAGATATTTCAATGTCAAGATAATAATTTGTGAAAAATAAAACTATAGAATTATAATTTCAAAAATCACAATCATCCAAAACTGTTTAAAACTAGAAAAATAAAATAACTGTCTTAAATCCATAAATATCTTGACTTAAATTGAAATAAACTTGTGCTTCAGATCCTCAGCAACCTCTGGGCATTTCACTTCATTTCTGACCTCCTGCAATAATCATTTGCTCTAGGTGTCAGTATACTTGTAAGCTAACAAGTAAGAAGTGACAAAATAAAGCAATCATAAATTTTCTGAGGTTTACACACCTGCTTCATGACGCTTAGGGCAGTTTTGCCTCCAATGACCGATCTCATTGCATATGAAGCAGCGATTCTCGGTCCTAGCTTTGTTTGGCTTAACTTTCTTGCCCTTGCCCTTGCCTTTGCCTTTCTTGGGTGCACTCTGGATGGCCTGGACTGGTCCTTTTCCTTTACTGGTGCTAGCTTGCCCATTCTTCTTTTTCACCCCTCCGTCTTTTACCATCAAGACATCCTTAGTCTTGTTCTTGTTCCCCATATTCAGTTCAGCTGTCTTTAGCATGGAGTGCAATTCTGCTATTGTTTTCTCCATGTTATTCATATTGTAATTGACTACGAAGGGCCTGTCGTCTTCTGACAGTGAATTGAGTATGGTGTCTGTTGCTAGCTGCAACGGAACAGGATGACCTAGCCTCTCCAGATGATCTAAGTGCCGTTTCATTTTCATGACATGGTCACTTACTGATGTCCCTTTTACCATCTTGCACTCATTGAATGCTTTGGTGGCATCGTAGCGTTCTGTACGAGCCTGAGTCTGAAACATGTCCCTCAGCTGGCGGATCATGTCGTAAGCATTTGTATTTATGAGCCCTGTTTGCATATCTGGGCTCATAGTTGCTAGCATCAGACAGGCGACATCAAGGAGATCATCTGAGTGCTTCTTGTGGGCATTTCTGGCAGCAGCCGGAGCATTTGCCGGAGGTGCCTCCCCAAGTGGCTCTTCTAGCACATACCACTTTCTCTCATGTCTGAGCACAATCATTAGATTGCGCTCCCAGTCGAGAAAGTTAGAGCCGGTCAGTTTATCCTTCTCTAGGATAGAGCGGAGGGAAAGATTGTTAGTGCTGGTAACAGTGCTTTCCATCTACACAAAATAAAACTTTTGGTCTTAGCAACTGTAAATAGACTAATTTCCAATAAAATATCAATAAACCCTTAAATGATCAATTTATTGGACTAGGATCCTTATTTCATACGTCCTGATGTGTGTAATGTTCTTGCTCCACCAGACCCGTATTTATTTCGGTAGGTAAGGACTTTTACCAATCATGTCTAACTGACATGACTCCTAGATCTTTTCGGGACCATGGCAACTACCTGTGCATGTTTTAGTCCCTCTAAGTGCTTTTTGGCCCGGTACCACCCGGTGAACATTATAGTACCAAAACAGATCTCACCATTTTGGGGACCTGATCACTATACTCTGGCCGGTACCACCCGGAGATAATTCGCAGAGTTATGTAACCCCTTCAGCTTCAGTTTGAACACAGACGTTGAATGTGTGATCACTTACAACGCCTATGTACTTTACGCCGAAGGTGCCCCTAGATGGGTTGCACTACTGATCTATGATTTTCGGGGTTTTGAAAAACTTTACTTCCAGGCTTTTGAAAAACTGATTGTTATAAAGGCTACTTATGTTATAAACTAACTGTTTCAAACATACACGTTATTTTAAAACCAACTGTTCTAAAATTACTTGCTAATTAAAACTAACTGTTTTAACAGCACACCTAGTTGATTAAAACTAACTGTTTTTGTCAACTTGCCTTTTATATAAAACAATCATTTATAGGTTTTAAAACAAAACTATCGTTTTGAAAAGTTTGACAAAACTATCGTTTTGAAAAGTTTGACAAAACTAATAAAACCTATATACCTTTTGTGATATAATCTAGTTTTAAAAATAACAACTTTATTTAAAACTATTAAACATACAAGATATCACAAATAATTAATCAACCATGTAACAATTAATTACATAGCAGCTAGTTATAGTTTTTGCCAACTTTTCCTAAGGACCAATAATGACCTATTTAACCAAACGCTTCAAAACTCGCGTAGCTCCCACTGGCCTCGCCATGTTTTGTTAGTACTCCGGTAAGATGAAGAATTTTAGTAGCTCCCACTGGCCTCGTCATCCCGAAAGACAAATTTTCTATCCTAAGGTCATTATTACATAAGGGGTTGTAAATGGCACGCAAGCCTCCCGCAAATATGTCAAGGGTCTAGGTTGGCAAAACACTATAATAGATATATACATATATCTAAAATCAAACTGAAAACCATATATCGAGCTCAAGCATTTACGTAAATATATATGCAATATAATAAAAGCAATTTTATAATTACGAGAAATAGAACTGGATCCGTTAAAATTATTTTGATTCAATTATCGCAAGACTTGGTTTTATAACTGATTCGTAAAACAAACTGTTTTATGAACCACAAACCCCTTTTAGACTGAAAAATGGTTTTTATCTAAAACTGTGGTTTATAAACAATAAATCTTTATTTTATAAAACTGAAACCATTTTATCCAAAAAAAAAAAAAAATAATATCAAACGCGTTTTTATGATCCAATTTTACAATATTGGCCCTTAGTGTTTTAATTAAATAGTAAAAACATAAAATTAGGCCTATTTGAAAAACGGTGAAAAATTTAATTCCGAAACTCAACTGGTTTGAATAAATTTTATTGGAAAAATAATTTTGGATAAGAAAGCCTAAAACAAAAGATCTCCTTTTGGGCCATAACTTGGTCCAAAAACTGGGCTTTTGGGCCTGATAACAGAACTTGGCCCAGAATATCGAAAAACCCTAGATGGAAGTCTGGTTCGTGAAGAGTGCGTACGGTTTGTGCCGCGAGGGTCACAACAGAAATCATCTTGCGCTGCAAAGGTCGCGTCGACCTTCATCAACAGCCGGTGACGACGGTAAAGAGAATGTCTCCGCCGTCGTCACTATCGCCACCACACTGGTGATGTATCCGTAGATGATCCGTAACCCGACCATATCCGGGTGTCGATTCGATTTATTCGGCCAGCGATTGAACAAAATTCACCATCACCATCGTCCGGACAACGCCTCCACTAATCTGTGGTGTGGTTGGTCTCAGCACGGCAGCCGGACGCCGCCACCGCTATGCGCGGTGCGGCCGGTGATCAATCGGGAAACAAGAGCAGCCGCCGCCACCGCTACGCGCGGTCCAGCCGGCGTTCGATTGAACAGCAGCAGCCGCCGCCACTGCTATGCGCGGTGCGGCCGGCGATTGATCGAACAACAGCCACCGTTCTCGGTGGTTATGGCGAAACAATCACAATCCTCGATCGATTACCGCCGCCGCTACCACCGTTACTATTGCGATTGGTGGTTTAGTACCACGGTCACCACCATCGGGTGGTAACCGATCGATCAACCACAAACAACCACAGCCACCACCACCTGGTGGCTCGGCCATGGCTGCAAACGGTTCGGTCACCACCACTCAACTGGTGGCGTGACCTGGTGGTTTAAGAGCAACCGGCGCCGCTACCACTAGCTGTGGTGCGGCCCGGCGATCAATCATAGTGACCAGCCGCAACCACCATGACTGGTGGTGCGGTGGTGGTGTTTGTATTCAACAATCGACGCCGCCACAACCATTCGGGTGGTGCGGCTTGGTGGTCTACTGCAGCGGCCGACGCCATTACCACCGATCGGGTGGTGTGGCTTGGTGCTTGGTTTGTTTTTCGTAGCCGGTGATCGGCCTGGCGGTCCGGTCGGCTAACTGCCGCCGTTCCACCGCCGATCAATGGTTTGGTGTTTTTAGTGTGATGTGATAAAAACAAAAACTTTAAAACTAAAACGAATAATTTTAACGGATCACACATGAGCAGATAAACAGATAAACTGATAGACTGATAAAAAACTAAACGATTTGTTAACAATGGCTCTGATACCACTGTTGGGTTTTTGTGGGTATCCTCGGATCAAACTGACTCGAGGATTAACACGAACCTTACTGGTTTGTCAGATCTCATAGGTTTAAAACAAACTGTTAAAACCCACGCGATCAGAAACTCGCTGTTTCCAATCTAATCATGCGGAAGCGATAAAAGCTAAAAACCCTTAAAGCCAATCGATCTTTTAATCGTTCTAGATTAATCCTAATAGATTGGATTAAGTCAATTTACCTGGATTGCTTGACGATAGTCCACCGGTGATCGACCAACGAACGTCCTTCTAGTTGAACTGTATGAAACCCGACCAACAAAACTGAAATCCGACGGGAGGGGAGGGGAGGTCGGCGCCGATGGAGAGAGAGGGAGAGGGAGGAAACTGAAAAACTGATTTTTTGCTTAAAGCTTAGATTTTTCCTTAACCCATAAGCCTTATTTATATAGAAGAAAAAATACAGTTTGTATAAGATTCAGTTTCCTTTTTATAATTATCTCTAATCCTTTTCCTTTTTAATTAGCTGGAAAAGAATTTGCATACGATAATTATAATTTATATATTTATATAAAATCTTATTAATTAACTATTATATATTTATTTATCTAATAAATATATAATATCCTAATTAATTAATAACCCTCCAACTTTGGTAATTCTGACTGTAATTACCCAATTGATTTATAATGCACTATTATAAATCCTAACTCTCCATTTCTGGGTTTCATCTAACTTGTTCGACTTATATGTCCTCACAGGTGTGACCCTCAAGTGTCTTGTAACATTGGATGTGTAATCACTTGGTTTGTCAACTCTACACATAATTCCTAACACTGTCGGCCTAACGTCACCGCTGGTATAATGTTGACGGTGTCAGGGCTTCCGGTGGATCCTCGAAGGGCGTCACCTGACGCACCAACTCTCCCCGTTCTGGCGGAGTCCCATGGGATCTCCGCTTGTGGTACCATAGATCGTGGCCAAATGATGGAAGGGATCGTAAATGTCCCGGGAAGTGGCTCTACGACTCTACGTGCATCAAACGAAGTCGAGAGGTGCGGCAGATCCTCTCTTATCTCAACACCGGCAGACTCCGAATGAGTGGCCGGTGGAAGTTGTGCTACGTCCCCATGACTGACTGAAACGACCATCTGTTGAGAGATGGTCGAGTGGCTGGTTGAGGTGTGCAGATGCGCTAGTTGGCTGCTAGCGTCTTGACCAGACACCATAAGGTGCCCGGTCTCGGTTTGGGTAGCCTCTGTGTTGGATGGACTCAAGGTAAGGGGAACTTCCGGTTCTAACCTATGCGGCTCTTCTTCTCCGTCTCCCTCCTGAATCTGAGCCCAAGGCTCGCCTAACTGGACCTCTACATCGTCGGTCTCTTTTTCTCTCCTCTCTCTCTCTCTCTTCTTCCTCCCTATCTTCTCTTCCCCAGCCGGTAGCAACTTCGGCCTCACCTTCTTCCTCACGACCGACGGTCCGGTCATCTGAAGCTAGATCTCCTGCAAGTACGGGATCTCCGGAAATTCTGTCGTCGTTGAAGGAAGAGGTGGCTTCATCCACATCGATCACTTGGGCCTTCCCGCCCTTCGGTTCTGATTCCTGGAACTCCGAGTCAGATCCATAATCTACCATCTCTGAATCTGTCGCCTCGTCATCGTGCTCACGACGGTTCGAAGGAGTATGCTCGGAGGATTCGTGACCGTCGGAGTCATCGCCAGAGGGATCACCGGAGGGTTCGCCTGCTTGAGTAGCAACGACCGCCGCGTGTGGTGGTGAAGGAAAGTGTGCTTGTTCTTGTGGGGAAGCTTCCACTTCCTCACCAGTCAGTTCGAGTTGTTGCGGCGGTGATGGCGATCGGCGCTCTTCCGATGACGAGTGTACCGGGGATTGCTGGAGAATCCCGGTGTACTGCTTTACCCGGTAGCCTCTCATGACGTCACGCTCGATGTCAACGGGGGATGTCTCTTCGACGTAAGTTTGTGTTCGAGCTCTACGGGTGCGGTTTCGGACCATCATCTGGTAGGCCTCGGCTCGCGACATGTGCGGTGTGGCGGACGTTCCAACAACTCTACCCGCTTCGCCCCTTACGACCACACTCATCACTCCCGAGCCTGGAGCTCTCCCACTTGAGCTCTGGCCTGCCGTGCCAGATGCACGGCTCCTAAGAGGGACGGGTCGCGCATCCGGGGTAGGGCTCCTCGGTTCTGAGGAGTCCGTGGACGCGTCTTCTAATCCTAAGGACGCTCGGTATAATCTAACACTCTCCGCCCTACGGTCCGCCATACCAAGCACATTATCAGGGATAGGCATTTCTACCTGACCGGGTCGCAGAGTTCTTCAGTTCATCCTGCCGATCTGTTGGCTGTCGAAGCGCTGGTGGCCGGATTTACGTCTGACGGCCGGATGGTGATCCAAGTGATCACGGATGATCAGGCTGAAGAACCGTATCCAAGGGATGGATGTGTGACGAGTTCTTGCGGGCCCTTGCCTGACGTCGGTGATCATGTCCGCCCAAAGTTGTTGAGCAAAGTCGATCCGCCTTCCGTAGGCGACTGCATGAATGACGTGCCAGAACTGGGTGGAAGCACGGTCCACTCCGTGTGTCTTGGATGACAGTGTGCGGTTGAGAATGTTGAAGAAGGAGAACCAAATCGGAGGCAGCATCCCCTGAGTGACTTGAGAGATCCCGTTCGGTCTGTTGTTCCTTGTGAAGTGGACCCCAAGTGCGAGTATCTCGCTGAAGAGCTCGGGGCCGGTGACCAGTGGCTCGAACGGGGCCTCGGGAGTAGCAGCAGGCAGATGGAGGATTCGCCTCAGGTCCTCCACAGTGATAGTCAGCTCTGTGTGGTCAACACGACCCACGATGGTCTGCACGCCATCTCGAGTCTCCACGAGAGAGGTCCTCCAGAATTGCTGAAGGTAGAGAACAGGAATGTCGGCAGTAGACTGCATCGCATAAGCCAGTGGATGCGCCCGGAGGATCTCTAGTACCACCTCGTCCTGAACAGTGAAGTTAGTCAGGTCGACATACTCATTGTTCTGGTGGATTGGACGGATGTCAGTCGGATCAATGAGGGCTCGGTCAGCAGCGTTGTTGACCGGGGAAGGAGGAGCAGGAGCATTCGGTTGACGAGCCATTTCTGTCAAGTCACAATCATAAGACCAGTTAAGTATTTTGAAATATGCTACGTGAAAAAGACTATACCCTCGACTGGACGCGAGTCGGAAAACCTCGAAAACCCAAAAATGAGTATTTAGTGTTTTCCGAGTCGAAAAACGAGCAAATACACAAGTTGGATTCGGAAAACCTGATAATCCGAATCGGATTTATCTGGTTTTCCGAATCGGAAAACACTTAAGCATATTCATCGTGTACGGATGCGGAAAACATGAACATTCATGTTTTCCGATTCGGAAAACATGAATGTTCATGTTTTCCGATTCGGAAAACGCGACTGTTCGTCTTCCAGATTCAAAAACCGCTCACCAAACGTCGATTTAGGGCTCTAAACTAGTAACATGCATCCTAAATCAGTTAAGAACAAGTTTATAATCAACAATGGATCGTTTTAACGTCCCGAAATCCCATTCCAAGAAGTTTGGGTTTCGGGTAAGTTTTAAAAGGTTTAGGCTTCGATCCAGACCTTTAAACGATAGATTTAAACGTTTAAACTACGTAAGGGTTGATCGATTACTTACCAGGAATCCGAAAACGTAAACGGTTCGACGATCGGAGCAAAAACGAGCAGATTTTGGAGACGAGCGCGAAGTGGTTATCGGGTGAGATTTCAGAGAGAAAAAGTGAAAAATTTGAAATTATGAACAGTAATTCTTATGATTCGGTATTTATATTTTTACCGAGTTTACACTGTGTTTGGCTTGAAAAATACTGTTTGGCTCTCCTGTTTGGCTCTCTTACCTGGTACGTCTCAACGGGGTTTTGTGCGAGTTCTGATCTGAAGTAACCAGAAGTCGTCGTGGGGATTCACACCTACAAAATAAAGTATAAAATGGTATCCAAGGTGTTGTGGATCCGAGAACGTTAGCAGACACAACAAACATCAAATCAAGACTTAGTACTCCCCCTCAATTCATGCAATCTCTCAAGAACTCCCCCTACACACATGCATACATAAAATGAACTCCCGACTCCCCCTAGACCTCAGGCAGGGAGGTCTAGCATTCCTAACTTACTTAGGAGAAAGAAGTGACGTTTCTCGTCAAACGGCTTCGTGAACAAATCAGCAAGCTGATAGTCACTCTCAACAAAGTAAAGTTCAACATTACCTTTCTCGACGTGGTCCTTGATGAAATGATATCGGATATCGATATGCTTCGTCCGAGAATGTTGAACCGGATTTGCCGTGATCTGAATCGCACTCTTAGAGTTGCAATAGATGGGAATCCGTTGCATAGTGTATCTGAAGTCAACAAGTTGGGTTTTCATCCATAGAACTTGCGAGCAGCAGCAGGCGGCGGCAACATACTCTGCCTCCGCAGTGGATAAGGATACGCAATTCTGCTTCTGGGATGACCAACTCACAAGCTTATCTCCGAGAAATTGGCAAGCACCAGATGTGCTTTTCCTGTTGAGCTTACAACCTGCATGGTCTGAGTCTGTATATGCAATTAGTTCAAAACCAGTATCCTTTGGGTACCAAAGGCCAAAATCCGGTGTGCCCTTTAGATACCTAAGGATTCTTTTGACTGCAGACAGGTGTGAATCACGTGGATCACACTGAAAACGAGCGCAGACACCCGTGGAGAAAACAATGTCTGGTCTACTAGCCATGAGATAAAGAGAGAACCAATGATTGCCCGATAAGTCTTCTGGTCAACCGGTTTACCAGAAGTATCTGCATTTAGTTGAAAATTTCTGGGCATTGGTGTAGCCGCAGAGTTTGAACCACCGAAATCAAATCGTTTTAAAAGATCTTGAACATATCTGGCTTGATTTATAAAAATGCCATCAGGGCGTTGTCGAACTTGAAGTCCCAGAAAGAACGTCAACTTGCCCATCATGCTCATTTTGAATTGGGATTTCATGGTGTTCTCAAACTCTTGGCACATCTCAGGCTTCGTAGATGCAAAGATAATATCATCCACGTATATCTGAACTATAATTAAGTCTTTACCTGATCTCTTAAGAAACAAAGTGGGATCGATTGTACCTTTCTTGTAGCCAACTCCTAGCAAGCAATCAGTGAGAGTTTGCTTGAGACCGTAAAGCGCCTTGTCCAACACGTACACGTGTTCTGGAAATCTGGGATCGACGAATCCTTCCGGTTGTTTGACGTACACCTCTTCTTCAAGAACTACATTCAAGAAGGCACACTTGACGTCCATTTGATACACCGCCATGTTCTTGTGTGCGGCATACGCAAGGAAGATCCGAATTGCCTCGATCCGAGCAACGGGCGCAAACGTCTCATCGTAGTCGATACCCTCTTGCTGACGATAGCCTTTGGCAACCAATCGGGCCTTGTTCCGGATGATGAGATCGTTCTCGTCCTTCTTGTTCCGGAAAATCCACTTCAGGCCGATTATGGACTTTCCCCACGGTCTGGTTACCAAACGCCATACTTTGTTCCTCTCGAATTCCGCAAGCTCTTCTTGCATCGCTAAAACCCAATCAGGATCGGTGAGAGCTTGTGAAACATCCAAAGGCTCGAAATCACTAAGGAATCCTCCGAATAGAATCAGGTTTTCTACGTTCTTGGAAGATCTCGTCTGCACAGGTTGTGATGGACTCCCGATGATCTGGGAGGGGGGATGATCTCGTGTCCACTTTCGAGTGTGTGGAAGAGTGACATAAGCTTGTTGGTTGTTGGTGGCGTCGTTCTCATCTTGCACGGCAAAGACCTCTCGCTGGTTTCTACTTGATGACCCGGCTTCCAGATTAATCTGTGGTGCTGCTTCTAACCGGGGCTCACGCACTACCTGAGCATAAGTTCTTTGAGCAGAACTGGGTGATGGTAGTGGAGCTTCTTCTGGGATAGGTGCAAGAACAGGATGTGTGGTCTGTTCTCGGACAGGTTCCGGTGAGGCGGTGGATGAGGTTTCAGGGGGAGAGACCGCCGATTCTGGTGTCACTGAGTTTGTAGATGTGCTTGAAGAAGGCTCGGTGACGAAGGCATCGGATGTCACTGAGGTAGAGGTTGAACCAGCATGAGCAGGAACTACATTCGGACCCGTGAGAGTGGGTAGATCATAATCTGTGACGTCTAAGAAGTCTAAAGCAGAAAAGTTAGTGGAAGAATCTGTGCTCGGTGGTGCGGTGAACAGTTCAGGAAAAGAGGCATTTACATTGCTGGGACTTGCAACAGAATAAGTTTCGGTTTCGGAAAAATCAACATTTGAGCTTTCCAGGATGGTTCGGGTCCGTTTGTTGAAAACCCTATAAGCCTTTGAGTTATGTGAGTATCCGATAAAGATAGACACATCAGACTTGGGTTCAAACTTTCCCAAATCATCCCGGTCGTTTAAAACATAGCATTTACATCCAAAAACTCTAAAGTAATCGATGTTAGGCTTACGCTTTTCGACCATCTCTTAGGCGATTTTACTGGTCCGCTTCACGATCAAGGTCCGATTCTGCGTGTAGCATGTTGTTGATACTCCTGCAGCCCAAAATGATTGAGGAACTCCAGAATGAGCCATCATGGATCTCGCTGCTTCGACCAACGTCCGGTTCTTCCTTTCCACAACCCCATTTTGTTGAGGAGTGCGCACGGCTGAGAAGTTGTGAGAGATTCCCACGTCTTCAAGAAAGGATTGCAGCTTTGCATTGCGAAACTCGGTTCCGTTGTCACTTCTCAACCTCTTCACTCGGCGACCCAAGAGAACTTGAATCACTTGGCTTAAAAGAAAGGTTTTGGAAAAACAGGTATTTTGAGCGCCTCGGGACACAAATAGCTTCGAGATTTAAAAGATTTTTAAAAGAGGCTAAGTGTTAGATTCGGGGAACAATTTTGCAAGAGTTCCGGCTCGAAGACGCGAAATCCGATCTGGAAACTGACGTTTTCTGAATCGGATTTGGCTCAAAAACACTGGATGCGGAAAAGCACGTTTTCTGATTCGGAAAATGGTATTTTCCGATTCGGAAAATGCTGAATTCGGAAAAAGGCAACTAAGATTCGGAAAATGATATTTCAAGGAGCAAAACCCCAAATTAGAAGCTTGTTTTCCGATTCGGAAAAGAGGTATTTTCCGATTCGGAGAAAGTACAATTTCCGATTCGGAAAAGTTGAACTGAAAATTCAGTTCTCGTTTTCCGATTCGGAAAACCTGCACAGAAACTCCGAAAAATCACTCAAAATCACTTAAAAACTCTTAAAAAATAAGTGTTAAGACCCCCAATTTGTAGGAAAATAGATAGAAAACAGTGGGGAATGACTTATCACTTATAAATATCCTTTTAAAACCTCTTCTTGGATTAAAAACCCAAAAAGTTTAGAAAACCCAACTTTTAGAAAAACTTGAAAAACCCTTTTTATTCAAACAAAACACCCAAGGAATCAACAAGGTATTGCGCAGCGGAAGCGTGGTGGGCCCATAACCCACAGGTCCCAGGATCGAAACCTGGCTCTGATACCAATTGTTGTCCCAAAATAACTAGAAATGAGGAGAAATGGAGGAAAGAATGATGAACACATAAGCTTCAAATGATCAACAATGGTGAAAATGATAATATTGCCTTTTTGAGTAAAAACCATATGATTGTGTATTCATACCAAAACCCTAAACATCTCATTCCTTTTATAGGAATGAGGTAAATTCAAGGATGTTCACAAACGGCCCCCGATGTTCCAAACCTCTAAACAAGGGCATTACAAAACATAAATTGTTCACAACTTAAGTACTTAAACAAATAAAGCAGTAAAGATAGAAATTTCTGAATCTTCACAACAAAGAGGTCCAACACACACCCTCAGTTTGAAGCACTCTCTCATCCGAAGAATGCAATCTGTCTGCTCACTAAGGCGTCCAAGGAGGATAGTTGGTTATGGCACCGAAGGCTTTGCCATCAGAACTTTAAGGACATGAATAAGCTGGTTTCGAAAAGCCTGGTTAAGGGACTACCGAAGACTCGTCTTTCAAATGATACGTTATGTCCTACTTGTGAGCAAGGAAAGATGAAAAGAAGCTCACACCCTCCGAGGATAGATACAAACAATAAAAGTCCCCTTGATATGATACACATGGATCTGTGTGGACCGATGAGAGTTGAGAGCCTAGCAAGAAAGAAGTATATGTTGGTTCTCGTTGATGAATTCTCAAGGTTCACCTGGCTGGAATTTCTCCGAGCCAAATCTGATGCTGCCGATCGAATCATTGCCTTCATCAAGCGGATTCAAGTACTCTTGGGTCGCCGGGTGAAGAAGTTAAGAAGTGACAACGGAACCGAGTTTCGCAATGCCAAGCTGCAATCCTTTCTTGAAGATGTGGGAATTTCTCACAACTTCTCTGCCATGCGCACTCCTCAATAGAATGGAGTTGTAGAAAGGAAGAACCGGACGTTAGTCGAAGCAGCTCGATCCATGATGGCTCATTCAGGAGTTCCTCAACAATGTTGGGCAGAAGCCGTCTCAACAGCATGCTACACGCAGAATAGGAACTTGATCGTTAAGCGGACCGGTAAAACCGCCTACGAGATGGTCGAGCAGCGTAAGCCAAACATCGATTACTTTAGAGTTTTTGGATGTAAATGCTATGTTTTAAATAACCGAGATGATTTGGGAAAGTTTGAACCTATGTCTGATGAGTCTATCTTCATTGGATACTCACATAACTCAAAGACTTATAGGGTTTTCAACAAACGGACCCGAACCATCTTGGAAAGCTCAAATGTTGACTTTTCTGAAACCGAAACTTATTCTGATGCAAGTCCTAGTAATCTGAATGCCTTGTTACCTGAACTGTCCACCACACCACCGAGCACAGATTCTGCTACTAACTCTTTTGCTTCAGACTTTATAGACCTCGCAGATTACGATCTACCTACTCTCACGGGTCCGATTGTAGTACCTGCTCATGCTGGTTCAACCACTACTTCCGTGACATCTGATGCCTTCGTCACTGAGCCATCTTCAAGCACTTCAACAAACTCAGTGACACCAGAGTCAGTGGTCTCTCCCCCTGAAACTTCATCCGATGCCTCACCGGAACCCGTCCGAGAACAGACACCACACCCTATTCTTGCACCAATACCGGAAGACGCTCTGCTACCCTCACCTAGCTCAGCTCAAAGAACCTATGGTCAGGTAGTGCGCGAGCCCCGGTTAGTGGCAGCACCGTAGACTAATCTGGAAGAAGGATCATCAAGTGGGAACCAGACAGAGGTACTGGCAGTGCACGATGAGAACGATGCATCCAACAATCAACAAGCCTACGTCACTCTTCCACACTCAAGAGAGTGGACAAGAGATCATCCCCCCCCCAGATCATCGGGAGTCCCTCACAACCTGTCAAGACGCGATCTTCAAAGAATGTCGAAAGCCTGATTTTATTCGGCGGGTTCTTAAGTGACTTTGAACCTTCGGATGTTTCACAAGCTCTTACTGATCCTTACTGGGTTTTAGCGATGCAAGAAGAGCTAGCAGAATTCGAGAGAAACAAAGTATGGCGCTTGGTAACCAGACCGTGGGGAAAGTCCATAATCGGCCTGAAGTGGATATTCCTAAACAAGAAAGACGAGAACGACCTCATCATCCGGAACAAGGCTCGATTGGTCGCCAAAGGTTATCGCCAGCAAGAGGGTATTGATTACGATGAGATGTTTGCGCCCGTGGCTAGGATCGAGGCTATTCAGATCTTCCTTGTGTATGCCGCACACAAGAACATGACGGAATATCAGATGGACGTCAAGTGAGCCTTCTTGAATGGAGTTCTTCAAGAAGAGGTATACGTCGAGTAACCAGAAGGATTCGTAGATCCCAGATATCTAAATCATGTGTACGTGTTGGATAAGGCGCTTTACGGTCTCAAGCAAGCTCCTAGGGCATGGTACGAAACTCTTACTGACTACTTGCTAGGAGTTGGCTACAAGAAAGGTACAGTCGATCCCACTTTGTTTATTCGGAGATCAGGTAGTGACTTAATCATAGTTCAGATATACGTGGATGATATTATCTTTGCATCTACGAAGTCTGAGATGTGCCAAGAGTTTGAAAACACCATGAAATCCCAATTTAAAATGAGCATGATGGGCGAGTTGACGTTCTTTCTAGGACTTCAAGTTCGATAACGCCCTGATGGCATTTTTATAAATCAATCAAAATATGTTCATGATCTTTTAAAACGTTTTGATTTCGGTGGTTCAAACTCTGCGGCAACACCAATGCCCAAGAATTTTCAAGTAGACACTGATTCTTCTAGTAAACCGGTTGACCAGAAGACTTATCGGGAAATCATTGGTTCCCTCTTATATCTCACGGCTAGTAGACCCGACATTGTATTCTCCACGGGTGTCTGTGCTCGTTTCCAGTGTGATCCTCGTGATTCACACTTGTTTGCAGTAAAAAGAATCCTTAAGTATCTGAATGGCACACCGGATTTTGGACTTTGGTACCAAAGAATTCTGGTTTTGAAATAATAGCCTATAAAGACTCAGACCATGCAGGTTGCAAGCTTAACAGAAAAAGCACTTCCGGTGCGTGTCAATTTCTTGGAGAGAAGTTAGTCAGTTGGTCATCTCGGAAACAGAATTACGTATCTCTATCTACTACGGAGGCAGAATATGTGGCCGCCGCCTGCTGCTGCTCGCAAGTTATGTGGATGAAAACTCAACTTTCTGACTTTAGATACACAATGTAGAGGATACCTATTTACTGTGACTCCAAGAGTGCAATTCAAATCACGGCGAATCCGATTCAACATTCTCGAACAAAGCATATCGACATCAGATATCATTTCATCAAAGATCACGTCGAGAAAGGTAATGTTGAACTGTACTTTGTTGAGAGTGACTAACAGCTTGCTGATTTGTTCACAAATCCGTTTGATGAGAAGCGTCAGTTCTTTCTCCTAACTAAGTTGGGAATGCTAGACCTCCCTGCCTGAGGTCTAGGGGGAGTCGGGAGTTCATTTAATGTATGCATGTGTGTAGGGGGAGTCTTTTAATGTTTGCATGAATCGAGGGGGAGTGTCGTGTCTATATTTGCTTGTTGTGCTAACGTTCTCGGATCCACAATACCTTAGATACCATTTTGTACTTATTTTGGTAGGTGCGGATACTCACTATGACTTCTGGTTAATCTAGATCAGAACTCGCACAAAACCCAATTGAGACGTACCAGGTAAGTCTCTTTATTCGAGGATCGGGAGTTGAACTTGTAAATTTTGCGAACTTGAAAGTTAAGGGGGCGGTAGAGTACATGTTTTGAACTTACAAGTTCGGGGACTAACTTTGCCACTTTCTGAATTTTATGTTCAGGGACTAGTTTTGCACTTTTGTGAAACTTGTAGTCTAGGGTCTGTTTTGAAAAATTCTTAAACTACACGTTCAGGGACTTGTTTGTAAGTTTCTTGAAACTTCAAGTCCAGGGGTTAGTTTTGCCATTTGGTGAAAGTCGGGTTAAGAGAGCCAAGAGGAGAGCCAAACACAGTGTTTTTCAAGCCAAACGCAGTGTAATTCGGTAAAAATATAAATACCGATTTCTGAGTTTTACTTTTCATAATTTAAAAAATTTTCATATTTTCTCTCTGAACTCACCCGATAACCGCTCTCGCAACCGATCCCGAAATGTTTCGTTTTTGCTCCGTTCTTGAATCTGATTACGTATCTACAATCCTGGTAAGTTCACGAGCAACCCTTACGTAGTTATAACATTTAATCTTTTCGTTTTAAGTCCTGGATCGAAGCCTAAAGTTTTTAAAACTTACCCAAAACCCAAACTTCTTGGAATGGGTTTTCGGGACGTTAAATCGATCCAAATATGCTTCTAAACTTGTTTATTACTAATTTAGATTGAATGTTACATGTTTAGAGCTTCAAATCGATGATTTTTGGACGGTTTTTGGATTTGGAAACCGAACAGTCCGGTTTTCCGAATCGGAAAACATGAACATTCATGTTTTCCGAATCCTTATACAATGAGTATTCTTATGTGTTTTCCGATTCGGAAAACCAGACAAATCCGATTCGGATTATCAGGTTTTCGGAATCAAGACTTGAGCCTCATGTTTTTCAAGTATACATCTTTTCCGATTCGAAAAACATGGAACTACCCTTATGGGTTTCCGAGGTTTTCCGAATCAAGTGTAAGGAGAAGTTCTTTTGGCTCGTTTTTTAAATACTAAGTGTTTTATGGTTTCCCGATTCGGAAAACATGTTTTTCGAATCGGAAAACTTACCTTTATATGCATTATATTTTTCTAAGTGCTGAGATTTTCCGAATCGGAAAACCATGTTTTCCGAATCGGAAAACCTCCCCTCGTGTGTTTGATCTTTTTCCGAATCGAAAAATACGAAATACCCACTTTTTGGTTTTCGAGGTTTTCCGACTCGCGCCTAGTCGAGGGTATAATCTTTTTTCCTTAAGTGTTTGACAGTCTTGTATGATTCGGAAAATGCTCTCTTCCGAATCGGATTATCTCCTTTTCCGATTCGGAAAATGACATAATCCGAATCGGAATTTGGCATTTTCTCAATGTCACTAGTTTTCAACACTTAGCATTTTTTAGGGTACATACTAACACCATTTTTCGTTTTGTCTTGATAGAAATGGCTCGTCAAGAAAACTCACCGCCCTCGCCGATCAACAATGCTGCTGATCGCGCGCTTATCTCTCCCAGTGATCTTCTCCCAATCAATCAGAACAACGAATACGTCGACCTGACTAACTTCGTTGTTCAAGATGAAGTTGTGCTAGAGATTCTCAAGGTGCATCCACTGGCTTACGCTATGCAGACTACTGTTGACATACCTCTGCTGTACCTTCAGCAGTTCTGGAAAAGACGATGTACTAACCATCGTGGGGCGCATCGATCACACTGAGATGATGATCACCTTGGAGGACATTAGGCGAATCCTTCACTTACCTGCCGCCACTCCCTAGGCCTCGTTCGAGCCTTAAGTATCCAGAACCGAGCTCTTCAGCGAGATTCTCGCTCTCGGGGTCCATGCCACTCCAAATCAGCGGCTCAACGGGATCTCTCACGTCACACAAGGGATGCTGCCCCCTATCTGGTTCACGATCTTCAACATACTGAACCAAACTCTTTCTTCGAAGACCCACGGAGTGGATCGTGCATCCACCCACATGTGGCACATTATTCACTCTGTCTCCTATGGAAGGCGAATTGACGTCGCACAACAACTCTGGCTGGACATCATCAATGACGTCGTGGTAGGCCATGCGAGGAACCGTCACTCATCCATCCCGTGGATGAGATTTTTCAGCATTATGATCCGAGATCATATGGATCACCATCCGACGGTCCGACGCAGATCAGGCCACCCTCGCTTCCAGAGCAAGCAGATCGGCAGGATGAACAAGAGAACTCTGAGGCCTGGCCAAGTGGAAATGCCGATTCCTGAGAATGTGTTGGACATGGCGGACCGTAGGGCAGTGAGTGTAGGATTATACCGTGTGTCTATAGGCTTAGAAGCCACGTCCACGGACTCCTCAGAACCGAGGAGCCCTGCCCCGGACGCGCGACCCATCCCTCTTAGAAGCCGTGCCACCGGCACGGTGGGCCAAAGCTCCAGTGGGGGAGCTTCTGCCTCGGGTGTGATGAGCGTAGACGTTAGGGGTGAAGTGGGTAGGATTGTGCGGACGCCCGCCACTCCACACATCCAGGAAGCCGAAGCCTATCAAAGGATGGTTGAGACCCGAGCTCGCCGAGCCCGCACGCGAACTTACGTTGAGGAATCTGCACAACCAGATGTTATGCTAGGCTACCGAGTCAAGCAATACACCGGGATACTCCAGCAATCCCCCGTGCACTCGTCATCGGATGATCACCGCATGCCGTCGCCGCCACAACAAACCGAGCGAGTGGGTGAGGAAGTGGAAGCTTCCCTACAAGAACAAGCACACTTCCCCTCTCCACCTCATGCGGACGCGGCTCCTCGCCAAGCAGGCGAACCATCTGGCGATCCCTCCGGCGATGACTCCGACGGTCAAGAATCCTCTGATCATACTCCATCTGACCGTCGTGAGGTCGATGACGAGGCCACAGAATCCGAGAAGGTAGATTACGGCTCAGACGAAGAGTTTGAGGAGTCCGAACCAGCGAAGGGCGGGAAGGCCCAACAGATTGACGATGACGAGGCCACTTCCTCAGTCAACGATGACGGCGTATCCAACAATCTCAATCTTGGTGGAGATCTGATTTCAGATGACCGAACCGTCGGTCAAGAAGAAGAAGGTACTGAAGTTGTACATTCAGGCTGGGGTGAGGGCAGTGGTGATGAGGGTGTAAGAGAGGGTCTTGAAAAAGACACCGAAGACGAAGAGGTCCGATTAGACGAGCCTTGGGCTCAAACTAGCACATTTGCACACCCCCGCCGAGACTGGGCACCTTATGGTGTCTGTTCAAGACGCTAGCAGCCAACTAGCACATTTGCACACCCCCGTCAGCCACTCGACCATCTCTGAACAGATGGTCGTTTCAGTTTCTCATGGGGAAATAGCACAACTTCCACCGCCCACTCGCTTGGAGTCCGCCGGTGTTGAGCTAAGAGAGACCCTGCCCCACATCTCGACTTCCTTGAGTGCACATCGAGTCATAGAGCCATTTCCCGGGACTTATGTGATCCCTTCTATCATTAGGACACGATCGTTGGTTACTCATGCGGAGCTCCCACGGGACTTCGCTAGAACGGAGGTAGTTGGCGCGTCCGGAGACGCCCGTCGAGGATCCTCCGGAAGCCCTGGCACGGTCGACATGACGGCAGCAGTGCAATCAGGCCGAGAGAGCACCTCTATAGGTCTCTTCTCGACAACCGGAGCTCCAGAAGCACTGGGATTTGTACCCCCGGGACCGGGTCCGACTGACTCGAGCAAAGTCTCAAAAGATGCTCACGTAACAATGGGACTTTTAGGTCTGACGGATTCGGGTGGAATCCCTAAAACCACCCAAGTAACACCGGGACTTCAAGGTCCGACGGATTTGGACGACATCCTTAAAGTCGTCCACTCACGACTACAGAGCATGGAGGAGGCCAATGCGGCCAGGGATTTGCGGGTCGAGGCATTGGAGAAAGCCTTGGCCGAGACTGAGCAGAAGAGAAGAGCTGATTTAGAGGCATCCAGGAAGCGCCAAGAAGACAGGGATCAGGAGCTTTATGAGCTCAAACGCAAGATGAAGTGCAAACATGTGGAGAATACCCCGACAACCGAAACTCCGACCCCTCGTCAGTCCGAAGATGTACCCCGTCTCGCTCCTCCGTCCTCGGGCAACCTACCCGACATTCCTGGGTACGTCACAGAGGCGGAACATTCCATGATGATCACGTCGTACACTACTCAGAATGACCGTCTCTCCGCCCAGCTCAGAGAGAGAGACGCACAGATCGAGCTTCTCCAGCAACACATCAAGGAATTGGAGGCCTTGTGTCGGTCTCAGGCTCAGCCGTCCAAAAGGAGGCATGATGACCCTGACGACTCGGCGCCGGGTCCTCATGAGGGGGAGGTGCAAGCTTCCAAAAGGCTTCGCATCAATCTCCACTCAGCCTCCGGTTCCGGTTCCTCCTCTGCTCCAGCTACCACCACTACTCCTTCGAGTGCTCCATCAGAGTCTGTCGCCGACATTCCGTATGAAGATTCAGATACGGAGACTCAAGATGTGGAGGGTTGGCACTATGAGTCAATCCCACTAGATGAGGTAATACACTTCCCTCGTCTAGCTGAGACAGAAGATGTTGATGTCATTTCCCCTGAAGCAGCACCGACAGATCTTTCAGATCTCCAGATTCCGGAAGAAGCCCGGAAAATACTTCGGTCGCTCGCTCAAAGCCTTCAGATCTATCAGAAGGGGGATGACATTCTAAGAAACACCGATTATGACAGCTTCATCTCCACGATTGAGTTTCCCACTTTCGAAGCTCCACAGACGATCTCAACGACTACTCCCGATTCCTCAGCTCCTACTGTCATCCAGCTGAACTGGAACCACTCGGTCATCTTCAGGCCATTTCTCGAGGAATCTTTCTCCTGGATCTTTCAGCAAGAAAAGCTACACTTATGGTCCCGAAAGGTGTACTTCGAGATCTCACACATGAAGAAGCTTAGAAGAAGAACGGCGTACGTCCACCAGAGGGTTTGCAACTGGGCAACTCACGGACGACAAAGGATAAGACGTCGATTCACGAAGGTAACAAATATTCGCCCTTACAAACACGGACATCAGTTATTCCTTGAGTTCGACGTCCGCATGTATGAAACCGGCAGACCCGCTGGAGAGTTACAGAGCTGGACGTTCACCGAAGCTGACTTGGACCGGATTCACCTCGAAGACCTCCTCGCACGCATCAAGTATCTACAAGGCCCGATCCCCCGACCCAAGTATTACCCAGAGGGCCTCGAAGTTCTGAAGAAGTATGTTCGTCATGCAATCACACATGCGCGCGTGACGGACTATCAACTAGCCATCGAGAGCCGCCAGCCTAAAGTCAACTTGCTCCGTCCAAACCTGCACGTGCCCACAATTGGAGCCTTTATCTCTACATGCCTTCCAGAGTACCAGAGCATGGGGTCGTCTACGTGACCAAGAAGAAGAAGGAGCGTAAGTTTATGCGATTCAGCGAGCTTGCCATGTTCTATGACGGTACCTTGCTCTATGTTTACAACGGGCTCTCGAGCAGACTTTTGACAGATCAGATCCCTTCGTCGAAGCTTGTTGACGGGAAGGCAAAGGTCTTGGAGGCAATGAACTTGATTGAGAGGAAACTAAAGGAGAGGTTGATGTACCGTCGTGTCGAAGCCGCAATGAAGATGCGAGCGAGGATAATTGGAGATTGGGATGAGTTCCTGCGAATGTCGAAGTGGGAACCAGCGTTGGAGTTACCGCCACCCTTCTGACTTCTTCCCAAAGGGTGAGATTGTTAGACCTCTGTATTGTGAAGAGTCAGAAGTCTATGTTTACTTGCTTTCAGTAGTTTAATTTCCTTTATTTTGAACAATTAACTTGGTTGTATGCCCTTGTTTAGAAGTCTTAAACTTCGGGGGCCAGTTATGTCTTTTTGTAATTCCCTCTCATTTCTATATATAGAATGAGAGGTTTAGGGTTTTAGGTTTAATGCTTTGATCAACATTTTGGGAGTAAGAGACTTATTGCAATATATTGAAGCATTCACCATTGTTCTTTGTGTTAATCTTTTCTTCTTGATTTCATTCCATCTCTTCTCTCTATTGATGTTGGGACAAACAATCTTCATCATCCTTGTCTCTGTTGCCGATGAGGAGAATGATAACCAAATGTTAAAGAGGGTGCTTTGTGTAGCTCGTTGAACCTCTAAAGGTGCAGAATATTGAACCTATCAGGAAAGCTTATACCATGAACTGCTTCCTTAATGACTTGACCTTCTAGGAGTGTTACTCCTGTTGGGAAGGAGAGATCAAGCATTGACAAGTCAGTCGAAGGAATGGAAGATCCTGATGTCTTACAAGGAGTGTATCTCCTTCTTGAGGCACCACCTGATTGTCTTACAGGAGGCTTTGGCAAGTTGGAAGGAGGTTGTATCATGGAGTCAGGGATTTCAGTGGTTCTTCTGATTCTGGTAATTAGTCCACTGATGGTTTCTTCTACTTCAACTTTATACTTGATATTAACTTTGGGATGTAGGCTTCTAATTTCGTTCCACTATGTCAAGTTGTATATGTCCAACTTGTCCAGAGTGTGTTGGACATCTTTTTACCCCTGATCTCCTGATGGTAATGAAAACTTTTCCAAGATGTCCTCTCTTGTCTCTTATATTGTTGAAAGAGACTCCTGAAATATGAGCACCATGCTTCCTTAGATAAAGTCGGTCTCTGCACCATTTCCTTTCTTCAGAGTCTTCTTCAACTTGTTCTTCAGCCCTCCCGTTGAAGACTTTCAGGGCAGCCTTCTGTGTAAGTAAGGGGTCTGCACTTATTTCTTCATCCTCTTGGACGAAGTCAAAAGCAAGCTTCCTAGCAGCTTGTGTTGAGAGAAAGGCTTCTCTCTTATTTCTTTCTAGCTCCTCTTGAGATTTTATTAACTTGTTATACTCTTCTTGTGATAGATAGGCAAACTCAGAGTCCCAAGAAGTACGAAGAGGGATTTTTACTCTTGTACTCTCGAGTCGCTCTATCACTTCCTTAATGCGCCCATCCCTGTCGATATTAGGAGAAGTTGTAAACCCCGCTAAAGCGGAACCGCAAGGTGTGACAGTCTAGATTTCATAGCGATAGGAGATAAATAACACCAATCATTCATACCCAAAATTAAATAAAGTTTACAGAGTATTACAATCCAACCATAAGTTTAAGTTTACAGACTTTAACAAAAACGAAAATGACATAGTCTTGATTGGTGAATACAAAATCCCAAAATTTAGCCTTATCAAACCTTCGGATTTCCTGAAAAGCATGTTAAAACAAGCGTCAACTACGAGAGTTGGTGAGTTCACAGATTTTCATATGCACAAAACAACTTAAATGCAACAAATTTTTAGTGAACCTTTTTATTCACTCAATTTTTCATAAACCAGTTATAGTGAACCTTTTTGTTCACTACCGATACTAGCCTGAACATTAGTGAACGTTTTTGCTCACTCCATTTCTAGCTTGGTATCACATGTGAGTAAATTTCCTGGGTCAAGTTAATCGCATGATATTTATTCTTTGAGTCACTACTAATCCTGCCATTTATGACAAGCTACGCCCCTATTCTACCTCAGCGGTGGGACTAAATCCCACATGTGTAGAGTTTTTATTTAATACAGTGCACCTATATTCTCGTCAGTTCAAGGTGGGTATGTCAACCAAATAGCGCTATCCACGTGTATTATAGGCCCATTGTTATTAGTTAATAGTAGTTACCGGGGACTTTATGTGACATCCGTCAAATTTTGACACTCAGGTTAGCTACTCGTTAAATTCACTCAGTAGCGTTCCTGTAGGCTAAAAGGTAGAATTTAAGTTGCCTGGATAATCTAGGTTAGTTTGCGTGAAAAAGTTAGGCTAAAACCTAAAAGTTCCGGAAACTGCCCGAAAAAGCCCGAACCGGCCCGAAATCACCCGATAATCCTAAAATGCCAAATTTAAAATGAATCTTGAAAATTTAAGTTATTCTGTTTAAAATATGAGTAAACCGACCTAAATAATCTAAAACCACCTTCGAAAAGTCGGTTTTTGCCAAAAAACGCCGAAAACCCGGTACCGAATCGAACTGACAGTGTAAGAAAGTGTGTAAAAAAAAAAAATAAAAGAAAAGAGAGGAGGAGGTGGGACCCACTAGGGGGCCGGCCACCCCCCCCCCCTATCTCTCTCTCCTCTCCTCTTTTCCCTACAAAATCAATTCATCATCATCACTTCACCCATTTTTCAAAAATCCCTCTCTCTCTAAACTCTTCCTCTCTCTAAAATCCTCTCATTTCTCTCTCAAGTCCAGCCCTAAACTCATCTTCAAAAATCAGATTTCTTGAAGATTAAAAACCACATTCAAGTTATTGTAATCAAAATCTCAAAGGTAAGAAGGTTAGGTTAAGTTTAGATTCGTTTTTCACTCCTTTCAAGCTCTATTTTCGTGTTTTTCTTGAGGTTTAACCTCCTTCTATGGATTCTAAATCCTTATGGTGTTTGGGAAAGAGATTCCACCTTAGAAATGTTGGAAAAACAATCTATGAAGGTGAGAGTCAATGACTTCCCCATAAGAACACCATTTGGATGTAAAATCCTTGTTAAATGATGTTTTTGACCACCAAACTTGTGCTAAACTTCATCAATAGTTCATGCATGGGTTTGGATGGTATGAAAGCATATATTAGTTGTATTACATTTGAATAATCTGAGTTATGGGTGAAATAGCAAGAAAAACCCCGAAATGGTATGATTTTATGTGTTTTGGTATCATTTTGAATGTTAAATGTTGGACAGATTCTGTCAAAATAATTGCATGTACTTTGTACGACTCAAAAAGGGTCTTGTTGTAGTCATTTCTTTATGAAATTTTTATGGGATGAAATTTAAGGTGTTAGGGTTCATACCCCACTGATTTTGCATAAAGACACCAAGATTTGAGTTCAAACCATCCAAAAACATTTTTGTGTGCAACAGTGTTTGGTCAGAAACTTTGGTCAACTTCAAACTAGCATAACTCCTTGATTATTCATCTAAAGCACAATTTTCTTGATCCTAAACTCAAGTACTTTGAGTTAGCTTTCTAAAAAGTCCAAGCTCATGTCATTTAGAGGAGTTTTGAGACTTCAACCAATGAGTTTAAGTTGGTGGTGTAGGCTGTCCTCTTATGGCAGATTACACATGCACCACTTGAAGAGGTCATAAATCTCTCAAAAACCATCCTTATGGCATGAATCTTATCTCAAAAGTTTGGTATATGTTTTATCTAGGAAATCTCTTTGGAAATTCGTGATAAAGTGGTGTATGGAATTATTTATGAACTAAACTCTATCTAAAGGTATTCTGGAATTCCAGCCCTTACCACTAAAATTGTAAAAATGTTTAAAATTAGTAAAAATTCTCTAAAAATTATGAAATTTGGTGGAATTGTGCCTAACATCCCATAATTCAGGGGGTAAAAATTTTAAGACTCAATAGTTAGAGGACCTAAGTTCAAAATAGCAATTTTTACAACTCAAAAATTTTGACAGATTCTGAAATTTTAGAAAAATCCAATTTTATAAGTTTTGAACCCCAAAATGTTTGGAGAACCTTAAAATTGTGACAAAAGGAATTTTTATTAAATTTGGACTATAAAATTTACATAATGGCATTATATGGATTTCGGTACGATTTTTAAGGACCGTTGGACTTAGGACTTACGTTGAAAATTACGTGTTTGATAGGGCAACCGTAGTTCGGAGACGGGCACTAGACCACGCACCAACCTTAACAAATCCGCACTAAACGCTAGAGGTGAGTATTCACAGCCCCACTTTTACTGTTTTTATACGTTTTGGGGTGAAAAGCATGTATATGATTAAATGTGTTTGGTTGTGAACTTGTTGCGAAATGAATTGAATTATCGAAATGAAATGACTTATTGTGACAAAATGAAATGATTCGTTTATATGAAATGTTTTATAAAATGATGTAAATCGAAATGTGAGTATGTTAATAAAATGAATTATTGAAATGAAATGTTTTGAGTTTATTGAAGTGAATTGAAATGAAACCATGCTTCGAGTATCAAATGAATCGAAATGAAATGAACTCGAGCATCGAAATGAAATGAAATGAAATGTTTTATGAAATAAATTTTTGATTTGTTGAATCATGATATAGTGAGCAATAAATGAAATGTCCCCTGCACTACTATTAACCCTTACAAATTGGGCCTATGATACAAGTGGATAGCGCTATTTGGATTGACATACCCACCTAGAACTGACGAGTAATAGGTGCACTGTATTGAAAAATATTCACCCCGGCTGGAATTAGTTTTCCCCCGGCAAGGCTGAATAGGGGCGTAGCAATGTCACGAAATGAAGGATTGTAGTAACTCACTGATATATATCATGTAATTAACACATCGTTTGGGAAATCTACTCACTGTCGTTTACTACACTGTTATTTGTTTTGGGGTGAATGAACTGATTCACCAAACTGTTTACAACCGTATTGCGAATAAACGTCTTTTGGGATGAATATTGTACATAACTGCTTTACATCTATAAAAACCTGTGAACTCACCAACTCTTGTAGTTGACACTTGTTTAACATGCTTTTCAGGAATTCCGAAGGTTTGATATGTTCATTAAGGGAACTTTTGCATAACACCAGTCATGTCAATTCATATTTTGTTTAAATTTGTAAACCTAAATGAAGGATGGATTGTAATACTTGAAATATTGTGTAAACTCTTTTAAATTTTGGTATGAATGATTGGTGTGATTTATATCCTATCGCGATGAAATCTTAGCTGTATCACCTTGCGGTTCCGCTTTAGCGGGGTGTTACAGATTTGGTATCAGAGCCATAGGTTATAGAGAACATTGGTTTTTCATAAAAACCAAGTACTATAACCCGTTTTTCCAAAATAAGTTAAAACTTTTAAGATTTCAAAGAATAGGAGAATTAGATACTAGTATGATTAGTATAGGTGTTATTCTGATATATCATAGATATGCGGAGCCTGATCACCTACGCCTAGCCACGATATAAATAGGATAAGACTTATAAATTGATCATACTATTAGGGTTTAAAAATTTAAACTTTCCGAAAATTCCTGAAAAATGTGAAATTGTGTGTGAGTTTGCATATGATATGTACAAAATTACTTATTTCTGAAAAATTTTATTTTCCCGTAAATTAACTTAATTCTTTTATCGCAGTGTCATGTCTCACGAGTCAGACCCATCCGAGTACCGATCTCACGGGTCCCCTGAGCACCCAGGTAGCGAGAACGGTAACTCCCGATCTCGGACCGCCGTGCCAGAGCGGGATCCCTATAGCGACGATGACGCTGACTCTCGACCTGTCCCTGCTGTCCGGACTGGACTCCGGATTCGCACCACCGCTCGGAAGAGCGTGCCACTGCCTACCCGAATGACCTTCCGCATTCCCACCGGGGATGGGGCGGGACCATCACGGGTCAGGGGCCAAGGTGGGTCATCGTCGTCCTCGTCGTCCTCGTCATCAGGATCCCCGCCGCCTTATCGACCGTCGTCGCCGATCATTCGAGTACCTCCACCGCAGCCTGCCGCCCGACCACCGCCTGTTGCCCGACCATCACCAG
This sequence comes from Centaurea solstitialis, assembly GCA_030169165.1. Taxonomy (NCBI): domain Eukaryota; kingdom Viridiplantae; phylum Streptophyta; class Magnoliopsida; order Asterales; family Asteraceae; genus Centaurea; species Centaurea solstitialis. Next base: position 28,879,242 of record CM058045.1, on the reverse strand, counting down.
TTCCTCGACCACCACACATGGCTCGTACCCCTGTCCTGTGCATGAGAGGAATGACTCAGACCGAGCGTCAGGAGGTCACACGTCTTGCTAGAGGTCAGGGTATCCATGAGCATATGGTCGACCACCATGATCATATGATCGATTCCCTGATCGATGTGGCCGGAGCTGATAGCCAGCAGCTCACTCGAGTGGTGGCTCTCCTCAGCCACACCATGGCATCACTCCACCACCTGTATACGGTGGTGTATTTGGTGGTGACCGTGGTGGTACTCCTACTTCTGTGGACTGTTTGGAGGGTGAGGGCCTAGGGGGTGGGTTTGGTGATTGATCTTTTGATAAAACTCTTATTTTTGGGGCAGTATGCCTAGATTTGAACAATTTATGAATTATTATGGATGACTGTATGGATGTGATCGTATTTTGAACATGCTTGGTGAATTTATGATTTGGAATTTGTTTTATTAAATGGAAGCTTTATGATCTTATCTATGCTCCGCTTATGTGTTAGAAAATGAATATGCAATTGACATGCTTATTGTGGTTGTTTGAAATGTCTAAAAACGTTAGGTTAAAATGATAGCGTGAATTAGTATGGCATTTAAATTGCGAAAAATAAGTAGAATTGCGATTACACTTAGAAAATGGAAAGTGTCATTTAAACTTGTGGGCATGCTGTTGCTTTAGAAACATGCCTCCGAGAAGAGAGAACCCGGACTTGTCGAGGCTCGTATCGGAGCAAGTGATGGCTTCGTTACCCGGCATAGTTAGCCAGGTGGCTGCTGGGCTGAACACCAATCAGAACAACAATCAAGGGTCAAGGGAACGAGATTGTACATACAAATCCTTCCGAAGCTGCAACCCTAAAGAGTTCCATGGAACAGAGGGAGCTGTTGGATTATTAACATGGATTGAAAGTATGGAATCAGTCCTTCACATAAGCAAGTGCCTGGAAAGGAATAAGGTCGAGTATGCCGCTTGTCTACTCCAAGGGCGAGCTTTGACATGGTGGAACACCCAGGTACAAGTCCGTGGCCGTGACGCAACCGGTCAGATCACCTGGGAGGATTTCAAGAAGATGCTGAAGGAGGAATTCTGTCCAAGGAGCGAACTTCAAAAGTTGGAAGCTGAATTATGGCGCCACGAGATGAAGGGAAACGACATCACCTCATACACTACCCGATTTCACGAGTTAGCCAAGTTAGTGCCCCACTTGGTGACACCTGAACAAAACCGAGTCGATAGGTATGTTTGGGGTTTGTCCCCCGAAATCAGAGGTAACGTGACGGCAGCTGATCCAAAGAGCCTACAAGAGGCAGTTAACTTAGCAAACCGCCTTACCAACAACGCTATCCGATCGGGAACTTTCTCGAGTGACAAGGCAAAGGGAAAGAGGAAGATGGAGGAAGCACCCAAACTGCAATTCAGAGGAAAGACGGGAAAGGATAGAAGAATGACTAGGAGCTACGGAATGCAGATGCAAGTAGCAGAGAAAGAAAAGGGGATGCCTCAGAGATGTGGCAAATGTGGGAATCATCATGCTGGGAGATGTGTTATCTGTTCCAGGTGTGGCAGGGGAGGCCATACCGACAAGGATTGTAGAAAGAGAGCCTGTTTTGAGTGTGGGAGCTACAATCACTACCGGAATGCTTGTCCCAAGTTGAATCCAAGGCCTTACGCAAATCAGGCGCAGCCGGCGAATCCAGGAAACCAAGGAAACCGCGGAGGACTAGCTCGCGGGAGAGCGTTTGTTATTGGGACGGAGGAAGCAAGGCAAAACCCAGACGTGGTTACAGGTACGTTTCTTCTCAACAACTATCCTGCCACTGTGCTTTTCGATTCCGGAGCAGATATGAGCTTTGTGTCGTTAGAATTCAGGCCTAAGATAAATAAAAAGTCACAGAATCTGAAAGAGGACCACGTAATTGAATACTCCAACGGAGAACTAGTTAGGGCTAACAAAATAATCAGAAAATGCACTCTAGGTTTAGCTGGAAAGGATTTTAGCATAGACTTGATCCCAATCAAGATAGGGAGCTTTGACATAATTGTCGGTATGGACTGGATGTCCAAGCATCGAGCAACAATATGTTGTGCTGAAAAGATAGTCGCATTACCATTACCTGATGGAGGATTACTCGAAGTGTATGGAGATAGGCCAAAGAGAGACATCAAGATTGTGTCGTTTATGAAGATGCGAGGTCATCTACGGAAGGAATGCATAGCATTCATGGCGCACGTCATAGATACAGAGGCGAAGGAAAAGCGAATTCAGGATATTCCAGTTGTGCGAGAATTTCCAGAGGTATTTCCGGAAGAATTACCTGGATTGCCTCCACAGCGACAAGTGGAGTTTCACATTGACCTAGTTCCTGGAGCAGGTCCCATAGCAAAGTCGCCTTATCGACTAGCACCGTCCGAGATGCAAGAGCTGTCAAATCAACTTCAGGAGCTTTTGGACAAAGGATTCATCCGACCCAGCTCATCACCGTGGGGAGCCCCTGTGTTGTTCGTCAAAAAGAAGGACGGATCTTTTCGTATGTGCATCGATTACAGAGAGCTGAACAAGATCACTATTAAAAATCGCTACCCTCTTCCGCGCATCGACGACCTGTTCGATCAACTGCAAGGAGCAACGTACTTCTCCAAAATCGATCTTCGATCTGGTTACCATCAAATGCGAGTTCGTGAGGAAGACATCGCAAAGACAGCGTTTAGAACCCGCTATGGTCACTACGAGTTCTTAGTCATGCCTTTTGGTTTGACGAACGCTCCGGCAGTATTCATGGATTTGATGAATCGAGTATGTTGGCCATACTTAGATAAGTTCGTGATTGTCTTCATTGATGACATCCTAATCTACTCTAGGAGCAAGGAGGACCACGAGCATCATTTGAGGCTGATATTGGAACTGTTAAAGGCCGAGCAGCTATACGCCAAATTCTCAAAGTGCGAATTTTGGATTCGGGAAGTTCACTTTCTAGGACATGTAGTGAATAGAGATGGAATACATGCTGACCCAGCTAAGATCGAGGCTATAAAGAAATGGGAAGCCCCGAAAACACCGACAGAAATTCGACAATTTCTTGGTCTGGCAGGTTATTACCGAAGGTTCATTGCAAACTTTTCCAAGATCGCGCAGCCGCTGACAGCCCTAACGCAGAAAGACAAGAAGTTTATTTGGGGAGAGAAGCAAGAGGAAGCGTTCCAGGTGTTGAAGCATAAATTGTGCAACGCACCCATTTTAGCATTACCCGAAGGGACAGATAACTTCGTGGTATATTGCGATGCTTCACATCAAGGCTTGGGATGTGTTCTAATGCAAAACGAGAAAGTCATCGCTTACGCATCCAGACAGCTGAAAGTTCACGAGAAGAACTACACCACTCATGATTTGGAGCTTGGAGCAGTGGTGTTTGCCCTTAAGATATGGAGACATTATCTCTATGGCACCAAATGCACCATTTTTACGGATCATAAGAGCCTCCAGCACATACTTGATCAAAAGATGTTGAATATGAGACAAAGGAGATGGGTGGAATTGCTCAGCGACTACGATTGCGAGATTAAGTATCACCCAGGGAAAGCGAATGTTGTTGCTGATGCGTTAAGCCGGAAGGAGCGGGTAAAGCCCATAAGGTCACGAGCAATGGGATTGGTAGTGCAGACCAGCCTAAAAACTCAAGTAGTGGAAGCACAAAAGGAAGCCTTGAAGGCTGACAACTTAAACAAGGAAACTCTTCACGGCGTAGAAAAGGAATTTGAGGAGAAAGAGGATGGAGTGTGTTACTTCAAGGGAAGAATTTGGATTCCGAGGGTGGAGCAATTGAAAAAGATGATCATGGATGAAGCTCATCAGTCGAGGTATTCGATTCATCCAGGGTCTGATAAAATGTACAAGGGACTGAAGGAGCATTACTGGTGGCCCGGTATGAAGAGAGATATCGCCATCTACGTAAGTAAATGCTTAACTTGCGCAAAAGTTAAAGCAGAGCACCAAAAACCGTCCGGACTTCTTCAACAACCGGAAATCCCGGAATGGAAATGGGAGCAGATATCGATGGATTTCGTGACAAAACTACCCAAGACTAAAAAGGGTCATGATACGATTTGGGTAATCGTTGACAGACTCACGAAATCAGCGCATTTCTTGCCGATAAAGGAAACTTATAGCATCGATAAGCTTGCGCAGCTGTATGTCGGTGAAATTGTCATGCGACATGGAGTCCCGATATCGATCATCTCTGATAGAGATAGCAGATTTACCTCGCGATTTTGGCAATCGCTTCAAGCAGCTTTGGGCACTCGTGTGGATTTGAGCACGGCTTACCATCCTCAGACCGATGGACAGACTGAGCGAACCATCCAAACATTAGAGGATATGTTACGTGCCTGTGTGTTGGAATTTGGAGGAAGTTGGGACGATCATCTACCTTTAGTCGAGTTCTCCTACAACAATAGCTATCACGCCAGCATTCAGTGTGCGCCATACGAGGCACTGTATGGACGCAAGTGTAGGTCCCCACTTAATTGGTTGGAAGTGGGAGAGAATCGATTGTTTAGGCCTGATGTCGTGCAGGAGACCACCGACAAAATCAAAATGGTTCAAGAAAAGCTGAAAACGGCCAGGGATCGCCAGAAAAGCTATGCGATAATCGGCGAAAGCCGTTGGAATTTCAAGTTGGTGACAAAGTGTTACTAAAAGTATCACCATGGAAAGGGATAATAAGGTTTGGAAAGAAAGGGAAACTGAACCCTCGTTTTGTTGGACCATTCAGGGTCATAGAGAGAATCGGACCTGTTGCCTATAGGTTGGACTTACCCATAGAGCTGAGCTCAATTCATGACACGTTTCACGTGTCCAACCTAAAGAAATGTCTGTCGGAGGAGACCGTAGTTCTGCCTTTGGATGAGATTCAAATCGATGAGCAACTGCGTGTTTCCGAGGAACCAATCGAAATTCTTGATCGAGAAATCAAGCAACTCCGACGCAGCAGGATACCGATAGTCAAAGTGAAATGGAACTCTAGGCACGGACCAGAGTTTACTTGGGAGCGGGAGGCCTTCATGAAAAGCAAGTACCCGCACCTCTTCACAGAAAACCCCGGCTGTAATAGCAAGAATTAAATTTCGGGACGAAATTTCTTTCAACCGGGGGTAACTGTGACATCCGTCAAATTTTGACACTCAGGTTAGCTACTCGTTAAATTCACTCAGTAGCGTTCCTGTAGGCTAAAAGGTAGAATTTAAGTTGCCTGGATAATCTAGGTTAGTTTGCGTGAAAAAGTTAGGCTAAAACCTAAAAGTTCCGGAAACTGCCCGAAAAAGCCCGAACCGGCCCGAAATCACCCGATAATCCTAAAATGCCAAATTTAAAATGAATCTTGAAAATTTAAGTTATTCTGTTTAAAATATGAGTAAACCGACCTAAATAATCTAAAACCACCTTCGAAAAGTCGGTTTTTGCCAAAAAACGCCGAAAACCCGGTACCGAATCGAACTGACAGTGTAAGAAAGTGTGTAAAAAAAAAAATAAAAGAAAAGAGAGGAGGAGGTGGGACCCACTAGGGGGCCGGCCACCCCCCCCCCCCCTATCTCTCTCTCCTCTCCTCTTTTCCCTACAAAATCAATTCATCATCATCACTTCACCCATTTTTCAAAAATCCCTCTCTCTCTAAACTCTTCCTCTCTCTAAAATCCTCTCATTTCTCTCTCAAGTCCAGCCCTAAACTCATCTTCAAAAATCAGATTTCTTGAAGATTAAAAACCACATTCAAGTTATTGTAATCAAAATCTCAAAGGTAAGAAGGTTAGGTTAAGTTTAGATTCGTTTTTCACTCCTTTCAAGCTCTATTTTCGTGTTTTTCTTGAGGTTTAACCTCCTTCTATGGATTCTAAATCCTTATGGTGTTTGGGAAAGAGATTCCACCTTAGAAATGTTGGAAAAACAATCTATGAAGGTGAGAGTCAATGACTTCCCCATAAGAACACCATTTGGATGTAAAATCCTTGTTAAATGATGTTTTTGACCACCAAACTTGTGCTAAACTTCATCAATAGTTCATGCATGGGTTTGGATGGTATGAAAGCATATATTAGTTGTATTACATTTGAATAATCTGAGTTATGGGTGAAATAGCAAGAAAAACCCCGAAATGGTATGATTTTATGTGTTTTGGTATCATTTTGAATGTTAAATGTTGGACAGATTCTGTCAAAATAATTGCATGTACTTTGTACGACTCAAAAAGGGTCTTGTTGTAGTCATTTCTTTATGAAATTTTTATGGGATGAAATTTAAGGTGTTAGGGTTCATACCCCACTGATTTTGCATAAAAACACCAAGATTTGAGTTCAAACCATCCAAAAACATTTTTGTGTGCAACAGTGTTTGGTCAGAAACTTTGGTCAACTTCAAACTAGCATAACTCCTTGATTATTCATCTAAAGCACAATTTTCTTGATCCTAAACTCAAGTACTTTGAGTTAGCTTTCTAAAAAGTCCAAGCTCATGTCATTTAGAGGAGTTTTGAGACTTCAACCAATGAGTTTAAGTTGGTGGTGTAGGCTGTCCTCTTATGGCAGATTACACATGCACCACTTGAAGAGGTCATAAATCTCTCAAAAACCATCCTTATGGCATGAATCTTATCTCAAAAGTTTGGTATATGTTTTATCTAGGAAATCTCTTTGGAAATTCGTGATAAAGTGGTGTATGGAATTATTTATGAACTAAACTCTATCTAAAGGTATTCTGGAATTCCAGCCCTTACCACTAAAATTGTAAAAATGTTTAAAATTAGTAAAAATTCTCTAAAAATTATGAAATTTGGTGGAATTGTGCCTAACATCCCATAATTCAGGGGGTAAAAATTTTAAGACTCAATAGTTAGAGGACCTAAGTTCAAAATAGCAATTTTTACAACTCAAAAATTTTGACAGATTCTGAAATTTTAGAAAAATCCAATTTTATAAGTTTTGAACCCCAAAATGTTTGGAGAACCTTAAAATTGTGACAAAAGGAATTTTTATTAAATTTGGACTATAAAATTTACATAATGGCATTATATGGATTTCGGTACGATTTTTAAGGACCGTTGGACTTAGGACTTACGTTGAAAATTACGTGTTTGATAGGGCAACCGTAGTTCGGAGACGGGCACTAGACCACGCACCAACCTTAACAAATCCGCACTAAACGCTAGAGGTGAGTATTCACAGCCCCACTTTTACTGTTTTTATACGTTTTGGGGTGAAAAGCATGTATATGATTAAATGTGTTTGGTTGTGAACTTGTTGCGAAATGAATTGAATTATCGAAATGAAATGACTTATTGTGACAAAATGAAATGATTCGTTTATATGAAATGTTTTATAAAATGATGTAAATCGAAATGTGAGTATGTTAATAAAATGAATTATTGAAATGAAATGTTTTGAGTTTATTGAAGTGAATTGAAATGAAACCATGCTTCGAGTATCAAATGAATCGAAATGAAATGAACTCGAGCATCGAAATGAAATGAAATGAAATGTTTTATGAAATAAATTTTTGATTTGTTGAATCATGATATAGTGAGCAATAAATGAAATGTCCCCTGCACTACTATTAACCCTTACAAATTGGGCCTATGATACAAGTGGATAGCGCTATTTGGATTGACATACCCACCTAGAACTGACGAGTAATAGGTGCACTGTATTGAAAAATATTCACCCCGGCTGGAATTAGTTTTCCCCCGGCAAGGCTGAATAGGGGCGTAGCAATGTCACGAAATGAAGGATTGTAGTAACTCACTGATATATATCATGTAATTAACACATCGTTTGGGAAATCTACTCACTGTCGTTTACTACACTGTTATTTGTTTTGGGGTGAATGAACTGATTCACCAAACTGTTTACAACCGTATTGCGAATAAACGTCTTTTGGGATGAATATTGTACATAACTGCTTTACATCTATAAAAACCTGTGAACTCACCAACTCTTGTAGTTGACACTTGTTTAACATGCTTTTCAGGAATTCCGAAGGTTTGATATGTTCATTAAGGGAACTTTTGCATAACACCAGTCATGTCAATTCATATTTTGTTTAAATTTGTAAACCTAAATGAAGGATGGATTGTAATACTTGAAATATTGTGTAAACTCTTTTAAATTTTGGTATGAATGATTGGTGTGATTTATATCCTATCGCGATGAAATCTTAGCTGTATCACCTTGCGGTTCCGCTTTAGCGGGGTGTTACACTTTATCATTTTAGACTCACTATATCATGCCGCATAACATATCAAATTTAACTCACAATACATTTCATTTCGTAACATTTTCACAATTATTCACATTCATTTGTAAACATGATTTTCACCCAAAACACATAAAAACGGTAAAAAGTGGGGCTGTGAATACTCACCTGGAGTAGCTTTCGCGTATCTAAACAACCGTTAGTGCGTGATTAAGTCCCGGCTCCGAGTCTATATATGCCCTAACACATACGTAATTGACGTAAGTTCTAAATTCAACGGTCCATATTTAATAAGTCAATACCGATATCCAATATAATGCCTTTACTATATTTTATTAGGTTCATTTTAATACAAAAATACGTTTTTGTTACTTTAATCAATGTCCAAACATATGGGAATTTCTTGAAATTTACAAAACAACCCTTTTTGAGGAAATCTGATTTTGGCAGATTTGTATTGCTTCAAAAATGCTACCATTAAGCCTAGTTCCAAAAGGAGTTAAGCTACCAAAATTTTATCCATTAATATTAGGGGTATTAACAACCATCCTACCAAATTTCATGATTTTAGGAGATGATTAACATATTTTAAAAATTCTTGAAAAATCAGTGTGCATGTATCAATCTTGAAAATACAAGTCTGTGGAGTTTGTACCATAAAGATCTCATTACTATTCCAAAATTTGAATTTCAAAAGGGATTTTAAAGTTAACTCAAAAATCTAACCAATGAAACTTGTTTCACACGATTTGGATGATTTTTGAATGAGATATGACCTCATGAATTCAAGCATGTGAATCTGCCATCATTGGGCATATTACACTCCGAATTTCATTTCATTGGTTGAACATTCAAAACTCCACCAAATCATGTGATTTCAGATTCTATAGAAAGCCATCTCACTGAAATTGGACTTAGAACCAAGAATCATGCAATTTAGTTAAGTTATCAAGAAGATATGCATGCATGAAGTTGATATAAAATTCTGACTAGAAGCTGATGAACACTAAAAAGTTTCAACATGGTTGAGGGCTCAAAACATGGAATTTTTGAATGATTCCAGTGGGGTTTGAACCTTAACACATAAAATATTGTACCATAAAATTTTCAGAAGAGAATGAATCCAAAAACACACTTTTTTGGTCGTACGAACAACATGCAACAAATCTGTCAGCACAATCCAGATTCCAAATGCACTCTTACCCACCAAAAACACATAAATTCACCAAAATTTGGGGGTTTCTTGGATAATAAACTAAAAACCCTCAACTTATATCCAATAAATAGATGAAATACATTTAGATATCATTAAAACACATGCATGAACTATTATAAAAGTTCAGCCCCAAAAAGAGATTCAAAAACATCAAAGCAAAAGATTTTCACTTCCAATCTTGTGTGCATAAGGAGTATTCATAGAATTTTGCCTTCTTTGAATGTTCTTGCACATTTATAAGGCTCATTCTTGTCCTCAAACATAAAGTTTGGTGTTTAACCATCAAAGAGGTTTTAAACCTCAAAGAGAACATGAGAAAGCTCCAAAACGAGCTAAAATTGACACTAAAACACATAATCTACTCTTACCTTTGAGCAAACGACTACTAGAGCTTCAAATCTTTGATTATACTAATTCAAAACTCAGATTTTTGTATGAAATGGTGGCTGATTTCTTTGAAGGTTGAGAGAGTTTTAGAGAGAGAGAATGATAGAGAGAGAGTGAGATTTTGAAAATGAAAAAGGTGTAAGAGGATGTGATGATTTTATTTCTTGGAAACAAGAGAGAGAGAGAGAGAGAGAGAGAGATATTAGGGGGGGGTGGCCGGCCATGTGGGGCCCACCCAACCCTCTCACACTCTTTTTTTTTTAAAAAAAGGTTAAACTTTATACTGCTAAATCAAACGCAATACCGGGTTTTCGGCGTTTTTTGGTAGAAACCGACTTTTTCAAAGGTGGTTTTAGATTGTTTGAGTCAATTTACTTTTAATTTAAATAAAATAACACATTTTTTATAAATCGACTTTAAATTTGGCATCATAGGATTTTCGGGTGACTTTGGACCGGTACGGGCTTTTTCGGGAAGTTTTCGGGATTTTTAGGTTTTTGGCTAAATTTTTCACGCAACTAACCTAGTTTCTTCTAATAACTTAAATGACTAAATTTTTAACCTACGGAAACGCTACTGAGTGATTTAACGAGTAGTTAACCTGAAGGTCAAAACAGTCAGTTGTCACATTTACCCCCTGTTGAAAGAAATTTTGTCCCGAAATTTAATTCTTGCTGCTACCACAGGGGTCTTTTGTAAATAGATGCGGGTATTTGTTTTTCATGAAAGCCTCCCGCTCCCAGGTGAACTCTGGTCCGTGCTTGGAATTCCATCGAACTTTGACAATCGGTATCTTACTGCGCCTAAGCTGCTTGATTTCTCGATCGAGGATTTCAGTTGGTTCCTCCGTAGTTCGCAGTTGTTCATCGATTTGAATTTCCTCCAGAGGCAGGACTACTGTCTCTTCTGACAGGCATTTCTTCAAATTGGACACGTGGAAAGTATCATGAATAGTGCTGAGTTCTGGGGGTAAGTCTAATCTGTAGGCGACTGGTCCGATTCTTTCCAAGATCTCAAACGGTCCGACAAATCGGGGGCTCAACTTTCCCTTCTTTCCAAATCTTATTAGCCCTTTCCAAGGCGATACCTTCAGTAGTACCCTATCACCAATCTGGAATTCCAACGGTTTCCTTCGATTATCAGCGTAACTTTTCTGGCGATCTCTGGCCGCTTTAAGCTTCTCTTGAACCATCTTGACCTTATCAGTTGTTTCTTGAACGATGTCAGGCCTGATTAGTCGACTTTCTCCCACTTCCAACCAATTAAGTGGGGATCTGCACTTGCGTCCGTACAAGGCTTCATATGGAGCGCACTGGATGCTGGCATGATAGCTGTTGTTGTAGGAGAACTCGACTAAGGGTAGGTGGTCATCCCAACTACCTCCAAATTCCAACACACAAGCACGTAACATATCCTCCAACGTTTGTATGGTTCTCTCAGTCTGTCCGTCGGTCTGAGGATGGTAAGCAGTGCTCAAATCTACGCTGATACCCAATGCTGCCTGTAGTGACTGCCAAAATCGCGAAGTGAATCTGTTGTCTCTATCGGAGATGATCGAGATTGGAACTCCATGTCGCATGACTATCTCATCGACATACAATTGCGCGAGTCTATCAATGCTAAAGCTTTCTCTTATTGGCAAAAAGTGCGCAGATTTCGTGAGCCGGTCAACAATTACCCATATCGAATCATGGCCCTTTTTAGTCTTGGGTAGCTTGGTCACGAAATCCATTGATATCCGTTCCCATTTCCATTCTGGGATTTCTGGTTGCTGTAAAAGTCCGGATGGTTTCTAGTGTTCTGCCTTGATTCTTGCACAAGTTAGGCATTTGCTCACATAAGTGGCGATATCCTTCTTCATTCCAGGCCACCAATAGTGTTCCTTCAGTCCTTTATACATCTTGTCAGATCCTGGGTGTATCGAGTACCTTGATTGATGAGCTTCGTCCATGATCATTGTCCTCAGCTGATCGACTTTTGGAATCCAAACTCTACCTTTGAAATAACGCACTCCATCTGTTTTCTCCTCAAACTCCTTCTCCATCTTGTGTAGAGTTTCTATCTTTAGGTTGTCAGCCTTTAAAGCTTCCCTCTGGGCTTCAAGTATCTGACCATTCAAACTGGTCTGTACTAACACTCCCATGGCTCGCGTTCTTTTAAGCCTCCCCCTTTCCTTCCTGCTTAGCGCATCAGCTACAACATTCGCCTTCCCTGGGTGATATTTAATCTCACAGTCGTAATCACTGAGCAACTCGACCCATCTTCTCTGCCTCATGTTCAGCATTTTCTGATCGAGAATGTGCTGGAGGCTCTTATGGTCCGTAAAGATGGTGCATTTGGTGCCGTAAAGATAATGTCTCCAAATCTTAAGGGCAAACAGCACTGCTCCGAGCTCCAGGTCATGAGTGATGTAATTCTTCTCGTGGACCTTCAGCTGTCTGGATGCATAGGCGATGACTTTCTCGTTCTGCATCAAAACACATCCCAAGCCTTGATGTGAAGCATCGCAATACACCACGAAGTTATCCGTTCCTCTTGTTTCTCTCCCCAAATAAACTTCTTGTCTTTCGGTGTTAACATCGTCAAAGGTTGGGCAATTTTGGAGAAATTAGCGATGAATCGCCGATAATAGCCTACCAAACCAAGAAATTGTCGAATTTCTGTTGGCGTCTTCGGAGCTTTCCGTTTCTTTATTGCCTCAATCTTGGCGGGGTCGACATGGATTCCTTCCTTGTTCACTACATGACCCAAAAAGTGCACTTCACGGATCCAAAATTCACACTTATAGATTTTTGCGTAAAGCTCCTCGGTTTTGAGCAACTCCAGTATCAATCTTAAATGCTGCTCATGCTCCTCCTTGCTTCGCGAGTAGATCAAAATGTCATCTATGAAGACAATCACCAATTTATCCAAGTACGGTCGACATATCCTGTTCATTAAATTCATGAACACTGCTGGAGCGTTTGTCAAACCAAATGGCATGACCAAGAACTCGTAATGACCATACCGAGTTCCGAACACTACCTTGGCGATATCTTCCTCTCACACTCTCATCTGATGGAATCTGGATCGAAGGTCAATCTTGGAAAAGTAGGTAGGTCCTTGCAACTGGTCGAATAGGTCGTCTATGCGCGGTAGAGGACATCGATTTTGATAGTGATCTTGTTCAGCTCCCTAAATTCTATGCACATTCGAAAGGATCCATCCTTCTTTTTGACGAACAAGACTGGGGCTCCCCAGAGTGAAGCGCTGGGTCGGATGAGTCCCTTATCAAGCAATTCTTGAAGATGATTCGACAACTCTACTACTTTGATGGCGCCAGACGATACGGTGACTTTGCTACAGGAGCTGCTCCTTGAACTAGATCAATATGGAACTCTACCTGCCTATGCGAGGATAGTCCGGGTAACTCCTCCGGGAACACTTCTGGATAATCTCGTACAACTGGAAAGTTCTGAATTTGCTTCTCCTCTCCCTCTTTATCTACAACATGCGCCATAAATGCCACGCAATCCTTTCGCAAATGGCTTCATATTTTCATGTAGGATACTATACTGGATCTTGATGTGCCTCTTCAGTTCCAATTGCGAATACCCTTCCTTGGTTCTTGCGTCCTTAATTTACTTGATTGGCTTATGTAGCTTTGTTCGTCCTCTTGGTACTGCTCAAGCCTTTATCCAGCGTGGAATACCTATCTTTAGAGTGGTTTAGGGTTCCGTACTCTTAGCACCTTTTCCGGTCCTTCTGACCTTCCTTTCCTTTCTATAGTAACGAGTAGTGTACCCGACTAGATTGTCCTTGGTACCCAAAATACTAGCTCCTGGGTGATTGCAGTTGTAGCTATTACATTTTGGATGAGAGTCCATATACTGTCTTGACTCATGGGTCTATATTCCAAAATTTCTGACTTCTTTTCGACTTTTCTCTGAATGACCTTGAGTTGTCTCTTCTGACTGGTGCTCTACTTTATTTTATTTCATTCTTTCCATTCGACGGATACTATAACTTCCTTATTTCTTCTATTTGCGACAAGGTCGGTAGTAACTTGAGTGACTATGGTAGGTACGACTTCCCGGACTTGTTGGGCTATCAGTTGAGCAATGTTGATCGATTAATTCTCACGGTTCACTTGCTAGCTACGTGTGTTTCTTCTGGAAAATGCGGTTCGAAATCATTTGTAAAATGTATGTTTGCTTAAAAGTTGTCTTTAATAAATGTTCGAAATATTTGTATTTTATTTATGAGAATTTTTTTTTTACAATAAAGTCGATAAGAACGTCTTTGTGGTTAAATAAAGATTAGTTTCATAAAAACTTAATATATATCTGAAAGAGTCAAAATTTGATGCTAATGCATCCTTAAAATATTTTACTCACCCAAGCTAAGGTTTAAATGGGATAACCAAAAGTACACTTTGAATTTCTTTCAAATTCACGAGAGTTACAAACGAAAGGATCAACTTTGCCAACAGTATTACCACAACTTGTCCGCCCAAGTCAACTCTCCTAGTCGTCCTTCTTGCCTTCATAGCATTCTCTACAACATCGGTGGTACATTCCTCCAAGAGATGCGCCAAGTTTGTCAACTAAATTATGGCCTGATTCTATCTTGATGCCTGCTTCGACTATTTTGCAATCCCTCGGCGAGTGTTCGCATAGTTCGAGCCTCTCCTTGTGTCATACTAGTAATATGACCAATCAATATCCCCGAAAGGATAAAAATAATGATCTTGCATTATCCTGATGGGTTATCGCCAGTCCATTCCGAATGGTTGCTGCAACTCTCTTCTGAGTTGTCTCATATGAGGTGTTGGGAGGTTCGGGTTAGGCATAGGAATAACTGATGTTCTTTGAGATAAGCCAGTTGTTGGGGGTTATCGAAGGTGGATCGCTTAAATATCCTCACTTGCTCTAGTGTCGGAATCATAATGCTTAGACGGGTCCTTCTCCGAAGTCTAAGTAATAGTGTTCGACATAGTGATTGTAGTGTCCGCAAAACTTATTAACACGCATTCAAAATACTAGTGACATCCTAGCGCTAACGCAGGAGTGTTCAACATTGGCGTTACTTTACTTAAACGCGTAAGTGCTATAGTAAATATCAACATCATAATATGCTTATGTGAACTCACACGGTTTATGATTTTCAGGAAATTTTTCGAAGGTTCCAACTTTTATTCTCTAGCCGTATGATTGGTTCATAAGTCTTATCCTACTTATATCATGGCTAGGCGTAGGTGATCAGGCTCCGCCTATCTATGATATATCAGAATAGCACCTATTCTAATCATACTAGTATTTAAATTCTCCTATACTCGAAATCCGTAATTAAAAGTTTTAACTTATCTTAGAAAAAGGTTGGTTATAGTACTTGGTTTTTATGAAAAACCGATGTTCTCTATAACCTATGGCTCTGATACCAAATCTGTAACACCCCGCTAAAGCGGAACCGCAAGGTGTGACAGTCTAGATTTCATAGTGATAGGAGATAAATAACATCAATCATTCGTACCCAAAATTAAATAAAGTTTACAGAGTATTACAATCCAACTATAAGTTTAAGTTTACAGACTTTAAACAAAACGAAAATGACATAGTCTTGATTGGTGATTACAAAATCCCAAAATTTAGCCTTATCATACCTTCGGATTTCCTGAAAAGCATGTTAAAACAAGCGTCAACTACGAGAGTTGGTGAGTTCACAGGTTTTCATATGCACAAAACAGCTTAAATGCAACAAATTTTTAGTGAACCTTTTTATTCACTCAATTTTTCATAAACCAATTATAGTGAACCTTTTTGTTCACTACCGATACTAGCCTGAACATTAGTGAACGTTTTTGCTCACTCCATTTCTAGCTTAGTATCACATGTGAGTAAATTTCCCGGGTCAAGTTAATCGCATGATATTTATTCTTTGAGTCACTACTAATCCTGCCATTTATGACATGCTACGCCCCTATTCTACCTCAGCGGTGGGACTAAATCCCACATGTGTAGAATTTTTATTCAATACAGTGCACCTATATTCTCGTCAGTTCAAGGTGGGTATGTCAACCAAATAGTGCTATCCACGTGTATTATAGGCCCATTTTTATGAGTTAATAGTAGTTACCGGGGACTTTTTCATTTTAGACTCACTATATCATGCCGCATAACATATCAAATTTAACTCACAATACATTTCATTTCGTAACATTTTCACAATTATTCACATTCATTTGTAAACATGCTTTTCACCCCAAAACACGTAAAAACGGTAAAAAGTGGGGCTGTGAATACTCACCTAGAGTAGCTTTCGCGTATCTAAACAACCGTTAGTGCGTGATTAAGTCCCGGCTCCGAGTCTATATATGCCCTAACACATACGTAATTGACGTAAGTTCTAAATTCAACGGTCCATATTTAATAAGTCAATACCGATATCCAATATAATGCCTTTACTATATTTTATTAGGTTCATTTTAATACAAAAATATGTTTTTGTTACTTTAATCAATATCCAAACATATGGGAATTTCTTGAAATTTACAAAACAACCCTTTTTGAGGAAATCTGATTTTGGCAGATTTGTATTGCTTCAAAAATGCTACCATTAAGCCTAGTTCCAAAAGGAGTTAAGCTACCAAAATTTTATCCATTAATATTAGGGGTATTAAAAACAATCCTACCAAATTTCATGATTTTAGGAGATGATTAACATATTTTAAAAATTCTTGAAAAATCAGTGTGCATGTATCAATCTTGAAAATACAAGTCTGTGGAGTTTGTACCATAAAGATCTCATTACTATTCCAAAATTTGAATTTTAAAAGGGATTTTAAAGTTAACTCAAAAATCTAACCAATGAAACTTGTTTCACACGATTTGGATGATTTTTGAATGACATATGACCTCAAGAATTCAAGCATGTGAATCTGCCATCATTGGGCAGATTACACTCCGAATTTCATTTCATTGGTTGAACATTCAAAACTCCACCAAATCATGTGATTTCAGATTCTTTAGAAAGCCATCTCACTGAACTTGAACTTAGAACCAAGAATCATGCATTTTAGTTAAGTTATCAAGAATATATGCATGCATGAAGTTGATATAAAATTCTGACTAAAAGCTGATGAACATTAGAAAGTTTCAACATGGTTGAGGGCTCAAAACATGGAATTTTTGAATGATTCCAGTGGGGTTTGAACCTTAACACATAAAATATTGTTTTCAGAAGAGAATGAATCCAAAAACACCCTTTTTGGGTCGTACAAACAACATGCAACAAATCTGTCAGCACAATCCAGATTCCAAATGCACTTTTACCCACCAAAAACACATAAATTCACCAAAATTTGGGGGTTTCTTGGATAATAAACTAAAAACCCTCAACTTATATCCAATAAATAGATGAAATACATTTACATATCATTAAAACACATGCATGAACTATTATAAAAGTTCAGCCCCAAAAAGAGATTCAAAAACATCAAAGCAAAAGATTTTCACTTCCAATCTTGTGTTCATAAGGAGGATTCATAGAATTTTGCCTTCTTTGAATGTTCTTGCACATTTATAAGGCTCATTCTTGTCCTCAAACATCAAGTTTGGTGTTTAACCATCAAAGAGGTTTTAAACCTCAAAAAGAACATGAGAAAGCTCCAAAATGAGCTAAAATTGACACTAAAACACATAATCTACTCTTACCTTTGAACAAACGACTACTAGAGCTTCAAATCTTTGATTATACTAATTCAAAACTCAGATTTTTGTATGAAATGGTGGCTGATTTCTTTGAAGGTTGAGAGAGTTTTAGAGAGAGAGAATGATAGAGAGAGAGTGAGATTTTGAAAATGAAAAAGGTGTAAGAGGATGTGATGATTTTATTTCTTGGAAACAAGAGAGAGAGAGAGAGAGAGAGATATTAGGGGGGGGTGGCAGGCCATGTGGGGCCCACCCAACCCTCTCACACTTTTTTATTTTATTTTAAAAAGGTTAAACTTTATACTGCTAAATCAAACGCAGTACCGGGTTTTCGGCATTTTTTGGTAGAAACCGACTTTTTCAAAGGTGGTTTTAGATTGTTTGAGTCAATTTACTTTTATTTTAAATAAAATAACACATTTTTTATAAATCGACTTTAAATTTGGCATTATAGGATTTTCGGGTGACTTTGGACCGGTACGGGCTTTTTCGGGAAGTTTTCGGGATTTTTAGGTTTTTGCCTAAATTTTTCACGCAACTAACCTAGTTTCTTCTAATAACTTAAATGACAAAATTTTTAATCTACGGAAACGCTACTGAGTGATTTAACGAGTAGCTAACCTGAAGGTCAAAACAGTCAGTTGTCACAGAAGTGTCAGGGATGTCAAGGTAATTTTCACCTTCAGATCTAGGTGACTTGGAAGGAGGGGATCTAGGAGAAGATGGAGGAGTAGAGAAGTCATCAGAAGAAAATTCTTCCTCAGAGGATATATCAATGGGGTTTAGGTTTGAAGGACCAGCTTGGTGTAGGTTTGGCTGAGAAGAGGATGCTTGACAAGTTGAAGGGTTAAAGGAATTTATAGGGGTGGCTTCTGGGTTTAAAGGGGTGATGCTGAAAGTCATTCTGCTAACTTCAGCCTTGGTTTCTGCTGAAACACTATTCTCCATAAGGTGAATAATGTCACCAGTAACAAAACCAAAGTTAACGTCTTGGTTGGTTTTGTTGGGTTTTTGCGAGACCTCGGAACAAACTGGTACGAGTCATAATACAGAAGACAAACGGTTTTACTGATTTATCAAACCAAACAGGTTTGATCTGTTGGGTGCAAAATCGGATTGTATCCGAGATCACAAGTTGGTGCTTAAAGTGAAGAAAAAGGCAAAGTCAAAGTGGGCAACAAAGTCAAAGTTTACTTTTATTGTTTTAGTCCTTTGTAATAGTTTTCCTTTATTAGGGTAGATTTTGTAATTGTTGTAAAGTGTAAGGGTTTGAATGTTTGGGTATAAATACCCTTTGTGATGTCATTTAGAAAGTGTGACATGCATGTATGTGAAAAACGTGGAAAGGAGAGTGAAGAGAAAAAGTTAGTTCTTAAGTGTGTGTGTTCTTGGTGTGTTAGTGTGTGTAAACTTTGCATCCAAGAATCAATGACATATAGCTTCTCAATTCATTCTCTAGTTGTTGCATGTTGATTAGAACTTGAATCTGGAATAACAAGTGGTATCAGAGCTGGAAATTCGTTGAAATTGGTATGATTTCTTGAGCTTTTTGTGTTTTTTTTCGAAAATGAAGTTTTGAGCTTTGATGTTCTTCTTTTGATCATTGTTTGCATGTGAATTTGATTGTATATGGTTAAAATGATGTTTTTACTGTGTTTGTGAGTGATTTGGATTCAAAATTTGGTGATTTGAGCAGTAATTTTTGAGTTTTTTTACCTTCTGCTCGGTTTTTGTTCGGTTTTCCGAACTGGTGTTCATATTTTCCTAATCGGAATATTCATAAATTCCGAATCGGAAAATACAAGTTTTCCGAATCGGATTTTTGAAAGTTTCCGAATCGGAAATTTTTTTGGACTCGTATTGTTGTTTAGATCTGATCTTACTCGTTTTCCGACTTGATATTAATCAAACTCCGATTCGGAAAACCTCATTTTCCGATTCGGATTTTGACCAAATACCAACTCGAAATTTTTCTCGGAACTCTATCAATTTTGTTTTTCCGATTCGGAAAACTACATTTTCCGATTCGGAAAATTGAAAAATCCGAATCGGAATATAGTGTTTTCCGAATCGGAATAGTTTAAGCAAAAAAAAAAAAGTTCAGTCATTTTTAAGGTCATTTTTTCCGAGTCGGAATATAGTGTTTTCCGAGTCTGGAAGCGTTTTTCGGGCGTTTTTTCACGTAAACTTTTTTAGACTTCTTATCTGATTCTACGGTGAAAAAGTTCAGTCATTTTTAAGGCCATTTTTTCCCGAAAAATGCTGGTTTTTCCGAGATTTTGGTGATTTCCGAGAGGTTGATTTTTTGGACTATTCTTTCAATTTCGCAGTCAAAATCAACTTTAAAATTTTTGAAAAATATTTTTCTCGGGATTTCACTATTCACCGGTTGACTTTTTAGTTGACTTTTTGACTTTTGTCACTAACCTTTTTGTTGATCAAAAGAAGTGTTCAGATTAGCTACAGATTCTCAGATTTGTATACCTCCAGAAGTTCAGAAGAAATCTATCAGTTTCAGTGAATTTTCGATCGTTTTCAAGTTCTGTGAAGATGTCTAGAGATCTATTGAGCATGGGTTCGAAGTCGAAGCCTCCGGTTCTTCAAATTGGCGAATATCCTCAATGGCGAGTGAGGATGATTCAGTTTCTCAACAACATCGATAAGACACTTATGGTGAGCATTCAAGAAGGTCCGATAAAGCCGTACATTGATATTCCGGGTACACCCGAGACTGCCACTACTCCCGCAATTGAACCAAGACGTGTGTTCAAACTCTTCCGGCATTACAATGAGCTCGAAACGATTAGAGCTGAACTTGATGATAAAGCTCTTACTTTCCTCACGATGGCGATTCCAAACGATTTGTTTAATCGTGTGGATAGTAGAAATACGGCGAAAGAGTTGTGGGATGAGTTGGAAAAACAGTTTCAAGGGACGGAAAGATCAATACAAGCGAAGTTAAACCAAGCGATCGGAGCTTACGAAGGCTTTAAGGCTTTAGAGGGAGAAACACTTGCTGATTCTTACAGTCGATTCAACATCATTTTGAATGATCTGAGAAGAAATGGAATGCAAAAGTCTACTTCTGAGATAAACTTCAAGTTCTTGAAAAATCTCAATCCAGAATGGGATCACTACTCCGTTAATCTTCAAATGAACAAGAACTTGGCGGAAGAAGACTTACATGATCTATATTTCATTCTTAGTCAACATGAAGTGAAGGTCAAAGATATTGTGACCAAACAGGAGAGCATTACTGATTCTTTGGCTCTTTTGACTGAAAAGAGTAAGAGTGTTCTCTCAAGTGGTTCAAAGAAGAAAAGTCATTCCAAGGCTTTAGTCACCGAGTTGTCTGATTCTGATTCGGAAACTGTTGAGGATGATAGCTTAGAATCTGATGTTGATTTGAAGAGAGTTGCGGATAAACTTGCTCTTTTGTCTAGTTCCATCCACAAGAGGTATGGGAAGAAGAAGTTCTATTTTAAACCCAAGTTCGAGAACTACAAACGAGACAAGTACAAGCCAAAAGAATATGAGAAAAGGCCGGAGAAGAAGACGTATGAGAAAGGCAACAAGGATGAGAAAGGAAACGTGTGTTTCAACTGTGGCAAACCAGGCCATTTTGTCAAAGATTGTAGAGCACCGAAAGTCAGGGGTTTTGACTACTACTCTAAGAAGGCTCAACTTGCTAAACGCAAGAGTGAAGGTAAAGTTTTGATGGCGGAAGAGGAATGTTGGTATGATGATACTTCTGATGATGAGGATTATGCTCATTTCACACAAGTTCACTACAATCTCATGGCAAGTGTGGAAGAAACCATCAACCTTCACAAAGAGACCGAGGCATCAAATGAGGTAAGTCAAACTCCTTCTGACTTGGATATGTCTGATAATGATGAATGCTCTTTAGAAGAACAGTTTTTAATTTTAAAAACTGAATTTGATGACTTGAAGGAAAAGATTAAGTTCAAAAGAGCTCGAGTCATTGAATTCAGTAATGAATGTGAGTTATATAAATGTTTACCTGATGATCGTGAGCTTGAAAAGGCTGAGATTAGGAAAGAGAAAGCCAAACTAGAATCTCAAATTTCTGAGATGAAGAGTGCTTTAGTAAATTTGGAGTCTGAAAAAGCTGAATATATGATCAAATATGAAGTTTGTTTTCAAGATAGATCTGAGGCTTATGCTAAGATAAAACAATTGGAGGATCTTAATATCAAAAGAGGTCAGACTCAACAGACGCTTAAGCTTTTGACAAATAATCTAAAGGATACTAGATTTTACAATCCGAAAATGGGGTTAGGTTTACCTGAAATTGATGTTTTAAAGAAAGCCCCTAAAGGTCTTTATCAGTTTGATAACTTAAGTTTTCCAAAATTAAATGAGACCTTGGTAAAATCTGGTAGTTCATTATCTGATTCTTCGGATAAAGGTAAAGAAAAAGTTGTTGATGACTCAAGTGATAGTCTTTTAGATTCAAAGCCAAAGAGAAAGAATAACTTTGATTTCACATGTGATTTTCAATATGATGATTTAAATCAAAGTTATAAAACAAGAAAACCCGAGTGTGTTTCTTTGTATTCTCAAGATGAAAAGTCTTTTTCAACTGAATCTGAAAAGCTTAGTAAAGATATTGAAAATGAGTCAATGACTACTGAATCTACTCCTAAATCTGAAGATAAGACAAGTGAACTTGAAAAAGAAATGGATTGTGAAAATCTTTCTGAGTTTATTCAAGTTAATAATCTTTCAGAAAATAAAAGCGTTTCTGATTATGAGTCTGATTCTGGTTCTGATAAGACCAAACCATGTTCTGATTCTGATAATGATGATGATATCGAAAAGGGTTTTGAAGAAGAAAAGATAAATTTTATTTTCAAACCCCATGTTTGAGTCTCAAGAAACTCCACCTTGTTTTGATCAAAGTAGTAAGCCTGAAGTGACTGATTTAATTTCATATGCTGTTATTGACAAAGATGGATATCTTGTGTACAAAAGTTTAGATAGTATGGTTGAAGGAGATATCCTTAAATCAGAACTCAAACTACCAAATGTGGAATTTGGTGCTGTTTTTGAAAAACCAAAGTCTGGTATACAAGATAAACCAAATGTTGTAAATGTTTCAAGTGATAGTGGAATTTCAAAAGATGAGAAATCCTCATGTACTTTGTCAAAGTCTGAAACTTGTTCAATTAATTTTGATGCAAGTACTTTTGAGGTAGGAAGTACTTCTTGTGCTACACTTGAAACATCTTCAAAAGATTCATCTGATGTATGTTCAGTTCCTAAGACACCTATTAACTCAAGTTCTTCTGATTCTACAGATTTAAAAAGTTTTAAACGACATGGCCTAGGGTGGAAGAAGAAAGATTCAAAGAAGAAAAAGCATTTTGCTACAAATGAGAGTTTTGTTAAAAAGTCATCTTTTGACGATGCAAATAAATGTAATCTGAATGTTAGATTCAATAAGTGTCAAAACTCTTTTGAGTCTGCCTTGATGTTTTTTGCTATGCAACGTTTGCATTGTACTCATTGTGGTGATAATTCCTTTTCTTTGAACTCTAGGGATGTTAAAAAGAAGAGATCTAGTGGTGTTTCTCATGATAAATCTCATGCTTACTCGTTTGATCATCGTGCTAAAGTGTTTAGTGCTAAAAAGAAAAATCTTTCAAAAGCAAAAGATAAATCAGTAGATGTGAAATTTGTGTGCAAATGGATTCCTAAAGATTTATTGAATGCACAAATTTCAAAGTCTGGTATAAACTATAAGATCTTAGGTTCATCTTCTGATTTGTTAAAGATGTATGAGACTAACAAGAAAGGACCCATTTGTATATGGGTTCCCAAGATGAACTAACATGTTTCTACAGGCCAGACATATGTGGTATGTCGATTCCGGTTGTTCAAGACATATGACTGGCTACAAGGAGTTGTTGCACAATTATGTGGAACGACCAGGAGGAACAGTTAGTTTTGGGAATAAGACGACTGGTGTCATCAAAGGTTACGGCATTCTTACAAATGGTAAGGTATCCATAAAGAAGGTACTTTATGTTGAGGGGTTAAGTCATAATCTTTTTAGTGCAAGTCAGTTTTGTGATGGTTATAACATTGTTTTATTTTCCATCATTAACTGCCTAATCATTAATAGTGATGGTGTTGAGATTTTTGAAGGGAGAAGGTTTTACAATCTCTATGTGGTTGACTTTCCGGTGATAGATTCATCGAAACCAGTTTGTTTGTTTACAAAGGCAACAAAAGGCAAAAGTTGGCTATGGCATAGAAGATTTTCTCATCAGAATTTCTCAGATATTAGTAAACTAGCTAATGGTGGATTGGTGAAAGGTCTTCCAAAGTTGACATTTGATAGAGATTCTTTATGTCCGGCTTGTCAAATGGGAAAGATGAAGAGAAGTTCTCACAAGTCAAAGACAGAATCTTCGTGTCAATCACCACTCGAAATGATCCACATGGACTTATGCGGACCGATGAGAATTCAATCAATTAGTGGAAAGAAGTACATTCTGGTTATGGTTGATGAATACTCACGGTACACGTGGCTAGAATTTCTGAGAATGAAATCTGAAGCTCCCGAGTTGATCATAAAGTTTATCAAGAGGATCCAAGTTCTTTTGCAACTTCCAGTTCGAAAGATTAGGAGTGATAATGGCACTGAATTTAAAAATGCTACTTTAGATGCTTATCTAACATCTGTTGGTATTTCTCATAATTTTTCAGGTGCTTATACTCCACAACAAAATGGAGTTGTAGAAAGACGAAACTGAACCTTAGTGGAAGCGGCACGAACGATGCTAGCTTACTCCGGATTACCTCTAACCTTTTGGGCCGAAGCTGTTTCAACGGCTTGTTTTACACAAAATCGAACCATCATCAATAAGCGCTTCAAGAAAACTCCTTATCATATAATCAATCGTCGAGTTCCTAATGTCAAATTTTTTCATGTTTTTGGTTGTAGGTGCTACATTCTTAACAAGCGTGATAATCTTGGTAAGTTTGACAAGAAAGCCGACGAGGGATACTTTCTTGGTTATTCGCTAACGTCAAAGACTTTCCGCGTCTACAATAAAAGAACCAAGATGGTTATGGAAACCGTTTATGTGACCTTTGATGAAACCGTGTCGATGACTTCTGAACATAACAGTTCAGAACTCGGAATTCATAGTCAAGCTTCTACTACGACTTCTGATTCTATTTCTGATCCAAATAGTTCAGAACTCGATTTACTGTTTATGGACACTTTTCTGGATATTTGTGCAGATAATGAAGATCTCATTCTTTCCAGAAATCCAAGAGTTGATATTCAAGATGTCCCAGAACCTTCAAGTGTGAATGATTCCGGACCATCGGAGAATATTTGTTCTAACTCTAACTCTGATCAAGCTATTCCAATTCCAAGTGTTGACCAATCAGAGTTAACCCCCGATGATCAATCAGAGATTCCTGCAATCATTGATGAAAATGATAGTCAGAACAATCTAGATGATCTTGAAATTCTTCCTGCTCAGTTGAAATGGACAAGAGCACATCCACTCTACAATGTGAATGGTCATGTCAATGATGGTGTTAAAACGCGATCTGCATCTGCAAATTACTGCCTATACAAAAGTTTCTTCAGTGTAATTGAACCAAAGAATGTCTCTCAAGCATTAGAAGATTCTGATTGGCTTTTAGCAATGCAAGAAGAGCTTCTACAATTCAAAAGAAACAAAGTGTATCGCTTGGTTCTGAGACCGCGAGATAAATCAATCATTAAAACCAAGTGGATCTTCAGAAATAAGAAAGATGAATCCGGATTGATTGTCAGAAACAAAGCGCGATTGGTTGCTAAAGGTTACTCTCAACAAGAAGGTATTGACTACGATGAGACTTTTGCACCGGTAGCGAGGATCGAGGCAATTCAAATCTTTCTGGCCTATGCAGCTCACAAGAACATCAAGGTATTTCAAATGGATGTCAAATCTGCGTTCTTGAATGGAGTCTTGCATGAGGAGGTCTATATAGAGTAACCTGAAGGGTTCGTCGATCCAGATTTTCCCGATCATGTATGCATCTTGGACAAAGCATTGTATGGTCTAAAACAAGCTCCAAGAGCATGGTATGAAACTCTGACTAATCATCTCTTATCCAAAGGATTCAAACGAGGTACGATCGATACTACTTTTTTCTGAAGAAAGAAGGTGATGACTTGCTTTTAGTTCAAATTTATGTTGACGACATTATTTTCGGTTCTACTAATCCAGAGTTGTGTACAAAATTTTCTAAAATCATGGAGACCGAGTTTGAAATGAGCATGATGGGTGAATTGAATTTCATTTTAGGAATTCAAGTCAAACAAAACCCTGATGGCATCTTTATAAATCAGTCAAAATATATTAAAGATATGTTGAAAAAGTTTAACATGACTGATTGTTCTCCAATTAAAACACCAATGCCAACTGGAAATCTTTTGGGTCCTAATTTAGCCGGTAAATCCGTTGATCAAAAGATTTACAGAAGCATGATTGGTTCTCTTTTGTACCTCACTGCGACTAGACCAGACATTATGTTCGCCACATGTTTTTGTGCTAGTTTTCAAGCTAATCCTAAAGAGTCACACCTTGCGGCAGTCAAAAGGATCTTACGGTATCTCAAAGGCACTCCCGAGATGGGTCTTTGGTATCCGAAAGATTCTAGTTTTGAGCTAATATCTTTTACCGATTCAGATTATGGTGGTTGCAAACTGGATAGGAAAAGCACTTCTGGATCATGTCAGTTTTTAGGTGATAAACTTGTTAGTTGGACTTTGAAAAAGCAAAATTGCGTCTCCACTTCTACGGCCGAAGCAGAATATGTGGCCGCCGCAAGTTGTTGTTCGCAAGTGCTTTGGATGAAGACACAACTACTAGATTATGGTTACAAGTTGAAGAGAGTCCCTATCTACTGTGATTCGGAAAGCGCCATTGCCATTACGTCAAATCCGGTTCAGCATTCCAAGACCAAACACATCGACATCCGGTATCATTTTATCGAAGACAATGTGGAGAAAGGTAACATCGAGATGGTTTTTGTTCAAACAGATTACCAACTTGCTGACCTTTTCACTAAACCTTTAGATGAAAAGCGTTTTAACTTTTTGGTTAGCAAGCTTGGCATGCTTAGTCCTACTTAAATCTGTTTCGCATCTTAATTTAAGGGGGAGTTGCTTAATTATTCTGGATTGGATACTATCCGCCTAACATCTAAGGATTCATTTTCAATGAATACCAATTTCTACTTTGTTTTGCAGATTATCCATTTGAGGGGGAGTTCTTAAAAGAGATATCATTTTTAGGGGGAGACTTCAAATAAGCTTTAATGCTTACATATCTGAAAGATGAACAACTTTCAGGTATGAAAAATCTTTTTAAATGTTCAAACTTACTTCTCGATTCTCAAATGATTTTTTTTCGAATTAGAAGTGTGATTTTCCATGTTTTCATATCATGATGAGTTGACGGATATTCTCTAACCGTGTGTTTCCAAAGATTAATACTTGTGTATTATCTTTTCATATACTTTTCAAGTATTCATACACACCAGTTTAGCTTCTTTTGTCTTGTTATTACCACGTCTCTATATGACCATATTTTTCGGTGGTAATACACTCGCTTGTTATCTTCCTATTTGTACTTCATCGTTTTTTTATCAGATACGTTCTTCATTGCTATATCTATATCTTGATCGTATAGATAACATTCATTCATTTTGTGTACATCAAACCTTTTCAAAAACATATCTCACATCATATGATGAATCAGCTTTCTCAAACAAGTTTACATCATTCATGTTATTCATTTCATATACTTGTTTAAAGAAATTCTTATGCTCCTATATTATTCATATATATATATATATATATATATATATTTGTTCTAGCATGCTTCATATTGGCTCATTGATTCAACCGATGAATCATTGTACTTTCATGTTTAGGAAATTTATTTCATGGGATGTGTGAGCTTAACAGAACTTCTATGGATTTCCAGAACCGGCAATCCTACCCAAGAAGTTATCCTTGAGAAATGAGTGAGGGGTCTACATCAAAGAGTGGGGGAGATAACTCAGGTGGTCGAGTTATTCTCATAGTGATTGAGCGGAAAAATATTATATGAGAGATTAGTTAGAAGTGAGGATGCTTAATAGAATTGGAGGGTGTGAGAACAGAGTTAAAAGAAACATAAAACTCTGCACAACCTTTTCTAAGCCGGGCAACCACATAATCTATTGGTTCACATTCTTTGGTGACCGATATTGAAACAAGGCAAAGCCCAATGCCGACTCTCGTTTTTACCCCACTAGCTACTCATTTCCTTCTTAACAAGGAGATGTTTCATTTCATCACGGGGACGCAGCACATAATCTATCAGGTTTTTATTTGGAAAATCGATATTGAAACAGAAGGAAGCTGCTCTGCCTTCGAACTTCATTTCTACACATCGAGTCGTGAAATGTTTTCACATTTTGAGCCTTATGAAAGCACATGATGCTATTTTCTTTCATCACGAATACACACAAGGAATTTGTTTCTTTGTCGGAACGTTCATAATGATACTTTTTGTATTTGCGATGATTGAACGGAAGCCCTGGGGAGTGATCATCAATAAAGCTCTTTATATAGTGCATTTGTTGTACTGAGTTGCTTTGTGCTTCTCACAGGCATTCCAACTGATTCATGTATTGTTTCAGGATTTTCCCACTTAAATCTGAATTTGCAAAGATTCGGATTATCTTATGGAATTGACGGTATTTCTTTGGAGGAAAAAGGGGAATTCTGGAGTAACAAGGTGGAGATGGTTATGTGAGATGGTTTTTGATATCGATGGTAGTTTTTTCATATGTTTGTATACTACGAGATGATTTATCTGATCATACATTTCTCGAGTTTTGATGATTATTTCATGTTTCATCAAAAAGGGGGAGATGGTTTAGAAATGTTTTTGAAGATACTTTGGGGAGATGGATTTGAAATGTAATGTCAAGAAATGATTCTTGAAGATACTTTGAGGAAGTCGAGAGATAATTACAAGATACTTCAAGATGATCAGAATATTCCAAGTATTGAAGTTTGAAGATTGTTTGAAGATTCTTCGTTCATTAAAGCTTCGTGTTCAAAGTTTGTTAAAGCTTCATGAAGATTTGGATGATTCGTGAAGATTATTACGGAAGCTTATTGTTCAAGAAAGCTGTTTGTTGATGTTTAAAGTGTTGATGCTTTCTTGAAGACGTTTGCCTAATTCTTTTTGTGATCTCGAATCCAAAGGGGGAGATTGTTGGATGCAAAATCGGATTGTATCCGAGATCACAAGTTGGTGCTTAAAGTGAAGAAAAAGGCAAAGTCAAAGTGGGCAACAAAGTCAAATTTTACTTTTATTGTTTTAGTCCTTTGTAATAGTTTTCCTTTATTAGGGAAGATTTTGTAATTGTTGTAAAGTGTAAGGGTTTGAATGTTTGGGTATAAATACCCTTTGTGATGTCATTTAGAAAGTGTGACATGCATGTATGTGAAAAACGTGGAAAGGAGAGTGAAGAGAAAAAGTTAGTTCTTAAGTGTGTGTGTTCTTGGTGTGTTAGTGTGTGTAAACTTTTCATCCAAGAATCAATGACATATGGCTTCTCAATTCATTCTCTAGTTGTTGCATGTTGATTAGAACTTGAATCTGGAATAACATGATCAGCGGAAGCAAACAAGTGTAAAAACCCGAAAGCACACTAATCGTTATTGTTTATCAAAACCATACATATTCTGATGTTAGAAAAATTACCTGAATCGCTCGAGTTAGATCCACCTGTGATGAGACCACACGAACGTACCTTCTAGCCGGTAAAAACCCAAACTCCCGAATGAAACCGAACTGGCTTCGGTTTCGTTGTTGTAATCGACCAAGAGGGAGAGAGAGAGAGAGGATTAGGAGGATTTTAAGTTTCTTTTGGTTGTGTGAATAAATGAATGAATGAAAAAGGTTTAACCATAACTGAATATTAATATAGATAAACAATATCTGTATTGTATTCAGTTTCCTTTTTCCTTAACAATTATCCATATATAAAAGTCTTTCATTTTCCTTAAGAAAGATCAATTAAATTAATATTCCATATATATTAACTAACATATATATATATATATATTCATTTTTCAAGATAATTATTATTCTATATATTTATTTTTCAACTAACAAATATATATAAACCTATTAATTAAACCAGTTATATGTTTGTTCAACTAATAAATATATAATCCCTTTTAATTAACAATAGAAACCTTTAACTTTGGAGTTTCTTACAGAAAACACCCAACGGATTTATAATTGACTATTATAAATCTAACCTCTCCAAACTGGGGTTATTTTACTTGTTCGTTTTACAGGTCCTCACAAGTGTGACCCTCAAGTGTCTTATAATATTGGATGTGTAATCTTTGGTTTGTCAACTTTTGCACATAATCACTAACAGACTCCCACTTGTGCAAGTTGGCAATACCGGCTTGACTACAAGGAACTAATGAGGCCCCTAGACAGGCACTTAGGTTAACCAGGTTATAAGAACTCTTATACCCAGGCAGGTGATATAGTCATCCCTTTCAGGATACAACATTTATGAAACAACTGTTTCTTAAAATTGGTATAACTAGGCTTTTCCTTTTGCAACATGATATTTCAATTTTGAGTATGAGCATGGATAGAGTCATCTCAGAATACTCAAGATTATGTTTCTTGACTATCCGACTTCTAACAGATAGGTAAACGACAAAGAACAAATCAGTTCGTTTGGGCATGGCCATGCACTTCATCAGTTATCTCAGTCAGTCAAGGGGCCCAAAAATATCTCTCTTCATGGAAGAGGTGCAAATCCCATCTTGCACATCTGCATTTGATACCACGACTTCCGCTGAATCTAGTTACGCCCCGTATAACCATCCTGTTACGACGTGATGTTAAGGCGCACTAAGTATCCAGTAGTCCTCGTGATCCCAAACCAGATACCTCAGGTATTTAGGACAACCTACTATGAGATTTACTTATGGCAGAATCCACGAAGTAATCTCAACCGACGGATCACATCTGATATCCGCTACTCTATCGAATATCCGTGCAGTTTTTGGTCTACATCGCTTGTAGCTGTTATTCAACACTCTTGATTATAACTACCCAAAAACTCACGATGACTTTAAAACCCTATCAGCTTCCCACCTGATAAGTTGTCATGGATAAATTTCAAATAAAACTTAGACTAGTTTTATTCCCGGATCAAAACATGCAAAAATATAAAAGAAAACAGTGAAATTAATTTTGTATACTCCATATTACACTCTGTAATTAATTACAAAATTAATAATACTTTCAAAGTTGCTTTTATATTGTCTACTCAATGCGTACTTTTCTGAGTTAAATGAAGTATTACCATTCCTTCAGTTTAAACCCTTTGATCAGTTGCTTACCATACTAATCAAAGAATCAACCAAAACAACACAAGTTTAAATAATGATTTTAACTTAGTTCTGCTAGTTTTGTTTTGCAAACACTTTAAACAAAATCTAGACTTATCTTTACCATATTCCCTAAATCTTGGAGATACTGGAATAACTCCGAGTTTTCCTGAACCTGTAAAAATAACTCTGCAACCTTCCTTAGTTGCTGTGTAGATAAAGATTTCTACCTGAAATCTGACAAAATTTCCATTTATCAAACTGGTAAATTCCAGGAAATTTATCTTAGTGTTTTACAACACTTGATGGTCTAAAAATATTTCTATTAATTATTTCAACACATACAGTTATTGATTTTCTTAAAGTCAAAACTTTGACTTTATGTTGTTTCAAAACTTTGATCTTCCTTTTATAGCTTAAAAGAATAGATCACATTTCTCATGAATTCTTATCCTCTCTGGATTATGAATTCCTAGAATTATAAATCAATAATAAATCTATTATTCTTTATCAGGGGCTTAGATAGAGAATAAACCGGGCTCCGACTATCCTATATGAAAACTAACTATTACGTAAATTTAATGCTTCATTGACTTAGTCAAAACTTGACTATTTAGTCCATTTTATTTGAAGTAATAAGTTTAATACTTTAAACTTGAATTTTACTATTTATAAAACTTAACTGGATCTTATTAGTTTCCAATTCCAAAACTTGGAATTTTCTAGTTTTATAAATATTGATGTTATCAACGTCATCTGTGATAATATCCAAAATTCCTTTTTAAAACATATGAGTAATTTGAACTTGACTATAATGTACTTTTATAATCATATTACTCATAAATGTTTTATTCCAAAAACACATTCCTATAGTATTTCGTGTGTTTTTGAAAGTTTTCATATATTACTTCAAATTACAAAACTTTGAAGTATATATTTGTTAGTGTGCAAGACAATATCTAGGATCAACAAATTGAATCAAGTCTATCTAGACTTAATAAGATTCAAAAGAAAATAGATATATAAATCAAGACAATAATTTTAAATTTAAAAACACTAAAAATCTATAAATTTAAAACCAAACAGTATTTCAAAAACTATCCAAAAATAAATGTTTTAAGTCATAACTAAAAATTAAATGTCTTGATAATATCTAAATTAAAGCTTGTCTGATCCTTGTAACCCGGGTACTTCATTTCTCCTGACCACCTGCAATCAAATATTTGCTCTAGGTGTCAGTTAACTTGTAAACTAACAAGTAATAATGATAACTGAAGCAGTCACAAAAAGTCCAAGGTGTTCATACCTGTTCATAACGCTTCGGGCAGTTTTGTCTCCAATGACCGACCTCATGACACCTGAAGCATCGATTCTCGGTCCTCGCTTTCTTGACTTTAACATTCTTGCCCTTGCCCTTGTTTTTGCTATTGTCAACAGCCTTTGGTACACTCTGGCTAACCTAAACCTGGCCCTTGCCCTTGCTGGTCTTCCTATGCCCACGCTTCTTCTTCACTCCACCATCCTTGACCATCAGAACATCTTTGGTTTTGGTCCCCATACTCAACTCAGCAGTTTTTAACATAGAGTGCAGTTCAGCGATGGTCTTTTTCCATGTTGTTCATATTATAGTTAATCACAAACTTCTTGTAATCATCAGATAACGAGTTGAGTATCGTATCCATTGCTAACTGCAACGGAACTAGGTGACCTTGCCTTTCTAGGTGGTCGAGGTTCCTCTTCATTTTCATGACATGGGCAATAACAGAGGTCCCCTTGGCCATCTTGCACGCGTTCAGAGCCCTCGTGGCATCATAACGCTCTGTGCGAGCTTGCGTTTGGAACATGTCCTCAGCTGGCGGATCATGTCGTAAGCATTAGTGTTCATAAGCCCTGTTTGAAGTGCTGGGCTCATGGTCGCAAGCATCAGGCAGCCAACATCAAGCAAATCATCTAAACGCTTCTCGTAAGCAGTTCTTATTGCAGCACTGGCATTTGCTTGTGGGGACTCACACAGAGGCTCTTTCAGGACATACCACTTTCTCTCGTGTCTGAGCACAATCTGCAGATTGCGCTCCTAGTCTAGAAATTTCGAGCCGGTGAGTTTGTCCTTTTCTAGGATGGAGCAAAGAGAAAGGTTATTAGTGTTGGTAATTGTGTTTGTCATCTACACATTGAAAAACTTGGTTTTAGTACCTTTTGAATAAACAGTTCCCAATAAATATCAATAAAACCCTTAAATGATTAATTATCGGGCTAGGATCCTTATTTCATACGTCCTGATCTGTGGTTTGAGCATGCCCCACCAGGCCCGTATTATTTTGGTAGGTAAGGACTTTTACCAATCATATCTAACTGACATGACTCCTACATGTTTTCGGGACATCGGATAAAACCGTAAACGTTTTAGTCCCTCTAAGTGCTTTTTGGCCCGGTACCACCCGATAAACTTAACAGAACCAAAATAGATCTCACCACTTGGGACAAGATGTACTCTGGCCGTACCACCCGATTATCGCAGAGTCTTTTAACCCCCTCCCAACTTCGGTTTGAACGCAAGCGCTCAAGGTTTGAGCACTTCTAACGCCCGCATACGTTACGTCGGAGGTGTCCCTAAGTGGGTGGGTTGCACTACTGATCTATGATTTTCTGGGTTTTTATAACTAAGTTTTGTAAAAACTCTAAATTTCCAGTATTTTAAAATTGCTATTAAAAGCTGATTGTTTTTAAAAGGCAATTGTTGTTTTAAAACTAACTGTTTTGAGAAACAACCTATGTTTAAAAACTTACTATTAAAAACATACATTCTGTTTTAAAGCTAACTGATTTAAAACTCACTTGCTAATAAAACTAACTGTTTAAAAAGCACACCTTTTATTAGAAAACAATCTTATATGGTTTTAAAAATAAATAAATCTTACCATCTAAAATATTTATAAAATTGGTAATATTAATTTTTAAAACCAACCTCGTGATATAACTAGTTTTATAAATAAAAGCTTGATTTAAAAATGTTTGATAAAACCTAGACATGTAATATCAATAATCACGAGAAAATAGAATAATCAGCACCACGCAGTTTATCAAAATAGACAAGCAATTATAGATCTGCCAATTAATTCGTAGAGGACCAAAATGACCTAAAACTATTATGCTCTTGATTCTCCCGCGTAGCTTCCACTGGCCTTGGCATCTCTGACGGAACTTCAGGAAGAAAATCTATCCTAAGGGTCATTTTACATATTACCGGGGTTGTAAGTGGCACGCAGGCCTCCCCAAATAGATTAAGGGTCTAAATTGGCAATCTCTATAATTACTTATATATACTAAACAAGTATAAATTATTTAACCACGCAAGTTTATAAGACAATATAAAGCTTTTAAATAAACCTGGATCCGTTAAAATTATTTTATCACAAACCATGTTTTAACTGATTGTAAAGTCAAACTGTTTTATAAATCGGAACTGATATTTTATTCTGAAAATGACTTTTATAAAATTTGCAAGATCTATAGACTATAAATCTATTTTATATAACGTAATCAATTTTCTAAAATACTCACCTTTTAAAAATAAACCGAGTGTTCTGGACGAACTTGTCGGTACATCAACTATTGGCCCGTGATCCGTGTCTTGATACGATCAGCCAGTCGAAAAAGACATCGGACCAATTTGACCAAGAAAACGGGTCAAATAATTTTTGGCTTAATTTATTTGGAATAAAATTCTTTAAAACTAATTTTATTAGTAAAAATAATTTTGGGTAAGAAGGTTTGGGCCCGTTATCAAACTGATAACATTGGGCTTGTGAAAAGATTGGGTTTGGTTCCGAACTTGATGGAAAAAAAAACAATCTCGGGTCAAAGCCCAAACTGTCGACATTTTTGTAGTTGTTCGACCATCAATCGATCGTTGCTAGGTCACCTTTGCTGGTGATGATAGTAGTAGTCAACCGCCACCATCGACACCGGCGAGGGAAAATAATGACCTCCATACCGCTAAGCCACCGCGACGGTTGTTAACGACATTCACCACCGCCGGTCTGTGACGGTAGCAACCGGCCACCGCCGCAGTGATGCGACGACAGCAGCAGCAGCAAAGCACGCCACCACCATCGCCACTCACCGACGTTCGAAAACAACAAACTGCCGCCGTTGCCGCCTATGGTTTTTCCCAAGGCAGCTGGCGGTTTCCGGATTTGGTCTACCCCAACCAATGTCAACAACAACGACAACTATCGTCGTTGTCGCCGGTGGTGTGCGATAACAGCAGCAGCAAGAATGCCACCCCCGCCGGCGCCCTTGGTTCTAACGACAACACCATCATCGCCATCGCTGGTGATTTACAAACGCCGCCACCACCGCAACCACTACGCCGCCGTCGTTGCTAGCAGCGACATTCAGCCACCGCCACACCCACCGAGGTGCGGTCGTCAATCAAAACAACCAACCACCGGTATCCACCGCCGCTATTGCGGCTTCTGGTGGTCGCAGTCCTCTCGGCCCACCACCGATCTGGTGGTTGCGGCTTCTTAGCTTTCACCGAGCCACTCTGAAAGTGGTGGCCGGGATCTGCCACCACCACGCCGCCGTGGTCGGCGATCAAAACAAATAAAACCGCCGTTGCCGCTACCTAGGGTTTGCCAAGGCAGCCGGCAGTTTGGCGGAAACAACCACCGCGGTCGACCACCGCCGCGTCAGCGGTTACTGGCAGTCCTTCCGCACTCGACCAACCACCCGAACTGGTGGTTCAGCCGTGCCTTAGCGGCAATCGCGGCGAGGCCCTGCGGTGATCGAGCCACGATCTTGTGGTGGTCGAACCACGGCCTAGTGGCGATCCAGCCACGGCCTTGTGGCGGTCAAGCCACGGCCTTGTGGCGGTTCACGGCCCTGCGGCGGTCGAGCCATGGCTCTGTGGTGATCTAGCCACGGTCCGGCCATCGGTCAACTGGTGGTTCATGGTGGTGATATAAAACCCGGTGAATCGAAACATCCAACTAATAAAATTTTATCCTAAACAAACTTAATTAAAATCAATTTAACATGAAATCAGATAAAAATCAATTTTTTATACGAACTAATAAAATTGAATTTTTATATAACTAAATAATTTTAAACGGATCTAAACAGTTAATTGATAAACAATAAACAAACATGTGGCTCTGATACCAATGTTCGGTTTTTGCGAGACCTCGGAACAAACTGGTACGAGTCATTATACAGAAAACAAATAGTTTTATTGATTTATCAAACCAAACTGGTTTGATCAGCGGAAGCAAACAAGTGTAAAAACCCGAAAGCACACTAATCGTTATTGTTTATCTAAACCATACATATTCTGATGTTAGAAAAATTACCTGAATCGCTCGAGTTAGATCCACCTGTGATGAGACCACACGAACGTAGCTTCTGTTGGGTTTTTGTGGGTATCCTCAGATCAAACTGACTCGAGGATTAACACAGATCTATCAAACCTCGCTGGTTTGATATATCTCATAGGTTTAAAACAAACTGTTAAAACCCACGTGATCAGAAACCCGCTGTTTCCGATCTAATCATGCGGAAGCGATAAAAGCTAAAAAACCCATTAAAGCCTAATGATTTTAATCGTTTATAGCTCTAAACCTAAAAGATCAGGTTAGATCAATTTACCTGGATTGCTTGAGATTTAGTCCACCGGTGATCGACCAACGAACGTTCTTCTAGTTGAACTTTTAGAAACTCGAACAAAAAAACTGAGATTCGACCGGGGGGATCAGCGCCGGTTTTTGGAGAGAGAGAGAGGAGGGAAACTGAGAACTGGTTTTCTTAATTGAAAAGCTTGTTATTTTTCCTTAACCCATAAGCCTTATTTATATGGAGGAAAAATACAGTTTGTATGGAATCCAGTTTCCTTATTATAATTATCTCAAATCCTTTCCCTTTTTAATTAGCTGGAAAAGAATTTGCATACGATAATTACGATTATATATATTTATCTAATATATATATAAAAACCTTATTAATTAACTATTATATATTTATTTATCTAATAAATATATAATATCCTAATTAATTAATAACCCTCTAACTTTGGTAATTCTGACTGAAATTACCCAACTGATTTATAATACACTATTATAAATCCTAATTCTCCATTTCGGGGTTTCATCTAACTTGTTCGACTTATAGGCCCTCACAGGTGTGACCCTCAAGTGTCTCGTAACATTGGATATATAATCACTTGGTTTGTCAACTCTGCACATAATTCCTAACAGACTCCCACTTGTGCAAGTTGGCAATACCACCTTTGACTATACGGACCTAAGGAGGCCCCTAGACAGGCACTTAGGCTGACCAGGTTACAAGAACTCTTATACCCAGACTGGTGATATAAACATTCCGTAAGGAACTGGTATCTATGAAACTACTGTTCATTGATTGGGTATATCTTGGCTTTTCCCTTTGCATCGCGATATTTCATCTGTGAGTATGAGCTTGGAAGGTGTCAACTCTAAATACTCAAGATTCTGTTCTCTTGATTATCTGACTTTCACTGATAGGTAAACGACAAAGAACTAATCAGTTCGTTTGGGCATGGCCATGCACTTCATCAGTATACTTAGTCAGTCAAGATGGGCCCAGAAATATCTCTCTTCTGAGAAGAGGTGCAAATCCCATCTCGCATATCTGCCTTTGACACCACGGCTTCCGCTGAATCTAGTTACACCCTTTATAGCCACCCTGTTACGGCGTAGCGGTTGAGTGCACTAAGAATCCAGTAGTCCTCATGATATCAAATCAGATACCTCAGGTGATAGGGACAACCACTGTGAGATTTACTTATGACTTTATTCCAAGAAGTAATCTCAACCGCGGATCACGTCCGATATTTGCTACTCTATCAAATATCTGTGCAACTTTTAGTCTACAACACTTGTAGCTGTTATTCAGCAACTGATCATAACTACCTAAAAGTTCACAATGACTTTAACACCTTATCATGCTCCCACATTGATAAGTTGTCACGGACAGATTTTGAATGAAAAACGGAGACTGATTTCATTCCTGGATACATTAAAACATGCAAAATGTGAAAGTGATAAAGAAATCAATCTTGTATAGTCCATATTACACGCTGTAATAATAACAAGATTGCATGTCTTTTCTTTAATAACTTTCATAATATCTATTTAACGTTTGTTAGATACTGGTCTAAAATAAAGTATCACCTATCTTTAGTTTAAACCCTTTGATTAAAGTTTACCAATCTAATCAAAGTGATAACTAAAAACACAAGTCTGTTTACTTGTATCTGCTAATTATTGTTTTGCAAACACCTCTTAAAACAATAATTAGTCTTTTATCATATTCCGTGAACTTGGAGACCTGGACTAACTTCCAGTTCCTGAATATGTAAAACTGCAACTTTCCTTAGTTGCTATGTAGATGAATGATTTCTACCTGAAATCCGATTCCATTTGCAATTCTGGCAAATCTTACTGGAATCTTATATTTTGATTCAACACTTTAATTATTGATTTCTAAGGTCAGTCACGACCTTTGTTTCATGGGTCTTGAAACTCTTATCCTTTTGACTAAAAGGGTAAATTATATCTTATGAATTCTTATCCTACCTGGATTATGAATTCCGTGATATATCAATAATTGCATCTTTTATTCTTTATCTGAGACTAGATAGAGAATAAATTGGGCTCCCACTTGCTTATATAAAAACTAACTATTACTCAAATTTTTTTTACTATTGACTTAGTCAAAACTTTGATTAGTCAATCCTAATTTCAAGTAATGAACCTTGAGAATTTCCCTTTATGAAACTTAACTGGATTTGGTCAAATCCTAATTCCAGATCTTGGAATCTTTCTAGTTTCACAAATACTGTTATTAACGTCATTTGAGTTAATATCCTAAATTCTCCTTTCAAAACATTTGAACAATAAAACTTGATCAAACTTGATTACTTAATTCTGAGAATTTCCTTTTATAAAACTTAACTGGATTTGTTCAAATCCTAATTCCAGAACTTGGAATCTTTCTAGTTTTATAAATACTGTTATTAACGCTATCTGAGTCAATATCCTAAATTCTCCCCTTTTGATCACAAAACTATCATTTATAAATGTTTTATTCTCAAAACACATTCCTATAGAATCTCGTGTGTTTTGATAGTTTTTACACAAATCACTTCAATTTAATAGATTTTATTGAAGTAACTATAACAGGCAATAACTAGGATCATACAAACACTAAGCACAATCAGATATTTCAATGTCAAGACCATAACTTTTGAAAAATAAAAACATCGAATTATAAAATATAATTATTCAAACATTGTTTAAAACATAAATCCCCAAAAACAACTGTTTTAAAATTATAAATTCAAAAAGTCTTGACTTAAATCATCTTGTACTTTGATCCTTAGCAACTTCTGGGCATTTCACTTCTGACCTCCTGCAATAATCATTTGCTCTAGGTATCAGTATACTTGTGAATCGACAAGTAAGAAGTGACAAGTCAAAGCAATCATAAATTTTCTGAGGTTTACATACCTGCTTCATGACGCTTAGGGCAGTTTTGCCTCCAATGACCGATCTCATTGCATATGAAGCAGCGATTCTCGGTCCTAGCTTTGTTTGGCTTAACTTTCTTGCCCTTGCCCTTGCCCTTGCCTTTCTTGGGTGCACTCTGGATGGCCTGGACTGGTCCTTTTCCTTTACTGGTGCTAGCTTGCCCATTCTTCTTCTTCACCCCTCCGTCTTTCACCATCAAGACATCCTTAGTCTTGTTCTTGTTCCCCATATTCAGTTCAGCTGTCTTTAGCATGGAGTGCAATTCTGCTATTGTTTTCTCCATGTTATTCATATTGTAATTGACTACGAAGGGCCTGTAGTCTTCTGACAGTGAATTGAGTATGGT
The DNA here is from genome assembly GCA_030169165.1 of Centaurea solstitialis. Lineage (NCBI taxonomy): Eukaryota > Viridiplantae > Streptophyta > Magnoliopsida > Asterales > Asteraceae > Centaurea > Centaurea solstitialis. Next base: position 28,839,331 of record CM058045.1, on the reverse strand, counting down.
GTCTGTTGCTAGCTGCAATGGAACGGGATGACCTAGCCTCTCCAGATGATCTAAGTGCCGTTTCATTTTCATGACATGGTCACTTACTGTGACAACTGACAGTTTTGACCTTCAGGTTAGCTACTCGTTAATTCACTCAGTAGCGTTTCCGTAGGTTAAAAATTAGTCATTTAAGTTTTTAAATGAAACTAGGTTAGGTTGCGTGAGAAATTTAGGCTAAAACCTAAAAGTCCCAAAAACTGCCCGAAAAAGCCCGAACCGGCCCGAAGTCATCCGATAATCCTATAATGCCAAATTTAAAGTTGATTTTTAGAAAATCAAGTTATTTTATTTAAAATATAAGTAAATTAATTTAAATAATCTGATATTACCTTCGAAAAATCGTTTCTACCAAAAACGCGCTAAAAACCGATACTGCGTTGAAATAAGCAGTGTAGATTAACCCTTTTATTTAAATAAAAAAAAATTATGAAATGGGTTGGGTGGGCCCCTTGGCCGGCCACCCCCCCCCCAATCACACATCTCTCTCTTTTTCTCTTTCCCATAAAAATCATTAATCTTCTTAAACACTCCATCATTTTCATTTTCAACATTCAAACTCTCTCTCTTTTCTCTTCTCTCTCATTTCTCTTTTTCTCTCTAGAAAATCAGCCAAACTCTTCATCCAAAAATCTGAGTTTTTAAGGATTTGAACAAAGGTTTCAAGGTTCTTTTGGTTATATCATCAAAGGTAAGAGTATTGTACATGTTTTAACTTCGATTTCTAGCACATTTGGTGCTCTTTCTTACTTTCTTTGAAGATTTAAACCCTCTTTTATGGTTTGATAACCATCTTGATGTTTGGGAAGGAGATATAACCTTAGAAATGTGCTTAAACATTCTAAGAAGGTTAAAATCCGTGATTTCCCCATAAGAACACAAGATTTGAACCAAAAACCTTCATATTTGATGTTTTTTTTTATGCATTTGGGGCTGAACTTAAAGGATAGTTCATGCATGTCTATGATGATGATAATACACTTTTCATCTTTTTATTTGTTGCATAAAGTGAGTATTTAGTTTACTAGCAAGAAAACCTTCATGAATCTTATGATTTTATGTGTTTTGATAAGTGAAAATGGGTTTTGGTTTCTGGACAGAATCTGTCCGATTTTTGTAGGTTGTTTAGACGACTCAAAAGTATAGTAAATGATCTTATTTTGCTACAAAAATTTGATAGATGAAAGTTTTAAGAGTTAGGAAGAAAACCCATTTTGAATCACTCAAAAATTCAGAGTAAAACCCTTTCAACTATCTAGAAACATTTTGGTGTGCAACAGCTTCTGTCAGAAATCTTCTATCATCTTCATGCATGCATATCTCATAGGTAACTTGTTCAAAATGCTTGATTTTTAATTCTAAATTCAAGTTTACTGAGTTAGCTTTCCAAAGAGTCCAAAACCATGTGATTTGGTGGATTTTAAAGGGATGAACCAATGAAAACAAGTTGATGGTGCAAGCTGTCCCAAGATGGCAGATCCACATGCACAACTTTAAAAAGGCATATCTCTCTCAAAAATCACCCAAATGATGTGAAACTTGTCTCATTAGCTTGGTATTTGTTTTATTTAGAAAACCCCTTTGGAAATTCGTGATTTGGTGGGATAATGAACTCTCTATGAACAAAACTTTACTGACATGTATCCTTGAAAAATAAAAGTGTGCACTGATTTTTGCAAAAATATTTAAAATATGTAAAACACCTCTAAAAATTATGAAATTTGGTAGAGATGATGTTAACATCCCCAAAATCAGTGGGTAAAAATTTGGAAATTTTTCCTTTTGTGGACCTAAGCTCAAAGGTAGCATTTTTACAACATTAAAGTTTTGGCAGATTCTGAAAATGTACTAAAAACCAATTTTTATAAACTTTAAGGATTCTCACATACTTGGAAGTTCCTAAGATTTATCCAAACCTAATTTAAACTATATTGGACTATATAAACAACGTAACGGCATTATAATGGATATTGGTACGATTTATGACTTAGGGACCGTTGAACTTGGAACTTACGTTAAAAATTACGTATTTGTTAGGGCAATTCTAGATTCGGGGCCGAGACACGAAAACGCACTAACGTTTGTTTGGACGCTAATCACTCGAGGTGAGTATTCACAGCCCCTATTTTTACTGTTTTTACGTATTTGGGGTGAAAAGCATGTTGTTGATAAGAATTGATGAATTATGCTTTCAAGCAAGTAATGAAAAATGTGATTTATTGTTGCTTTCTAGCAAGTGGTAATGAAATATGTGATACATGTTGAGTAAATTCCCCTTATAATAAACACTACTATTAACTCCGTTAGGAGCCTATGACTTAGTGGATAGCGCTATTTGGTACCAATACCCACCTTACTGACTGACGAGTTGAGGGTGCACGAAATCAGATTTAGCATTCTACACATGTGGACTAGGTTCCACCGCTGAGGTAGTTTGCTGGGAAACGCTCTGCCCATGTGGTCCGCTACCACCTCTGAGGTATTCGTTGGGGTTAACGGTTTGTAGTGGCTCAACCTTACGTATCTTATGTATAATTGAAATTTTGACGTTAGTAAACGTCCAAGAATTTTATCTCATGGCAAAAGCCTGCTTGTGAAACTTTTGTGTAAATAAAAATCTGTGAACTCACCAACTCTCGTAGTTGACGCTTGATTTTAACATGCTTTTCAGGAAATCAGAAGGTGATCGATAATGTTTGATTTGGACATTCGTAGTCATCAATTTAGACTTCATATTTTGTTTTACTATGTCTGTAAACCTCAAATTTGGGTTGGTTGTAATAACTTGTAAACTTTACCTTTTGCTATATGAATGAATGATGGTATTTATCTCCTATCGCTATGAAATCTGTACTGTTGCATCTCGCGATTCCGCTTTAGCGGGGTGTTACAGAATTGGTATCAGAGCCATAGGTTATAGAGAACACCGGTTTTTCATAAAAACCAAGTACTATAACCAACCTTTTTCGAAAAGAAGCTAAAACTTTTAATTAAAAGATTTCGATGTATAGGAGAATTTAAAAACTCGTGTGATTAGAATAGGTGCTGTCCTGGTATATCATAGAAATGCGGAGCCTGATCACCTACGCATAGCCATGATATAAATAGGATAAGACTTATAAATTAATCATACTGCTAGATTTTTTTTTAAGTTGAAACTTTCTAAGATTTCCTGAAAAATGTATTTAGTGTGAGTTTGCATAAGCACATCATGATGTTGATATCTACTATAGCACTTACGCGTTTAAGTAAAGTAACGCCTTTGTTGAACACTCTTGCGTTAGCACTTAGGAGGTTACTAGTAGTTTGAAGGCGCGTTAATAAGTTATGCGGACACTACAATCACTATGCCGAACACCATTATTTAGACTTCGGAGAAAGACCCGTCTAGGCATTACGATTCCGACATCGGAGTAACAAGCAAAGACGTTTCAATCGATCCACCTCCGAACCTCACAACACCTCTTATGAGACAACTCAGAAGAGAGCTGCGGCAACCATTCGAAGTGGACTGGCGATAACACATCTAGTTAATGCAAGGTCATTTCATATCCTTTCGGGGATACTGATCGGTTGTACTACCAGTATGACACTAGGAGAGGCTTGAACAATCCGAGTACACATCGACGGACTGCAAAATAATCGAAGCAGAGTATCAAGTTAGAACCCGGATATAATTAAGTTGACGAAATTGGTGCATCTCTTGGAGGAAGGTACCACCAATGCTGTAGAGAAGGTTATGACGGCAAGAAGGACAACTAGGAGAGTTGACTTGAGCTGGCAAGTTGTGGTGATACTGTTAGCAAAGTTGATCCTATCGATTGTAACTCTCATGATTTTGAAAGAATTTCAAAAAAAAAAATGCACTTTTGGATTGTTCCATTTAAAACCCCAGTATGGGCAAGAGAAATATTTTAAGGATGCATTAGCATCAAACTTTGAACTCTTCAGATATGTATTAAACTTTTACGAAACTAATTTTTATTAAATCACAAGGACGATCTTAGCGAGTTTATTTTAAAGAAATTATCATGAATAAAATACAAATATTTTCGAACATTTATTAAAAGACAACTTTTAATCAAACATACATTTTACAAATGATTTAGAACCGCATTTTACAGAAGAAACGCACGTAGCTAGAAAGTGAATCGTGAGAATTAATCGATCAACATTGTTCAACTGATAGCCCAACAAGTCTAGGAAGTCGTATCTACCGTAGTCACTCAAGTTACTACCGAGCTTGTCGCAAGTAGAAGAAGTAAGGAAGTAATAGTACCCATCGAATGGAAGGATGGTAATACAAGAAAATTTGAGCACCAGTCGGAGGAAACGACTCGTGTTAACTCAACCAAAGGTTGGAAAGTAGCCGAAAATTTTGGAGTGAAGACCCAAGAGTCAGGAAAGTATATGGACCCCCCCTCCAAAATGTATTAGATATAACTGGAACCACCCATGAGCTTGTATTTCGGGTACCAAATGTAAACTAGCAGGGCATTTTGCTCTATACTAAAGAAAGGAAAGAAAGGTCAAGAAGGGCGGAAAGTCTGCTACGAGTTTCGAAGGCCAAATCACTCTAAGGATAGGTATTACACGCTGAATAAAGGCTTGAGCAGCACTAAGAGGAGGAACAGAGCAACGCAAGCCAAACAAAAGGGATTAAGGATACAAGGCTCAAGGAAGGGCATTCGCAATTGGAACCGAAGAGGCTCATCAAGATCCAGTATAGTATTCTACATGAAAATGCGAAGCCATCTACGAAAGGAGTGTGTAGCATTCATGGCGCACGTGGTAGATAAGAAAGCACAAGAGAAGTCAATCCAGGATATTCCAGTTGTGCGGGAATTTCCTGAGGTATTCCCGGAAGAGTTACCTGGATTACCCCCGTAACGGCAGGTAGAATTCCACATTGACTTAATTCCCGGAGCAGGCCCCGTAGCAAAGTCGCCTTATCGACTAGCACCGTCCGAGATGCAGGAGCTTTCAAGCCAACTTCAAGAGCTGCTAGACAAAGGATTCATTCGACCCAGCTCTTCACCTTGGGGAGCCCCCGTGTTGTTCGTCAAGAAGAAGGATGGATCTTTCCGCATGTGCATCGACTATAGGGAGCTGAACAAGATCACCATCAAGAAGCGATACCCTCTTCCACGCATCGATGACCTGTTCGATCAACTGCAAGGAGCAACGTACTTCTCCAAGATCGATCTTCGATCCGGATACCATCAAATGCGAGTTCGTGAGGAAGACATCGCAAAGACGGCATTCAGAACTCGTTATGGTCATTATGAGTTCTTAGTCATGCCTTTTGGTTTGACGAACGCTCCAGCAGTGTTCATGGATCTGATGAACCGAGTGTGTCGACCGTACTTAGATAAGTTCGTAATTGTCTTTATAGACGACATTCTAAATTACTCGCAAAGCAAGGAGGACCACGAACATCATTTGAGGCTAATACTGGAACTAGTCAAAGCTGAAAAGCTTTACGCCAAATTCTCAAAGTGCGAATTCTGGATCCGAGAAGTTCACTTTTTAGGACATGTGGTGAACAGAGAAGGAATACACGTCGACCCAGCCAAGGTCGAGGCCGTAAAGAAATGAGAAGCCCCGAAGACACCAACGGAAATTCGACAATTTCTCGGATTGGCAGGTTACTACCGGCGATTCATTGCTAATTTCTCCAAGATTGCGCAGCCGTTGACAACCTTAACGCAAAAGGACAAGAAGTTCATCTGGGGAGAGAAACAAGAGGAAGCATTCCAGTTGCTCAAGCACAAGTTGTGCAATGCACCCATTCTGGCGTTACCCGAAGGAACGGATAACTTTGTGGTATATTGCGATGCTTCACATCAAGGCTTGGGATGTGTTCTGATGCAGAACAAGAAAGTCATTGCCTATGCATCCAGACAGTTGAAGGTCCACGAGAAGAACTACACCACTCATGACTTGGAGATCAGAGCAGTGGTGTTTACCCTTAACATTTGGAGACATTATCTCTACGGCACCAAATGCACAATTTTTACGGATCATAAGAGCCTCCAGCACATTCTCGATCAGAAAATGCTGAATATGAGACAGAGAAGATGGGTTGAGTTGCTCAGCGATTACGACTGCGAGATTAAGTATCATCCAGGGAAAGCGAATGTCGTAGCTGATGCGCTAAGCAGGAAGGAACGAGTGAAGCCTACGCGGACGCAAGCAATGGGAATGGTAGTGCAGACCAGTCTGAAAAGTCAGATATTGAAAGCTCAGAGAGAAGCTCTGAAGGCTGACAATTTAAAGAAAGAAACTCTTCACAAGTTGGAAAAAGAGTTTGAGGAGAAATCAGATGGAGTGCGTTATTTCAAGGATAGAATTTGGGTTCCGAAAGTCGATCAGTTAAGGAAATTGATCATGGATGAAGCTCATCAATCAAAGTACTCGATACACCCAAGTGCTGACAAAATGTACAAAGGGCTGAAAGAACACTATTGGTGGCCTGGAATGAAGAAGGATATTGCCACCTATGTGAGCAAATGTCTGACTTGTGCAATAATAAAGGCAGAACACCAGAAACCGTCAGGACTATTACAGCAACCAGAAATCCCAGAATGGAAATGGGAGCGGATATCCATGGATTTCGTGACTAAGTTACCCAAGACTAAAAAGGGCCATGATTCGATTTGGGTAATCGTTGACCGACTCACGAAATCTGCACACTTCTTGCCAATAAAAGAAAGTTTTAGCATTGATAGACTCTCGCAATTGTATGTCGACGAGATAGTTATGCGACATGGAGTGCCAATCTCAATCATCTCCGACAGAGACAGCAGATTCACCTCACGGTTTTGGCAGTCACTACAGGAAACATTGGGTACCAGCGTGGATTTGAGCACGGCTTACCATCCTCAGACCGATGGACAGACTGAGAGAACCATACAAACGTTGGAGGATATGCTGCGAGCATGTGTGTTAGAATTTGGAGGTAGCTGGGATGATCACCTACCTTTGGTTGAATTCTCCTACAACAACAGTTACCATACAAGTATTCAGTGCGCCCCGTACGAAGTACTGTATGGACGCAAGTGCAGATCCCCACTCAATTGGTTGGAAGTGGGAGAGAGTCGACTGCTTAGGCCTGACATCGTACAGGAGACAACTGATAAGATTAAGCTGGTACAGGAAAAGCTTAAAGCAACCAGGGATCGCCAGAAAAGCTATGCTGATAATCGGCGAAAGCCGTTAGAATTCCAAGTTGGCGATAAAGTGCTACTAAAGGTATCACCCTGGAAAGGATTGATAAGATTTGGAAAGAAAGGGAAATTGAGCCCTCGTTTTGTTGGAACATTCGAGGTCATAGAAAGAATCGGACCCGTCGCATACAGATTGGACTTACCAATAGAGCTCAGCTCCATTCACGACACGTTTCACGTATCCAATCTAAAGAAATGTCTGTCGGAAGAGACAGTAGTCTTGCCTTTGGAAGAGATACAGATTGATGAACAACTGCGCGCCATAGAGGAACCTATTGAGATTCTTGATCGATAAATCAAGCAACTCCGGCGCAGTAGAATACCGATTGTCAAAGTGCGATGGAACTCTAGGCACGGACCAGAGTTTACCTGGGAACGGGAAGCGTTCATGAAAGACAAGTACCCGCATCTCTTCACAAAGAACCCCTGCGGTAGCAGCAAGAATTAAATTTCGGGACGAAATTTCTTTCAACCGGGGGTAAATGTGACAACTGACAGTTTTGACCTTCAGGTTAGCTACTCGTTAATTCACTCAGTAGCGTTTCCGTAGGTTAAAAATTAGTCATTTAAGTTTTTAAATGAAACTAGGTTAGGTTGCGTGAGAAATTTAGGCTAAAACCTAAAAGTCCCAAAAACTGCCCGAAAAAGCCCGAACCGGCCCGAAGTCATCCGATAATCCTATAATGCCAAATTTAAAGTTGATTTTTAGAAAATCAAGTTATTTTATTTAAAATATAAGTAAATTAATTTAAATAATCTGATATTACCTTCGAAAAATCGGTTTCTACCAAAAACGCGCTAAAAACCGATACTGCGTTGAAATAAGCAGTGTAGATTAACCCTTTTATTTAAATAAAAAAAAAATTATGAAATGGGTTGGGTGGGCCCCTTGGCCGGCCACCCCCCCCCAATCACACATCTCTCTCTTTTTCTCTTTCCCATAAAAATCATTAATCTTCTTAAACACTCCATCATTTTCATTTTCAACATTCAAACTCTCTCTCTTTTCTCTTCTCTCTCATTTCTCTTTTTCTCTCTAGAAAATCAGCCAAACTCTTCATCCAAAAATCTGAGTTTTTAAGGATTTGAACAAAGGTTTCAAGGTTCTTTTGGTTATATCATCAAAGGTAAGAGTATTGTACATGTTTTAACTTCGATTTCTAGCACATTTGGTGCTCTTTCTTACTTTCTTTGAAGATTTAAACCCTCTTTTATGGTTTGATAACCATCTTGATGTTTGGGAAGGAGATATAACCTTAGAAATGTGCTTAAACATTCTAAGAAGGTTAAAATCCGTGATTTCCCCATAAGAACACAAGATTTGAACCAAAAACCTTCATATTTGATGTTTTTTTTTATGCATTTGGGGCTGAACTTAAAGGATAGTTCATGCATGTCTATGATGATGATAATACACTTTTCATCTTTTTATTTGTTGCATAAAGTGAGTATTTAGTTTACTAGCAAGAAAACCTTCATGAATCTTATGATTTTATGTGTTTTGATAAGTGAAAATGGGTTTTGGTTTCTGGACAGAATCTGTCCGATTTTTGTAGGTTGTTTAGACGACTCAAAAGTATAGTAAATGATCTTATTTTGCTACAAAAATTTGATAGATGAAAGTTTTAAGAGTTAGGAAGAAAACCCATTTTGAATCACTCAAAAATTCAGAGTAAAACCCTTTCAACTATCTAGAAACATTTTGGTGTGCAACAGCTTCTGTCAGAAATCTTCTATCATCTTCATGCATGCATATCTCATAGGTAACTTGTTCAAAATGCTTGATTTTTAATTCTAAATTCAAGTTTACTGAGTTAGCTTTCCAAAGAGTCCAAAACCATGTGATTTGGTGGATTTTAAAGGGATGAACCAATGAAAACAAGTTGATGGTGCAAGCTGTCCCAAGATGGCAGATCCACATGCACAACTTTAAAAAGGCATATCTCTCTCAAAAATCACCCAAATGATGTGAAACTTGTCTCATTAGCTTGGTATTTGTTTTATTTAGAAAACCCCTTTGGAAATTCGTGATTTGGTGGGATAATGAACTCTCTATGAACAAAACTTTACTGACATGTATCCTTGAAAAATAAAAGTGTGCACTGATTTTTGCAAAAATATTTAAAATATGTAAAACACCTCTAAAAATTATGAAATTTGGTAGAGATGATGTTAACATCCCCAAAATCAGTGGGTAAAAATTTGGAAATTTTTCCTTTTGTGGACCTAAGCTCAAAGGTAGCATTTTTACAACATTAAAGTTTTGGCAGATTCTGAAAATGTACTAAAAACCAATTTTTATAAACTTTAAGGATTCTCACATACTTGGAAGTTCCTAAGATTTATCCAAACCTAATTTAAACTATATTGGACTATATAAACAACGTAACGGCATTATAATGGATATTGGTACGATTTATGACTTAGGGACCGTTGAACTTGGAACTTACGTTAAAAATTACGTATTTGTTAGGGCAATTCTAGATTCGGGGCCGAGACACGAAAACGCACTAACGTTTGTTTGGACGCTAATCACTCGAGGTGAGTATTCACAGCCCCTATTTTTACTGTTTTTACGTATTTGGGGTGAAAAGCATGTTGTTGATAAGAATTGATGAATTATGCTTTCAAGCAAGTAATGAAAAATGTGATTTATTGTTGCTTTCTAGCAAGTGGTAATGAAATATGTGATACATGTTGAGTAAATTCCCCTTATAATAAACACTACTATTAACTCCGTTAGGAGCCTATGACTTAGTGGATAGCGCTATTTGGTACCAATACCCACCTTACTGACTGACGAGTTGAGGGTGCACGAAATCAGATTTAGCATTCTACACATGTGGACTAGGTTCCACCGCTGAGGTAGTTTGCTGGGAAACGCTCTGCCCATGTGGTCCGCTACCACCTCTGAGGTATTCGTTGGGGTTAACGGTTTGTAGTGGCTCAACCTTACGTATCTTATGTATAATTGAAATTTTGACGTTAGTAAACGTCCAAGAATTTTATCTCATGGCAAAAGCCTGCTTGTGAAACTTTTGTGTAAATAAAAATCTGTGAACTCACCAACTCTCGTAGTTGACGCTTGATTTTAACATGCTTTTCAGGAAATCAGAAGGTGATCGATAATGTTTGATTTGGACATTCGTAGTCATCAATTTAGACTTCATATTTTGTTTTACTATGTCTGTAAACCTCAAATTTGGGTTGGTTGTAATAACTTGTAAACTTTACCTTTTGCTATATGAATGAATGATGGTATTTATCTCCTATCGCTATGAAATCTGTACTGTTGCATCTCGCGATTCCGCTTTAGCGGGGTGTTACACTTACTGATGTTTCTTTTACCATCTTGCACTCATTGAATGCTTTGGTGGCATCGTAGCGTTCTGTACGAGCCTGAGTCTGAAACATGTCCCTCAGCTGGCGGATCATGTCGTAAGCATTTGTATTTATGAGCCCTGCTTGCAGATCTGGGCTCATGGTTGCTTGCATCAGACAGGCGACATCAAGGAGATCATCTGAGTGCTTCTTGTGGGCATTTCTGGCAGCAGCCGGAGCGTTTGCCGGAGGTGCCTCCCCAAGTGGCTCTTCAAGCACATACCACTTTCTCTCATGTCTGAGCACGATCATCAGATTGCGCTCCCAGTCGAGAAAGTTAGAGCCGGTCAGTTTATCCTTCTCTAGGATAGATCGGAGGGAAAGATTGTTAGTGCTGGTAACAGTGCTTGCCATCTACACAAAATAAAACTTTTTGGTCTTAGCAACTGTAAATAGACTAATTTCCAATAAAATATCAATAAACCCTTAAATGATCAATTTATTGGACTAGGATCCTTATTTCATACGTCCTGATGTGCGTAATGTTCTTGCTCCACCAGACCCGTATTTATTTCGGTAGGTAAGGACTTTTAGCAATCATGTCTAACTGACATGACTCCTAGATCTTTTTGGGACTATGGCAACTACCTGTGCATGTTTTAGTCCCTCTTAGTGCTTTTTGGCCCGGTACCACCCGGTGAACATTATAGTACCAAAACAGATCTCACCATTTTAGGGACCTGATCACTATACTCTGGCCGGTACCACCCGGAGATAATTCGCAGAGTTATGTAACCCCTTCAGCTTCAGTTTGAACACAGACGTTGAATGTGTGATCACTTACAATGCCTATGTACTTTACGCCGAAGGTGCCCCTAAATGGGTTGCACTACTGATCTATGATTTTGGGGGTTTTGAAAAACTTTACTTCCAGGATTTTGAAAAACTGATTGTTATAAAGGCTACTTATGTTTTAAACTAACTGTTTCAAACATACATGTAATTTTAAAACCAACTGTTCTAAAATCACTTGCTAGTTAAAACTAACTGTTTTAATAGCATATCTAGTTGATTAAAACTAACTGTTTTTGTCAACTCTGCCTTTTATATAAAACAATCATCTATAGGTTTTAAAACAAAACTATCGTTTTGAAAAGTTTAACAAAAACTAAAACCTATATACTCTTTTGTGATGCAACCTAGTTCTAAATTAACAATTTTATTTAAAACTACTGGTCATGCAGATATCACAAAAATAATTAATCAACCATGCAATTAAATAATTAATCACGTAGTACCTAATTATAGATTTTGCCAACGTTTCCTAGGGACCAATAATGACCTATACTATTAAAAGCTTCAAAACTCGCGTAGCTCCCACTGGCCTCGCCATATTTTGTTAGTATTCTGGTAGTGATGAATTTCAGCAGCTCCCACTGGCCTCGTCATCCCGAAAGAATAAAACAAATGTCTATCCTAAGGTCATTATTACATAAGGGGTTGTAAATGGCTCGCAGGCCTCCCCGCAAATATGTCAAGGGTCTAGGTTGGCAAAACACTATAATAGATATAGATACAAACTTAAAACTGGGATGTATATATAACTCAAGCAATCACGCAATTATATAAATAAGCAATATTATAATTACGAGAAATAAATCTGGATCCGTTAAAATCATCTTGTCTCAATTAAAAACTTGGTTTTATTACATATTCGGAAAACAAACTGTCTTATGAATCATAAATATTTTAGGTTGAAAAATGGTTTTTAATTAAAACTGAGGTTTATAAAAAATAAATCCTACTTTACAAAAACTAAAACCATTTTATCTAAAATTAATTCATTTACCCAAAAATTATATTAAACGGGTTTTATTGATCCAATTTTATAATACTGGCCCTTAGTGTTTTAATAGTAAAACAAAAGAAGACATAAAATTAGGCCTATTCGAGAAACCGGTAAAATTTTAATTCCGAAACTCAACTGGTTTGAATAGATTTCATTGGATACAGAAAAATAATTTTTGGATAAGAAAACTTTAAAAACCAAGACAATTTCTTTTGGGCCATAACTTGGTCCAAGAATTGGGCTTTTGGGCCTGACAACGGAACTTGTCCCAAAACGGAAAAAACCCTAGGGTAGTAACGTTTGCGTTTGGCTACCGTTATCCCCTCCGATCATCACCAATCACTTCCGCTGTCCAAAGACAGCGATGTTTAGTGTCACCACGACTGTGGTTGTGGTCGGCGACGTTAGCATTACGAGCCACCATCGATTATAGGATTGTTGCCGAAAAAGAAATCACCACCGCCTAGCTGGTGGTGCGGCTTGGCGGTTCGCGAAATTGCCGCCACCACCTCGCTGGTGGTTCGGCTTGGCGATCGCGAAATCGCCGCCACCTCTATCGATCGATTGATCGTTTGGCCACCATCACACGTTGCCATCGCCGTTTGTTCACTACTGCCACCACCACACAACCGTCGCCGCCTTAGCCGGCGATCGATTGAAAAACAGCCGCCATCGTCACCACCGATCTGGTGGCAGACCCCGTCGGCAACCGTCGCTTGCTTACCACCGGACTGGTGGGGCGGCGATTGGTCTGTGGTTCTCGGCCACGATCGCGAAGACAATCCGGCCACCACCGTCCACCGCGACCACCGATCTGGGGTGCGGTCTGGTGGTTGATTACGACTCCTGACGCCGCCACCACGAACTGTGGTGCGGCCGGTGTTCTTGTGTGGGTCGATTGATTTCGAGAGCCAACCGCCGCCGCCGCCCGGCATGGCCGTAAGGCAGCCGGCGGCCTGGCAGGTGTTTCGTGGTGCTCCGATGATGTCAACGGCCTTAAGCCGCTGCCACCATCGTACCAACAACGCTACCACCGCCACCAATTCGTGGTGCGGTGGTTGATTATTACGACGCCGCTGCTATCACCACCGTTGCTGGTGGTGTGATTTGACAGCGTGTGCCGCCACCACCAATCGGGTGGTGCGGCTTGGTGTTCATGTGGCGAGATTTCACAGCCGGCTATCGGCCTGGCGGTTCGGCTAGCTAACTGCTGCCATTCCACCGCCGATCGTCGGTTGGGTGTTCTTGGTGTGTTCGAAGTGATAAAAATTAAAACTTTAAAACCAAAACGAGAAAAACGACCAATTTTAACGGATCACACATAAATTGACATAAACAGGTAAAAAACTAAAACTAAAAACGATTTATTAACAATGGCTCTGATACCACTGTTGGGTTTTTGTGGGTATCCTCAGATCAAACTGACTCGAGGATTAACACAGATCTATCAAACCTCGCTGGTTTGATATATCTCATAGGTTTAAAACAAACTGTTAAAACCCACGTGATCAGAAACCCGCTGTTTCCGATCTAATCATGCGGAAGCGATAAAAGCTAAAAAACCCATTAAAGCCTAATGATTTTAATCGTTTATAGCTCTAAACCTAAAAGATCAGGTTAGATCAATTTACCTGGATTGCTTGAGATTTAGTCTACCGGTGATCGACCAACGAACGTTCTTCTAGTTGAACTTTTAGAAACTCGAACAAAAAAACTGAGATTCGACCGGGGGGATTCTGCGCCGGTTTTTGGAGAGAGAGAGAGGAGGGAAACTGAGAACTGGTTTTCTTAATTGAAAAGCTTGTTATTTTTCCTTAACCCATAAGCCTTATTTATATGGAGGAAAAATACAGTTTGTATGGAATCCAGTTTCCTTATTATAATTATCTCAAATCCTTTCCCTTTTTAATTAGCTGGAAAAGAATTTGCATACGATAATTACGATTATATATATTTATCTAATATATATATATATACCTTATTAATTAACTATTATTATTTATTTATCTAATAAATATATAATATCCTAATTAATTAATAACCCTCTAACTTTGGTAATTCTGACTGAAATTACCCAACTGATTTATAATACACTATTATAAATCCTAATTCTCCATTTCGGGGTTTCATCTAACTTGTTCGACTTATAGGCCCTCACAGGTGTGACCCTCAAGTGTCTCGTAACATTGGATATATAATCACTTGGTTTGTCAACTCTGCACATAATTCCTAACAGCTTCTAGCCGGTAAAACCCCGAACTCCCAAATGAAACCGAACTGGCTTCGGTTTCGTTGTTGTAATCGTCCAAGAAGGAGAGAGAGAGAGAGAGAGAGAGAGAGAGGATTAGGAGGATTTCTGGTTTCTTTTGGTTATGTGAATAAATGAATGAACGAAAAAGATTTAACCATAAATGAATATTTATATAGATAAATAGTATCTAGATTGTATTCAGTTTCCTTTTCCTTAACAATTATCCACATATAAAAGTCTTTCTTTTTCCTTAAGAAAGATCAATTAAATTAATATTCCATATATATTAACTAATATATATACTAATTTTTCAAGATAATTATTATTCTATATATATTTATTTTTCCACTAACAAATATATATAAATATATTAATTAAACCAGTTATATATTTATTCAACTAATAAATGTATAATCCCTTTTAATTAATAATAGAAACCTTTAACTTTGTAGTTTCTTACAGAAAACACCCAACAGATTTATAATTGACTATTATAAATCTAACCTCTCCAAACTGGGGTTATTTTACTTGTTCGTTTTACAGGTCCTCACAAATGTGACCCTCAAGTGTCTTATAACATTGGATGCGTAATTTTTAGTTTGTCAACTTCTGCACATAATCACTAACAGGTTTGAGGTTCAGGGGTTGGGTTTACAATTGGGTTAAGAGGAGGTTGTTATAGTACAATTTGAAGGTTGTTTGTAGGTGAAGAGTCAGATGAAGTATCTGACAGGGTTATAGTTTCAGGTTTAGGAGTTGGTTTAGGCTTAGAGAGGAGAATGGGGATGGGGAGTTTATTAGAATCAGTGGAAGGAGAGGAGTGAAGGTTAGACGTACCAGGTGAATTAGGGTTCTCCCCCTGAGATGGTGCATCCATTGGAATGTTTCCAGTGTGTCCTGGAGTGGGCGCATGAGTAGCCCTAAGAAGCTTTTCAACGCTGAAAAGTTCTTCCGCTTCAACGACATCATCATCATCTTCATCGTCATTGGTTCCCTCCTCCAAATCATTATCATCGTTTACGGCCCAGTTGGAGGAGGGAGAGTATGCTGAGTGGTGGCCAGGAATGTGGCAATGCAGAGGTGGGACTCTCTCCCCCTCAACAGGTGCCCTTGCCTTAGAAATGGCAGCTGTTGTGATACGCCTCTGAATGAGGATGCCATACTTTCCTGCATGGCGGCGTTGGAGATCGTGGCAGCAACCAAGGACTCAAGTAGAGCCCTGTCGTTGGAGTTGAACGATGGTTGTGGAGGAGCAGCATTGGTGAGGAGAGCGACGGTTGGTAGCGAGGATCCTTCCAACCTCATTTATGGGATGAGGATCCTGAAGTGATGGCGTTGGTCATGGTTGGTAGCGAGGACACTTTCATGTCCTAAATGGACTCAGAAAGTGTCGTTGAAGAAGTCTCCATCTGATTCACCTTTTCTTGGAGAGTGTCCAAGCAAGGGATGTTGAGATAAACGCCAGTGGAGGGAGTGGCGGCGGCAGTAGCAGCAGCCTTAGCTTCAGCTTCAGTGGTTGCAGCTATAGCAGTTGAAGATGGCGAGCTGTTGAATGGCGAGCTGCAGCAGTCTCTATTTGATGCCTTAGGGCAGCTTTGGTATCTTGTAGGGACTTTTCAGCAAAAGTCCTTCTAAGTTCGGCATCACTGAGCTGCTTCTCAGTGTTCGTCAAGTGGAACTCATCAAACGTCAATGAGTCAACATCAAGACGTGGATGATCATGAGCTTGGCCTGAAAATTGGTCAAAAACTGAACCTGTAGAAACAGAGTTAGCTAAGTGAGCACTAGAGGTCCTAGTAGCTTTCATAGAAGAATAATGAGTAATAAAATGCTTAGATTTATTACGTTAGGTGAGGATGGCATCCAATTGATTGCCACCCTTATTTTCTGAGTGTTCTAGGAGAACAACCTCAGCTTCAGTAGGAATGGTGGGATTGGGGAATCCACCTGAACAATTAGATGAGTAAGATAAAGGAGAGGGTTTATTAATCATCTTAGGAAGGGTAAGGTAGTATTTCTTAGTTGCAGGAGCTTCCTTTTGTTTCTTGTGCTCCTTGGGCTTGGCACACTTTTGGGGTTGCTTTGGTGAGGAGTCTGAGGGAGGGGGTCGCTTCAGGAGCGAAGAAGTTTTTGCAGCTGGGGAAGTCAGTAAAGGGATAGCTACTGACATAGCATGCGAAAAAGAAGAAGGGGTTTTGGATGAGATGAAATAAAACATACCTGATGTGGGAGGAGGCGCGGGCCTTTCTAGAGATCCTGTGTTCTTTTCTTTGGGAAGGACCAGGACCGCATAGAGGGGGACATCATCAAGCTTAGGGGGTACTTGATCAAGCACCTTTAGCCCGATGGTGTAGTTGTTGAAGTTCCCTTCCTGTTGCGGACGGCAAAGAAGACCATCTGCTGGGTAGCAATAGGGAATTGTTCAGTGCTATCAGTCTTCCCTGTCAGGCATAAACCAAAGATGGTCTAGATGTAGTAGTAAGAAGCGCTAAGGCCAGTCTTCTTGATGGTGTAGGAGTTTTTGGTAATGACTCCATCCTTGTCTGGCCACCTGTAGCCAATGTTGTCCAGGAACTCCACCAGTTCAGTCTTGGATGGGGGAGCAGGATACTTGACCTTAGCCTTGATGTCCAGGATCCTTCGGAGAGTGCCGATGCCAAAAGTGACAATCTCGTCATCAAGTTGAAACTTGATTACATCTTGCAGTTTGCCCTTGGAGTTTGTTTCCTGAGCGATCATATCAGTGGACCATAACTACAGGAGCAACTTCTTTGACGGCTTAGGGTTGATGGTGAATGCAGTCTTTAGTGGGCAGGAGAGCAGGAAGTCCTTGGCCGGCTGGAGATCCTCTTTGCCCTTAGGAAGGTCAAAGAGTCCTACGTGGTTGTTGGGCTTCCATTATATTTCGTACTGTTATATCATGATGGGAAGTCATCCAGCAGTAGTGGGGATGGTGGTTGCTTCGTTGTTCAGCTGGGTGTCGAGAGAAACGCTTGAAGTAGAGGCCATTATGTAACAAAAAAAAAAAGACAAACACAAATGGATGATTAATATATCCAAAATATTTAGCTTTTCTTCATTTTACAATGAACATTGGTTAGAAATTATTCAAAGTAAAATGGTGAAGTCATTTTACTAAGGAGTGGATAAGAGACCAAAAATCACAAAAAGAATGTGTTTTTGTTAGTAAAATAACTTCTATTTTGATGAAAGATATCAAAATAGTAGTTTTGATAGTTGTTCTTAAAAGAAATAAGAAGAACTATATAAACAGTTTTAACATAAACCATAAAGATTTAGGGTTTTTGCCAAGATCAAACAAAGTGATATTGGTTATTGAAAAACGTTTATTTCATTTATAGTTGTTATAGATGAAAAGATCAACTCAAAATTTGGAAAGAACAAGAAAAATTAACACACTTACGTTGATTCTTGATGAAGAAAGTGTAACACCCAAAACTTATTTTATAAAGTAACACCTAATTTAAATAAAATCCGCTTTTACTTCCAATTTATAAAAATTAAAGAATAAGTGTACCAAATAAAAATCAAATATTTTAAGTCAACCCAAATAAAATGTCATTTTCTAAAAGAAATAATCCAAATGTATCCAAAGAGCTGTCGGAACCGTCCACGTCGATATAGTCACATCGGCGTGACTATATAGTGAGCTAGCACTATACCTGGAAAAAGGGAAACAATGGAAGGGAAACAATGGAAGGGGTAAGCTATAAGCTTAGTGAGCTAGCACTATACGTACCTTACGTTACCATGCACGCACGAACCATAGCAGGTGCCATCGTATTCACACAACAATCAAATACCACATAATATAACCAACAAAATAATAATAATACGATCATTCTCATGAGAATATAAAAATTTCCGCCTGCTTAGGACACGGATCTGCCCCCACAACTCATCAAAGGCATGTGGTTCCCTTTTTCTTGCCTGCTTAGGATGCAAGTCCGCCCTTTTTCTTTCACACACAATCACACATACACAATAATATAATGTTCATATAGTGAAACTCACCTCAATGCACAACAATAACTCACATAAAAATCACGGTTTATTAGTCAACAAATCTGAAATTAAATAATACACGTATTTAGTTAGCCTTCCCAAACGACTTCCAGACACTCCCTAAGGTTGACTCAAGACCTTAACACCATTCCAAAAATACACCATAAAAACGGAACCCGTGAGTGACACATGGGTCAACACGGTTTCCCGACCCGATACGCCACCGCGTACCGCCGCCGATCAGCAGCAGTCGCAACCTGACCGCCACCGCCACCAGCCAACGACGGGCAACAGCAACCGATGTGGCCACCGCCGCCACCTGACCATGCGATGCGATCCCGGTCGCCGGCCAAAGCCGGTTCACCGACCACCCCGCTGCCTGCCTCCCCCGACGGGACCACAACCACATGGCGCCACCGCTGTCGGCCGGCGTCAAAGACTGCAACACCGCCGCAGATAGCCACTGGTCCGCCACCATAGCGCCCTCGCGGTGCGAACATCACCAGCGGCGTCGCCCTCGCGGCGCGAACCCCACTAGTGCCGGCTTTTGCCGGATTTCACCTCGAGCCACCGATCCCTGTTGGTAGGAACTACCAGTGCCGCCATCAGCCATTCGGCGCCGTAAACGCGGCTGGGCTAATGCCGGCCTCCACCGACGTATACTCACACCACCACAGCCGGCCGTTGTCGGCGTGGTTTAACTAGACCACCGCCGGCCTTCGCCAGCAAACGCAGCCACCGCCACTGCCGGAGCAGTAACTGGCGACAAACCCCTAAACCTAACACAGGTCACTTAAAACCAACGAAACGAAAGATACAAAATTTAACCTTACCTCGCGAACGACAACGAACCCGCTCCCTCTCGAGGATCTCGCTCGCTCTCCGACGGTCCCTCGCTTTTCTATCTCTCTCTCTCTCGCTGATCTCCCCCTCTCCTCTCTTTCTTGGTCTCCAATATATTATGATAGCTATGAGGGAAACCTCTAGAGTCTTAGGCTTTTAAGTTGTATAAATCAGGCTTTTCTTATCCTAGCCCGTTCCCAACGAGGTCAAAATCCTATTTTTAATTTTCCTAGCCGGAATAATAAGCAGTTCAGATAAATAATTAAACAACGAATTAAATAAGATCAGCGTCAGTTTTTAGGACGTTACAACTCTCCCCCACTTACCAGGATTTCGTCCCCGAAATTAGTGTGAGAAGAGCTCCGGATACCTCTCTCGCATCTCCGCCTCAGGCTCCTATGTCCACTCGGAACCCCTCCTATGCTGCCACTGCAACTTCACAATCCCTATCTCCTTGTTGCGTAACTTCTTCCCCTTTAGTTCCAAAACTGCAAATGGCTGCTCGATGTAATTCAGGCTCTCATCCATCTGAGATACATGGAATGTGTTGTGGATCCGGCCAAGCACTTCCGGAAACTCCAACCGGTAGGCCACCTTCCCAACACGGGCAAGGACCGTGAACGGTCCAATGTAACGGGGCCCGAGCTTGCCTTTCTTGTGGAACCGAATCACCCCCTTCTAGGGTGAAACCTTCAGCAGGACACGATCACCCACCCTGGAACTCCATATTTGATTTCCGTCTATCACATAGCTCTTCTGCCTACTTTGGGCAGTCCGTAGCCTCTCCCTGATCCTCTGAATCTGTTCTGTATTTGGTGAACCACCTTTGTGCTCCCGAGAACACACTGACCAACCTCGCCCCAACAGAATGGGGTCCGACACCTCTTCCGATACAGCATCTCAAAAGGAGGCATCCCGATGCTCGAGTGATAATTGTTGTTATACGAAAACTCCGCGAAGGGAAGATACGTATCCCAACTGCCTCCGAAATCCAAAACGCATGCTCGGAGCATATCCTCCAGTGTCTGAATTGTACGCTCACTCTGTCCGTCCGTCTGCGGATGGTAAGCCGTACTGAAAAGCAACCTAGTACCCATGTCTGCGTGGAACCGCTCCCAAAACCTCGAGGTAAAGCGGGTATCCCGATCTGATATGATCGACACCGGTACCCCGTGCCTTCTCACCACCTCCTTCACGTACAACTCCGCCAACTGCTCAGATGTGAAGCTCTCCCGAATGGCCAAGAAATGAGCACTCTTAGTCAATCAGTCCACAATCACCCAAATCGCATCAAATGTTCATGGTGTCCTCGGCAGTTTGGTAATCAGATCCATGGTAATATTTTCCCCACACTGGGATCTCTAACGGCTGCATATTACCAAGAGGTCTCTGGTGCTCAGCCTTGACCTTCAAATAGGTCAAGTAGGTGTCCACGTAACGGGCCACCTCACGTTTCATTCTCGGCTACCAGTAATCGGTCTTCAGATCTCAGTACATCTTTGTAGCTCCGGGATGTATAAAGAATCTGGACTTATGTGCTTCCTCTAGCAGTGTCTGTCGAGCACCACCCGCAAGAGGAACCTACACTCGATCGTGCCTAACCGGCAGTCCTCTACTATCTCGAACCATCGGTGGTAGCTGACCCCTCACTCGCTCCTTGTTCTGGTTCTCGTCCTGACCGGCCTCCTCCTGAGCTCGTCGAACCAGATCCAAGAACGAAGAGGTCACAAACATCCTCAGATGTATGTCGGAAGAGTTGTATGGGCCGTCTTCCTGCTCAGAGCATTTGCTACCACGTTCGCCTAACCCGGCTGGTAAAGTATCTCGCAGTCGTAGTCCTTCACCACATCGAGCCATCGTTGCTGCCGCATGTTCAGGTTCGGCTGATCTTGGAAGTACCTTAGGCTATGGTGGTCAGTGTAGATGGTGCACTTCACCTCGTACAGGTAGTGCCTCCAGATTTTCAGCGCGAATACCATTGCCGCTAGCTCAAGATCATGCGTGGGATAGTTAGCTTCTTGAGGCTTCAACTGCCTGGACGCGTAAGCTATCACCCGACCCCTCTGCATCAGAACACACCCCAAGCCAAGGTGTGATGCGTCACAATACATCGTCATGTCCTCTATGCCCTCAGAATGTGTCAGGACTGGTGCCTCACACAATCTCTATATCAACATCTCGAATGCCGCCTGCTGTTCCAGACCCCATACATACGTCTCGCTCTTCTTCGTCAGTCTCGTCAACGGAACTGCGATCCGGGAGAAATCTTGTATGAACCGATGATAGTATCCAACTAGACCCAGGAAACTCCGGATCTCAATAGGAGTCTTTGGAACCTCCTAATTCATCACCGACTCTATCTTTGACGGATCCACCTTAATGCCTAACGGTTAACAAGATGCCCCAGGAACTGGACTTCCCGTAACCAGAAAGCGCACTACGAAAGTTTTGCGTAGAGCTGTTCCCTCCCCAACACCTCAAGCACCTCCCGCAAATGGGTCACGTGCTCCTCTTTCGATTTCGAATAGATCAGAATGTCGTCGATAAAGACAATTACCGACCTATCCAACATCGGTCGACAGACCCAATTCATCAGGTCCATAAATGCAGCTGGGGCGTTGGAGAGACCGAAGGGCATCACCAAAAACTCATAATGCCCATACTGAGTCCTGAAGGCGGTCTTGTGGACGTCCGCCTCCTTCACCCAGAGCTGGTGGTACCCCGAGCGGAGATCAATCTTCGAAAACCAAGACGCCCCTTGAAGCTGATCAAATAAGTCATCAATCCTAGGTAGGGGATACCTATTCTCGATGGCTCCCGTCCTTCTTCTTCACGAACAAAATTGGCGCACCCCACGGCGAGCTACTAGGACGGATGAACCCTTTCTCCGAGGGTTCCTGCAACTGACTGGCTAGCACCTGCAACTCGGGTAGCGCCAAATGATACGGAGTCCTCGCGACTGGGGCTGATCCAGGTATCAAGTTGATCCCGAACTCAACCTGCCTATCGCGCGGAATGCCCGGTAAGTCCTCCGAGAACACATCGGGGAACTCACTGACTACCGGCACGTCTGCAACCGACAACCTTCGCTCCTTTGTCGGATCAGCTACTGCATAAGCCAGGTAACCTGCGCATCCCCGCCGAAGCCACTTACTCGCTTTTGCCACATAACAGAATGCTAACTCCTTCTTACGTTCCTAGCTGTACACGACAAGCTCTCCCCCACTTGGGTTCTGGATGCGAACCAGTTTCCCCGCGCAGTCTACCGTGCCATGGTTCCGAAACATCCAGTCTACCCCTACGATCACGTCGATCCCTGTTATGGGTGTAGGTATCAGGTCGATACTAAAAGGTACCCCATGGATCTCTATGGTGCAACCCTTGAAGATGTTCTTGCACACGCGAACCTCCTTGGCTGCTACGTCTATCGACAAGGGACTAGCCAGTTTGCCTCGCTCTAACTGAAAGTCCTGACAGAAAGCACTTGAAACGAAAGATCAGGTGGCCCCTGTATCGAAGAGAACCAGCGCAGGTCTCGTGTTTACAGGAAAAACGCCTAAACTATCATGCGTCTAAACTATCAGTTAAACAATTAAAGAACAAGCATGCGTCTAAACTATCAGTTAAACAATTAACTGGAAAAAAATAATAAAAGTAATACCTGTAACCACGTCTGGCACTGCCTTTGCCTCCTCAGCAGTCAATTGGAAGGCTCGGCCACGGGCAGTTGTAGACCCACCTTTTTTCCCCGTGGAACCATCAGTAATCGTCAGCGTAGCAGGGGCCGGCACTTGCACCTGCGGTTGAGCTGGTGCCTCGGCCAACTTCAGACAGTTGGGCTCGATATGCCCAGGCTGGAAGCAATAAAAGCAGGTCTTTGGAGCAACTCCGCACTCCCTACTCTTGTGGCCCGGTTTGCCATACTTATAACGCACCGACTCAGGTAGCCGGCACTCTCCCTGGTGATTCTTCTCACGTCTAGAACATCCTATAAACACCTTCCTGCCATCTGTCCGCTGCCCCTTAAATTTCTTCGCTGGTACTAGCGACTGCTCCGCCTTCTGTTTACCCTACAGCTGCTCCTCGAGGAACAGCTCCCGTGCTCGCGCCATCTCAACCATCGCATTGAAGCTTTTGTACGTCGCTGTGGTCTCAAACTCTCTAATCTCGGGCTTCAGTACCCCACGGTAAAGATACATCCTCATTGCCTCATTGTTCCCATAATCGGGACAAAATAGCGACTTTCCAGAAACTGGTCGATGATCTCATTCACCAACTCCGTCGTCTGCTTCAGATTCAGAAACTCCGCAATAATTCTCTCCTTATCGATCCGTGGAGGGAATTACTCCTCGAACAGCACCTTGAGTGCATCCTAAGTCATAGCCGAAATCTGCATCTCAGTGTGGCTCTTAAGAATCAGCCCCACTAGTCCTTTCCTGCATCACGAAGCTGGTTCATAGCAAAGAACACTTTCATCCCTTCCGGGAAGCTGCAAGTCCGGAAGGCACCCTCAGCCGCTGTGATCCAGCGGAAGCATGCGATAGGGTCTTTCCGACCCTCAAAATGTGGTGGCTGACACGCCATGAAATCCTTAAACGTGTTGTCCCAGCTGTGGGCCTGGTTGTTGCTCCCACTCGTCGAACCACATGCTGTAAAAGCTGCCTCGATCCTGTCGTCCAAGGCCTGAAGTATCTCATCCTTCATCTGGGTAAACAACCCAGGTAGGATCTGCTGCAACATCTCATTGACCTCAAAGCCAATAAGATCCCTAAGGTCCGTATCCTCAGTTCCAGAAGAGTTTCCCCGTCTAGTAGCCACCATACTGAATATTTAAGCAAAAGTTTAGGAACAGTTATAACCAAGGTCACTCACTTAATCACAACTAGAGTGTGTCACGCAAGGACCTAGTACTAGCCGCTAGTAGACATGTAACCCTAACAACTTTTGAGGTCTCTACTTACAACATATGTGATTGACCTCACGGTCATCCTAACCGTCACATAGTTATCAAATTCCCAGCCATCGTCCATTGATTGTGACTCCCAAGACTTAACTAAATCCCAGTCCGCACAAGTGTTTATAGTAGTGCTTTTACTGGGCCCGTACTACCTATAAACAACTGATAATGATAATCGGTTTGGAATCACTAGGCACCAATCAGACAAGAACATGCCTAGCAACCCCTTACCAACTTCTCATCGTGTAACTGGGTCTTGGTACCATCCTCAACAATCTCAATCTAAGGACTACAGAAAATAAATATTCACAATATACACATAGCATGCAATAATTAATACTAGCACATAAATCCATTTATACAAATTGGCACCCAACAGTTAATCACAAACACAACCGGAAACATAAGTGCTGCTCACCCCCGATACGAAGCTCTAGCTGACGGTTTTCAACTTTTTTATAAGCTCCTTCTTTTTTAAGATTTTTTTAATCTTAGTTTAAGTCCAACCACACACTTACTCGCAAGTAGGTGTGCTGGTTCTGTTAAATCTAGCTCTGATACCGAGTTCTAACACCCAAAACTTATTTTATAAAATAACACCTAATTTAAATAAAATCCGCTTTTACATTCAATTTATAAAAATTAAAGAATAATTGTACCAAATAAAAATCAAATATTTTAAGTCAACCCAAATAAAATGTCATTTTCTAAAAAGAAATACTCCAAATGTATTCAAAGAGCTGTCGGAACCGTCCACGCCGATATAGTCACATCGAGGCCTTGCCCTTATCCACCCCTGAACCCGAGCCTGGAAAAAGGGAAACAACGGACGGGGTAAGATATAAGCTTAGTGAGCTAGCACTATACGTACCTTACGTTACCATGCATGCACGAACCATAACAGGTGCCATCGCATTCACAGAACAATCAAATACCACATAAAACAACCCACAAATAATAATACGATCATTCTCATTAGAATATAAAAATCTCCACCTGCTTAGGACACGGATCCGCATGTGGTTCCCTTTTTCCCGCCTGTTAGGATGCGAGTCCGCCCCCACAACTCATCAAGGGCATGTGGTTCCCTTTCACACACAATCACGCATACACAATATTATAAAGTCCATATAGTGAAACTCATCTCAATGCACAACAGTAACTCACGTACGAATCACGGTTTATCAGTCAACAAATCTGAAATTAAATAATACACGTATTTAATTAGCCTTCCTAAACGACTTCCAGACACTCCCTAGGGATGACTCGAGACCCTAACACCATTCCAAAAATACACCATAAAAACGGAACCCGCGAGTGACCCACGGGTCAACACGGTTTGCCGACCCGATACGCCACCGCGTATCGCCCCCGATCAGCAGCAGCCGCAACTCGACCGCGACCGCCACCAGCCAACGACGGGCAGCAGCAGCGGGTGTGGCCACCACCACTGCCTAACCATGCGACGCGATCCCGATCGCCGGCCAAAGCCGGTTCATCAATCACCCCGCTGCCTGCCTGCATCGATGGGACCACAACCACACGGCGCCACCGCTGTCGGCCGACGTGAAAGACTGCAACACCGCCGCTGATAGCCACTGGTCCGCCACCACAGCACCCTCGCGGCGCGAACACCACCAGCGGCGTCGCCCTCGCGGCGTGAACAACACCAGTGCCTGCCCTTGCCGGATTTCACCTCGAGCCGCCGATCCCTGACGGTAGGAACTACTAGCGCCGCCATCCGCCTTTCGCCGATGCAAACGCGGCTGGGCTAACGCCAGCCTCCACCGACGTATACTCACACCACCACAGCCGACCGTTGCCGGCGTGGTTTAACTAGACCACCGCCGTCCTTTGCCGGCGAACGCAGCCACCTCCACTGCCGGAGAAGTAACCGGCGACGAACCCCTAAACCTAACACGGGTCATCAAAAACCAATGAAATGAAGGATACTAAATTAACCCTTACCTCACAAAGGACGATGAACCCGCTCCCTCTTGACGATCTCGCTCGCTCTCCGACGATCTCTCCCTTCTCTCTCTCTCGCTGATCTCTCCCTCTCCACTCCTTCTTGCTCACCAAGATATTATGATAGCTATGAGGGAAACCCCTAGAGTCTTAGTCTTTTAAGTTGTATAAATCGGGCTTTCCTAATCCTAGCCCATTACCAACGAGGTCAAAATCCTATTTTTATTTTTACTACCCGGAATAATAAGCAGTTCAGATAAATAATTAAACAACGAATTAAATAATATTAGCATCGGTTTTTGGGATGTTATAGAAGGTTAGTGCATGTTCTTGGTGAAAACGAGAGAATTAGTAATTTTCTTGCTTTGAAATATTTGAGAGATATGAGAGCGTAAAGAGTGTAAAGAATACAAATGAGGATTTTATACCTCTTGGGTAGAGAGAGAAAGGGGATGATAGAGAAAAGAGCAGCTAAAATTCAAACGTGATGATGAATTAGAAGGGGCTCGCGCATTCACGCGCCTGACACACGTAGTGGGGAACTGGAAACGTCCCATTACGTGTCAGATCGCATAAACAATTTGTCTTTTTGTCGCAAACCACTTTTTTAGGAGAGACGTTTCCTATTTTAATGAATGAGGAAATCTCTTGGGAGAAGAGTACTTATCAGATAAGTAATGTTTTGGGAAAATCCTCTTATCACATAAAACGTGATAAGGCTTAAGGGTTCTGTAGTGCTTACCTGAAGAGAATCATCAGTATTAGGATACTGAACATAGATTTTGTAAGTACTGAATATAGTTATCTACTGATATCATTTATTCGTCGGGATTTAACATTCCCAGTTCACTGATGAGCATGTTAAAACGTGTTACATCTAGTGGTTTGGTAAAAAGATCGGCGAGTTGATATTCAGTAGGAACAAAATGGAGTTCAATATCACCATTCATCACATGATCTCTGATGAAGTGATATCTCACTTCAATGTGCTTTGTCTTGGAATGCAAGATAGGATTGTTAGCGTTGGCGATTGCTTAAGTGTTGTCACAGTAGATTGGAATTTTGGAAAGTTGTATGTCGTAGTCCTGAAGTTGATTTCTCATCCACAGGACTTGAGCACAACAGATTCCTGCTGCAACATATTCAGCTTCAGCAGTTGATGCGGACACAAAATTCTGCTTCTTACTAGTCTAACTCACAAACTTTCCGCCTAGTAGTTGACAACCACCAGTGGTGCTTTTCATATCGATCTTACATCCTGCAAAGTCACTATCAGAGTAAGTAGTTAGATTGAACCCTGAGTCTTTGGCGTACCATAGACCCAAATTAGGAGTACCCTTCAGATATCTGAAAATCCGCTTTACAGCAGTCAGATGGGATTCTTTGGGTTCAGCCTGATAACGAGCACATAAACAGGTAGAACACATGATATCAGGATGACTCGCTGTAAGATACAGCAGTGAGCCAATCATTCCTCTATAAAGAGTCACATCGACAGGTTTCTCATAGGAGTCTTCATCAGTGTACATAATGTGAGATCAAATTTCTTCAACATATCAAGTACATATTTACCTTGGTTGATAAAGATTCCGTTTTCAGGTTGCTTGATCTGAAGTCCTAAAAAGTATGTTAGTTCACCCATCATAGACATTTTATATTCAATTTTCATAAGCAACTCAAAGTTTTCGCAGAGTTTGGGGTTGGTTGATCCAAATATCATATTATAGTGACGGTTTTTTGGGAAAGAATGTCGTTGTACGTTATGCTATGGTAATGATTTTCAAAAAAAATGTCATCATATGTCAAGGCACGGTGATGTATTTGAAAAACAAATGACATCGTATGTCATGCTAGGCGATGACTTTTAATCTGTTGGTCCACCATTGATGGCCAATAAGATAAATTGTATTGTAGAAAGGGGGGTTTAATACAATCAACACAGTTTCTTCCACTTAATTCAGTCCACGACTCCTATGGAGCCTTTGTGTGAACTGAGGTAGATTGTTTGTTGAAAGGGATCAAGACTATGTCAAGATCCAAACAATCTTTTAAGTATTTTGACACAAAGCCTTTGCTTATGCACATAGCAAGTAATAGAAGAGACAGAAAGAATTAGAAGATAGAAAGGAGAAATGATTGGGGTATAGAAGATGGACCAAGGTGTGTTTAAAGAACAACACTACGTTCATATTTACACCCCATGCATTAAATGCATGCCATCCCCAACTTTACATGTGTCAGGTAAAGGTTGGGTTTGGTGTACTATTGTACCATAAAATAATGCCCATGCGTGGTAGGGTCATGGCCTATGGTAAACAGTTGCCTTATGGGTGATAAGTACAGAGGGAACAGTAAAGAGACATCCCTTTTGTACTATTGTCAGAAAGGCAAATCAAATCTTTTTTGTGCATATAGGACAAGAAGACAAATATAGTATTCTTAAAAGTACAAGTCACTGATCAGGCCTTAGAGTCGCTGATCCTTGGGAAGGACCAGGGAGGCACTGTGACTTGTTCTCTATGGAACGTCATGTAAGAGTAGTCAGCTAGCTATCACTGATATCAACTTCAGATCACTAGCATCGCTAACTCTGTCATCAGCTTGCATCATTAGATGGTGCTGATGGTTTCATAGTGACATGACAATTTGTCTTCAAAGGAAACTAGCTGATGTTAGCTCTCACTGATACTGAACGGAGTCAGTGATGAGCGGTCGCTGATGTCCAAACTATCAGCGAGGCAGACTCGCTGAAGTATTGAACTTCATCACAGTAGTGCTAAGTATTTTTCAGTTATTAGACTAGGATCATTGGTATTTCATCAAGTCATAGAAGAGCTGGATCAAAAATCTCCCCCTAAATATCAATGATAAGACAACAGAGAGGTTGCCTTGATTCGACAGTTAGGAAATAAAACATGTGAAAGGTACTTGAATTATTTAACTATTAGAAGTGATCTTTTTCAGTGAGAAGAAACAGGGATAGATAAACACTTGTATTTATTTCATTTCATAAGATGTAGAGGGTTTGGAAGTTGAAGCAGCGAGAGATTCTTCTTGGACCTCAGGTGTTTGAATGAATTCGAAGTTTCGAACTCTATTGATGAGATTTTCGAGAAGTTCCTCCACCTGAGGTCTGGCTTGAGACCTTGATTTCTTCAGGCATCTAAGAAGTTCATGCCACTCCGTCAGCCCGTAATCCTCCAAAGTTCTTAGAGAGTGAGTGATGTCTCTATCATCCTCTCTGGAAACAGTGATTCTTACGTATGTGGGGGCATTCATCTTAGCTCTGGTCTTTTGAAGCTTGACCGAAGTGATCTTCGCTGGTCTTCTTCTTTTGTTAATCTTCTCCAGACACCAGTTAGAATCAGCTTCAGCGGACGTGAGCTCTCTCGGATCCCTTATTTATTCGAAGGCTCTAAGGGCAGCCTACTGAGCTCGGATGGAGTCAGCATTTATGTCAGGATCTTCTCTGACAAACTCTTCAGTGAGTTGTTGAGCTGCCAGAGCGTCCCATTGATTTTCCTTAAGCTGCTTCAGAGCCAACTCATGCTCCCTGAGCACTTCATCAGATATCCCAGTTGGGATTTTTATTCTTGAGCTCTCAAGATAAGAGACTACCTCCTTCAACTTCAATTCCCTGTAAATTGGATCATTCAAGTTAGGAGGGGAGTTGTCGCAGTTTTCATCAGAAGAGGTTTCAAAGGATTCCTCTGATGAAGAAATGGTAATAATGTTTGAGGGTAAGGTTTTGGTTTTTAAGGGAGTGACAACAAAGGTCATATATTTGACTTCAGCTCTTGTGCTGGCTGAGATACCATGTTTCATCAAGTGGATAATCTCACCAGCGACGGAGCCATAGTCAACATATTCGTTTTGAGGTTCAGGTTCAGGAGAAAGGTTTTTAGGACGATGATAAACTACCATTTGGAGGTTGTTTTTAGGAGAAGGAGTAGAGGTTTCAGAGTTTGAACTAGAAGATAGAATAAGTTGAACCTCAGGGAGAGAAGGGATAGTAGGAGTACTTTGAAGTTCTCCCCCTGAGATGGACGCATCTTCGGTGTTGATGAAACCATCATCATCTCCCTCCGCTGGTTCTTCAGCGGGACTACTAGGATTCTCCCCCTCAGATGCATCACTCTGTGCTGCAGTTGACAGGTACCGCTGGAGGAAGGAGGCCATATTCACCTGGACAGTGCCTTGGCAAAGCACGTTGGCTGCTATTGCTTCCAGCAACCATCTGTCTTTGGCAGTGAAGCTTGGAGTAGCCGGCGGTGGAGGAGGAGGAAGAGCAGCGATCTTGGCATCAAGCTCCTTGACCTGATCATGGATGGCCTTGATGGCCTTATCCTGAGCATCCAGTCTTTGAACGACTTTGCGCCTGAAGGATGGGAGATCAGCGGGTCCAGTCCGGATGGAGTCATGGAGCTCAGGGATCACTCGGGTAGTTAAGTCGTCCAGAGAGTTACCTAGGACCCCTGAGGATTTCGCCAAAATATCCAGATTCCCATTAATGGAACCTAGGGCAAGGATTGAGAGGAACATCCCTAGGTTATGGGAAGAAGAAGAAGCATCAACAATTTCCTTCTTCTCAGCGGCGGCCTTTGCTGCTGTAGCTTTGGCTTCAGCTTGAGCTTGTTTGAGTGCCAGAACTTTTCGTTCATGCTCAAGCTGGTAGGCCTCGGCTTTTGCGTCAGCGGCATTTTGAAGAGCTGCTTTGTTGGCAACGATCTCCTGAAGCTCAATATCAGAGACTTCAGGAGGGGTGGATAAAGATCCAGAGCCTGAAGAATTTAGAAAGAAATACAATGAAGTAAGTAAAACATAAAGACAAGTGAATTTTAGGAGTTAAGAAAATACCCGAAGATTTGTCTTTGGAGGGGTGGGAATCCTTAGAGGGATTCCCGACCCTGGCTTTCTTCGCCTTAGAAGGCGTAGAGGTGCCTGGCCTCTTCAGCGATAAGCTAGGCTTAATCGCTGGTGCCTAGCTTTTGGAGGTAGGAGGCTTTTTCGGCTTGACAGCGGTAGTGGAAGAGGCAGCGGTAGGTGAAGCGATGGGAGGAGGGACACCTTCATCAGTGACCAGCACGTCCTGAAGATGGATGGTGATGATGGTGGAGTCGTGTTGCAGCGACTTGCTCCTAATGGTAGTGTGAGAATAACCACGAGTGGCTGCTGGGTAGTTTGCAACCAGATAATCAGCGATGATTGCTGAAAAGAATCGTGGGTATGCCACGTTCTTCTCCCTGTTGGTCTTCTTGAACCTAAGCAGCATATCATCAAAGAGGCTTGTTTTTTATGGCTGCCCATACCATCACCGTGGTTGAAAAAGAGGCCTGATCCAAGCTCCCCACCTTAGCTGTGAGGCATTGGATGAAATGAGCCCAGATGAGCCCAAAGACGGGGTTGAGGAAGTTCTTCTTGACTGTGGAGGCGTTCTTGATGGGCTCACCGGTATTTTCGTCGATAGGCCACTGGATATCAAGAGTCTCCAGCCAGTTAATGATTGTCTTTTTGGAAGGCTCCTTGCAGTAGGCCTCAAGGACAGGTAGTCCTAGAACCCTTCGGAGTAGCCCAACCCCGAAAGTGAGAGTCCCTGGTTCATTTCCCTTGGGACTTTTGGGTAAGCGACACTGAATACATTCAGCGTCCTTCCCACTGGAGTTCTTCAGTGACATCACCTTTACAGAAACCCAGAGAGCGCTCAACAACTCTCTGTTTGGTGGGCAGTTGATCGTGAAGGCAGTCTTCAGAGGACACCTTAGCAGGAAGTCCCTGGCAGCAGTAAGGTGCTCTTTGCCAGGGGGAGATCGATGATGGCAAGGAAGTTGTTTGATCCCCAAGAAAGAGAGAGATAAGCAGAGAGGTTATCCTCGTCGTGCTGTCTGTCATCATCATCGTCTTCAGCATCCTCGTCTTGGGAGGAGATCAGATCAGGTTAGAACCCTCTTCAGTAGGGTTGGAGTGAAGAGATTCTTGTACCACTATGGGGTTTTCAGTGGTGGTGAGTGGTGCAGCATCAGTAGTGGCAATGGTGTTTTCAGCAGTGGGAATGGGTTCGTTGACAGCATCCCATTCATTGTTGGTTTCAGCAGAGTTCTTGATGATTTAAGAAGTGGAACACATTGAATCTGCTAAAGAAAAACATAAGACTTAGAGTTAAAAAGAAAAAGAAAGATGAAAGACTTTCAAATTTAATGAAAAAGATGAAAGACTTTCAAATTTAATGAAAAAGATGAAAGACTTTCAAGTTTAAAGAAAAAGATGAAAGACTTTCAAATTTTGAAAGGTTTTCAAAATTTCTTTTTCATGTGAAAGAGTTTAGAGCCCTAGAAATTTAAGGTTGTTTGAAAGAAAATCCCTTTTTGAATAAGGGTTTTCGTAATCAAGCGAAGAGAGGATGTTTTCATAAACAGTTTAGAAAACAAGGGTTTCATCTTTCTTGATTCTGGAAAGCATTGTTTTCAGAATCATGAGTTCTTGCATAAGAATGCATGATCTTTAAGAGAAATAAGATCTTAGAAACAGTATAGATAAAGGAAGAACAAAAAGGGAAAAAAATACATACCAGTTGAAGAAAGAATTTTTGAAGGTTGTTCTTGCTGGAATGCTTGAGTGCTTGAGAGTTTTTGAGAGCGTAAAGAATGACAAAGGAGGTTGTGAGAGTTTATATAGTAGTGAAGAGGAGAGAGAAGAGGGAAAAAGTTGTAGAGGTGTACCAAATTTTTAGGAGCAATGATGACAGAAGTTATCACGCGCCGTAAAACCGTCTCACTCTCATTCACGTGCTTTGAATACGTTCCACTCTCTGTCACTTGCCTGACACAGACTTGCTCGCATTAAATAGCACTTACGTGTCAGACTATGAAAAAACAGCATACTGAATACGAATCATTTCAAAAAGGAAAACATATCCTTTTTGATGATTATCCTTAAACATAGGAATGTGAAAGGTTATCAGCAGGAGGAAAAGTCCTCTTATCATGTGTTAAGGTAGGTGAGATCACTGACATATGAAATAAAATGCAATGGCTCAGTAGGACAGAGTATCAGTGACAAAGGATGATCAGCGAGATCAATTCATTTCATTGAAGATGAAAATTACAGTACACTGAAAAGGAAAACACATAGATAATTTACAAGAGAAACTAGAAAAGTAACATGCTGATGATCAGGCGTCAGGGTTTAGCATTCCTAGCTATGGTAACGAGTTGGTTAAACCGTTTCTCGTCCAGCGGTTTGGTGAAGAGGTCAGCGAGTTGATACTCAGTGGGAACGAAATGGAGTTCAACATCGCCATTCATCACATGATCTCTGATAAAGTGATATTGGATTTCATTGTTCTTCGTCTTTGAGTGAAGGACAGGATTGTTAGCGATGGCAATCGCTAAAGTGTTGTCGCAGTAGATGGGTATCTTTGATAGCTGAATCCCATAGTCCAACAGTTGATTTCTCATCTAGAGGACTTGAGCGCAGCAGCTACCAGCAGCGACATATTCTGCTTGAGCGGTTGATGTGGACACTGAATTCTGCTTCTTGCTTGTCCAACTCACCAACTTACCACCAAGTAGTTGACATCCACCAGTAGTGCTCTTTCGATCTATTTTACAGCCTGCAAAATCAATATCTGAAAAAGCAGTTAGATCGAACCCTGAGTCCCTGGGGTACTGTAACACCCCGCTAAAGCGGAAACACGAGGTGTGACAGTCTAGATTTCATAGCGATAGGAGATAAATAACACCAATCATTCATTATAAAGAAATTTAAATAGCGTTTACAAGTTGTACAATCCAACCATAAGTTAAAGTTTACAGATCTTTTACAAAATAATAGTAAATATCACAACTAGATTGGTGATCACAAAAATTCCACAAAAAGCCCTATCAAACCGTCGGATTTCCTGAAAAGCATGTTAAACAAGTGTCAACTACAAGAGTTGGTGAGTTCACGGGTTTTTATATGCACAAAACAGTTTAAATGCAACAAATTTTTAGTGAACCCTTTCGTTCACTCAGTTTTCCATAAACCAGTTATAGTGAATCCATTCATTCACTCAATTTTATAAACAGTTATAGTGAACCCGTTCATTCACTAAATAAACAGTTATAGTGAATCCGTTCATTCACTAAATTTTCATAAACAGTTAGAGTGAATCCGTTCATTCACTACCAACACGTGAGTAAATTTCCCGGGTGATTTGTTAATCGCATGATATTTATCCTGTGAGTTACTACAATCCTCCATTTCATGACATGCTACGCCCCTATCTTATCACAGCGGTGGGACTAATCCCACATGTGTAAAATTTTTATTCAATACAGTGCACCTGTCACTCGTCAGTTCTAGGTGGGTATGTCAATCCAAATAGCGCTATCCACATGTATTATAGGCCCATTGTTATGAGTTAATAGTAGTTTTCCGGGGACTTAATCATTTTGTTCTCACTATATCATGCTTTAAAACACATCAAATTTAACTCACTATACATTTCATTTCATTTCATTTCATTTCAATTCATAACATTTTCACAAATCCATTCACAATCATTCATAACATGCTTTTCACCCCAAAACGCATAAAAACGGTAAAAAGTGGGGCTGTGAATACTCACCTTGAGTGGGTTTAGCGTTCTAGGTATTCGTAAGTGCGTGTCCGAGATCCGGCTCCTGATCTACAATCGCCCCATAACATACGTAATTAACGTAAGTTCTAAATTCAACGGTCCAAGCTTAAGTAACCATACCGATATCCTATATAATGCCCTTAATTAGTTTATTTAGTCAAATATAGTTTAAATTAGGTTTTGATAAATCTTAGGGACTTCCAAGTATGTGAGAAACCTTAAAGTTTATAAAAATTTGTCTTTAGTACATTTTCAGAATCTGCCAAAATTTTAAAGTTGTAAAAATGCTACCTTTGAGCTTAGGTCCACAAAAGGAATAATTCCCAAATTTTTACCTACTGATTTTGGGGATGTTAACATCATCTCTACCAAATTTCATAATTTTTAGAGGTGTTTTACACATTTTAAATATTTTTGCAAAATCAGTGCACACTTTTATTTTTCAAGGATACATGTTAGTAAAGTTTTGTTCATAGAGAGTTCATTATCCCACCAAATCACGAATTTCCAAAGGGGTTTTCTAAATAAAACATATACCAAGCTAATGAGACAAGATTCACATCATTTGGGTGATTTTTGAGAGAGATATGCCTTTTTAAAGTTGTGCATGTGGATCTGCCATCTTGGGACAGCTTGCACCATCAACTTGTTTTCATTGGTTCATCCCTTTAAAATCCACCAAATCACATGGTTTTGGACTCTTTGGAAAGCTAACTCAGTAAACTTGAATTTAGAGTTAAAAATCAAGCATTTTGAACAAGTTACCTATGAGATATGCATGCATGAAGATGATAGAAGATTTCTGACAGAAGTTGTTGCACACCAAAATGTATCTAGATAGTTGAAAGGGTTTTACTCCGAATTTTTGAGTGATTCATAATGGGTTTTCTTCCTAACTGTTAAAACTTTCATCTATCAAATTTTTGTAGCAAAATAAGATCATTTACTATACTTTTGAGTCGTCAAAACAACCTACAAAAGCGGACAGATTATGTCCAGAAACCAAAACCCATTTTCCACTTATCAAAACACATAAAATCATAAGATTCATGAAGGTTTTCTTGCTAGTAAACTAAATACTCACTTTATGCAACAAATAAAAATATGAAAAGTGTATTATCATCATCATAGACATGCATGAACTATCCTTTAAGTTCAGCCCCAAATGCATAAAGAAAACATCGAATATGAAGGTTTTTGATTCAAATCTTGTGTTCTTATGGGGGATTCATGGATTTTCACCTCCATTGAATGTTTAAACACATTTCAAAGGCTAAATCTCATCCCCAAACATCAAGTTAGTTACTCATACCACAAAGGGGTTTAAAACCCTTAAAAAGTTGAAGAAAAAGCTCTCTAATGAGCCAAAATCGAATCTAAACACACAATCTAACCTTACCTTGAATGTATGAACTATTAGAACTCTTGAAACTTTGATTAAATCTTCAAATATTCAGATTTAGAGGATGAAGAAGGCTGATTTCTAGAGAGAAAATGAGAGAAAGAGAGAGAATGGATGGAAATTTGAAATGAAATAATGAGGTGAAAGGGGAAAGAGGTGGAAATGATTAATATTGTTGGAAAAGAGAGAGAGTGTGTAGGGGGGGGGGGGTGGCCGGCCAATTGGGCCAATCCCTACCCTCTTTCATTTTTTTTTTTTTTAAAGAATAAGTCACAACACAGTAAAAACCGGTGCAGTGTCGGTTCGCGATGGCTTTTTCAGTAAAACCGACTTTTTCGAGTATGAAACTAGATTATTTAGAACAGTTTATTTTCATTTTTTAATAAATTATCATATTTTATATAAGTTGACTTTAAATTTGGCATTATAGGATTTTCGGGTGACTTTGGGCCGGTACGGGCTTTTTCGGGCAGTTTTCGGGATTTTTAGGTTTTTGCCTAAATTTTTCACGCAAACTAACCTAGTTTCTTTTAATAACTTAAACAACTAATTTTTAACCTACGGAAACGCTACTGAGTGATTTAACGAGTAGCTAACCTAAAGGTCAAAACTGTCAGTTGTCACATTTACCCCGGGTTGGAAGAAATTTCGTCCCGAAATTTAATTCTTGCTGCTACCACAGGGGTTCTTTGTGAAGAGATGCGGGTAATTGTTTTTCATAAAAGCTTCTCGTTCGCAGGTAAACTCCGGTCCATGCTTTGAGTTCCAACGGACCTTGACAATTGGTATCTTACTACGCCTTAACTGCTTGACTTCTTGGTCAAGAATTTCAATTGGTTCCTCCATAATGCGTAGCTGCTCATTGATTTGAACTTCCTCTAATGGCAGAACCACTGTTTCTATGGACAAACTTTTCTTCAGATTCGAAACATGGAAGGTACCGTGGAGGGCACTGAGTTCCAAAGGTAAATCAAATTTGTATGCAACTAGTCCGACTTGCTCTTGTATCTCACATGGTCCAATGAATCTAGGACTCAGTTTTTCCTTTCTTTCCAAACCTTAGTAATCCTTTCCATGGTAATACTTTCAAAAGTACCTTGTCACCAACTTGAAATTCCAAAGGCTTCCTGCGATTATCAGCATAACTCTTATAACGATCCCTGGCTGCTTTTCAGCCTTTGTTGCATTGTTTTAAATTTTTTCTGTCGTTTCTTGAACGATATCGGGCCTAGTTAGTTGTCGTTCTCCAACCTCTAACAAACTAAGTTGTGATCTGCATTTACGTCCCTAACGAGCTTCGTATGGAGCGCACTGAATGTTGGTATGGTAACTGTTATTCAGTCAATGGTAGATGGTTGTCCCAACTTCCTCCGAATTCCATCACACAGGCACACAACATGTCCTCCAGCGTTTGCATGACTTCCTCTGTCTGTCCATCCGTTTGAGGATGATATAAGGTGCTTGGATCTAACCTTGTGCCCATCGCTTTGTTTAATGATTGCCAGAAGCGTGAAACAAAGCGACTATCTCTATCTGAAATAATTGAAACGGGTAATCCATGGCGCGTAATGATTTTGTTCACGTAAGGTTGCGCAGGTCTGTCTATACTGAAATCTTCTCGAATTGGTCAAAGGAACGTCGATTTCGTAATGCGATCCCCAATTACCCATTTTGAGTCATGACCCTTCTTGGTTTTGGGCAATTTGATCACAAAATCCACTGTTATCTGCTCCCACTATCATTCTGGAATTTCCGGCTGTTGTAGGAGTCCGGATGGCTTCTGGTGTTCTGCCTTGATCGTGGCAAAGATCAAGCATTTACTAACATACAGAGCTATATCCTCATTCATCCCAGGCCACCAGTAGTGCTCTTTTATTCCTTTGTACATCTTTTCAGATACTAGGTGTAACGAGTATTTTGTCAGATGAGCTTCATCCATGATCGTTGACCTTAACTGATCGACCTTTGGTGTCCACATCTTGTCCTTAAAATAACGTATTCCGTCTAATTCTTCCTCCAAACCCTTTTCTAACTGGTGTAGAGTCTCCTTCTTCAGGTTTTCTACTTTCAATGCTTCTTCTTGAGCTTCAAGCATTTGATTTTTTTTT
Source organism: Centaurea solstitialis (assembly GCA_030169165.1). Lineage (NCBI taxonomy): Eukaryota > Viridiplantae > Streptophyta > Magnoliopsida > Asterales > Asteraceae > Centaurea > Centaurea solstitialis. The sequence goes on along the minus strand of CM058045.1, from coordinate 28,800,718 downwards.
TCAAACTCGTCTGCACTACCATTCCCATGGCTCGTGCTCGTGAAGGTTTCACCTTTTCTTTCCTGCTCAGTGCATCAGCTACCACATTTGCCTTTCCTGGGTGATACTTTATCTCGCAGTCGTAGTCATTGAGTAACTCGACCCATCTTCTCTGCCTCATGTTCAACATTTTCTGGTCGAGGATGTGTTGTAGGCTCTTGTGATCTGTGAAGATCGTGCACTTTGTACCATAAAGGTAGTGCCTCCAGATCTTAAGTGCAAACACCACAGCTCCTAGCTCTAGATCGTGTGTGGTGTAATTCTTTTCACGAACCTTTAACTGCCTCGACGCATAAGCAATGACCTTCTTACTTTGCATTATCACACATCCTAAGCCTTGGTGCGAAGCATCGCAGTACACCACGAAGTTGTCCGTTCCTTCGGGTAATGCCAGAATGGGTGCATTGCACAATTTATGCTTGAGCAATATAAACGCTTCTTCTTGTTTCTCTCCCCAAATATACTTCTTGTCTTTTTGCATTAAGGTTGTCAGCGGCTGCGCAATTTTGGAGAAATTTGCAATGAATCGTCGGTAGTAGTCTGCCAAACCGAGAAATCGTCGAATTTCTGTTGGTGTCTTCGGAGCTTCCCATTTCTTTATGGCCTCAATCTTTGCTGGATCGACATGGATTCCTTCCTTGTTCACTACATGACCTAAAAAGTACACTTCACGGATCCTAAATTCACACTTATAGGATTTTGCGTAAAGTTCCTCGGTTTTGAGCAACTCCAGTATCAATCTTAAATGCTGCTCATGCTCCTCCTTGCTTCGCGAGTAGATTAGGATGTCGTCTATGAAGACAATCACAAATTTATCCTAGCACGGTCGACGTATCCGAGTTCTGAACGCTGTCTTGAAGATATCTTCTTCACGAACTCTCATATGATGGTATCCGGATCGAAGATCAGTCTTGGAGAAGTAAGTAGCTCCTTGCAATTGGTCGAACAAATCATCAATGTGTGGAAGAGGGTGCCGATTTTTGATAGTGATCTTGTTCAGCTCCATATAGTCTATACACATTCGAGAGGATCCGTCCTTCTTTTTGACGAACAAGACCGGGGCTCCCTAGGGTGAAGAGCTGGGTCGGATGAGTCCTTTATCTAACAATTCTTGAAGCTGCTTCGACAGTTCCTGCATTTTCGATGGCGCCAAATGATATGGTGACTTTGCTACAGGGGCCACTCCTGGGACTAGATCGATGTGGAACTCCACCTGCCTATGCAGAGGTAGTCCGGGTAACTCCTTCGGGAACACCGCTGGATAATCTCTTACAACTGGAAGATCCTGAATTCGTTTCTCTTTTACTTCCTTATCTACAATGGGTGCTAAATATGCTACGCTCTCATTCCTTAAATGACTCCGCATTTTTATGCCTATCATTATGCTAGATCTTGGTGAACCTCTTTAGTTCCAATTGTGAATGCCCTTCCTTGAGCCTTGCATCCTTAATCTCTTTGATTGGCTTGTGTTGCTTTGTTCCTCCTCGTGGTGTTAATCGTGCCGCTTTTCAGTATGAGACACCTATCTCAAAAGTGGTTTGGGGTTCCGCACTCTTAGCACCCTTTCCGGTCCTTCTGACCTTCCTTTCCTTTCTATAGTAACGAGCAGTGTAACCGACTAGATTGTCCTTGGTACCCAAAATACAAGCTCCTGGGTGATTGCAGTCGTAGCTAGTACATTTTGGATGAGAGTCCATATACTGTCTTGACTCATGGGTCTTTACTCCAAAATTTCTGACTACTTTTCAACCTTTGATTAAATTAACACGAGTCGTTTCCTCTGACTGGTGCTCAAATTTTCTTGTATTACCATCTTTCCATTCGATGGGTACTATGACGTCCTTATTTCTTCTATTTGCGACAAGGTCGGTAGTAACTTGAGTGACTATGGTAGGTACGACTTCCTGGACTTGTTGGGCTATCAGTTGAGCAATGTTGATCGATTAATTTTCACGGTTCACTTTCTAGCTACGTGTGTTTCTTTCTGGAAAATACGGTTCTAAATCATTTGTTAATGTATGTTTGATTAAAAGTTGTCTCTAATGAATGTTCGAAAATATTTGTATTTTATTTATGATAATTTCTTTAAAATAAACTCGCTAAGAATGTCCTTGTGATTTAATAAAAATTAATTTCGTAAAAGTTTAACACATATCTGAAGGGTAGAAATTTGATACTAATGCATCCTTAAAATATCTTACTTGCCCATATTGAGGTTTAAATGGAACAACCAAAAAGTGCATTTTTGAAATTCTTTCAAATTCCTGAGTTACATTTGAAAAGATCAACTTTGCCAACAGTATCACCACAACTTTCCAGCACAAGTCAACTCTCCTAGTCGTCCTTGTTGCCGTCATAACATTCTCCACAACATTGGTGGTACCTTCCTCCAAGAGATCGCCAATTCTTTCGACTTAATTACCGTTCGATCCTATCTTGATACCCTGCTTCGACTATTTTGCATTCCGTCGGCGAGTGCTCGGATTGTTCAAGCCTCTCCTAGTGCCATACTAATAATATAACCGATCAATATCCCCGAAAGGATATGGAATGATCTTGCGTTGTCTAGATGAGTTATCGCCAGTCCGCTCCGAATGGTTGCCGCAACTGTCTTCTGAGTTGTCTCGTATGAGGTGCTGGGAGGTTCGGGTTAGGCGTAGGAATAACTGGTGTAGGTTCAGGTAAGACACTTGTTGGGGTAATCGAAGGTGGATCGCTTAAATATCCTTACTTGTTACTCTAGTGTCGGAATCGTAATGCTTAGACGGGTCCTTCTCCGAAGTCTAAGTAATAGTGTTCGACATAGTGGTTGTAGTGTCCGCAAGACTTATTAACACGCATTCAAAATACTAGTGACATCCTAACGCTAACGCAGGAGTGTTCAACAGTGGCGTCACTTTTCTTAAACGCGTAAGTTCTTAGTAAATATCAACATCATGATATGCTTATGTGAACTCACACAGTTATCGCTTTTCAGGAAATTTTTCGAAGGTTCCAATTTTTTATTTTTCTAACAGTACGCTTAGTTCATAAGTCCTATCCTACTTATATCATGGCTAGGCGTAGGTGATCAGGCTCCGCCTATCTACGATATATCAGAATAGCACCTATCCTAATCATACTAGTATTTAAATTCTCCTATACTCGAAATCCATAATTAAAAGTTTTAACTTGTTTTAGAAAAAGGTTGGTTATAGTACTTGGTTTTTATGAAAAACCGATGTTCTCTATAACCTACGGCTCTGATACCAATTCTGTAACACCCCGCTAAAGCGGAAACACGAGGTGTGACAGTCTAGATTTCATAGCGAGATCAATTCATTTCATTGAAGATGAAAATTACAGTACACTGAAAAGGAAAACACATAGATAATTTACAAGAGAAACTAGAAAAGTAACATGCTGATGATCAGGCGTCAGGGTTTAGCATTCCTAGCTATGGTAACGAGTTGGTTAAACCGTTTCTCGTCCAGCGGTTTGGTGAAGAGGTCAGCGAGTTGATACTCAGTGGGAACGAAATGGAGTTCAACATCGCCATTCATCACATGATCTCTGATAAAGTGATATTGGATTTCATTGTTCTTCGTCTTTGAGTGAAGGACAGGATTGTTAGCGATGGCAATCGCTAAAGTGTTGTCGCATTAGATGGGTATCTTTGATAGCTGAATCCCATAGTCCAACAGTTGATTTCTCATCTAGAGGACTTGAGCGCAGCAGCTACCAGCAGCGACATATTCTGCTTGAGCGGTTGATGTGGACACTGAATTCTGCTTCTTGCTTGTCCAACTCACCAACTTACCACCAAGTAGTTGACATCCACCAGTAGTGCTCTTTCGATCTATTTTACAGCCTGCAAAATCAATATCTGAAAAAGCAGTTAGATCGAACCCTGAGTCCCTGGGGTACTGTAACACCCCGCTAAAGCGGAAACACGAGGTGTGACAGTCTAGATTTCATAGCGATAGGAGATAAATAACACCAATCATTCATTATAAAGAAATTTAAATAGCGTTTACAAGTTGTACAATCCAACCATAAGTTAAAGTTTACAGATCTTTTACAAAATAATAGTAAATATCACAACTAGATTGGTGATCACAAAAATTCCACAAAAAGCCCTATCAAACCGTCGGATTTCCTGAAAAGCATGTTAAACAAGTGTCAACTACAAGAGTTGGTGAGTTCACGGGTTTTTATATGCACAAAACAGTTTAAATGCAACAAATTTTTAGTGAACCCTTTCGTTCACTCAGTTTTCCATAAACCAGTTATAGTGAATCCATTCATTCACTCAATTTTATAAACAGTTATAGTGAACCCGTTCATTCACTAAATAAACAGTTATAGTGAATCCGTTCATTCACTAAATTTTCATAAACAGTTAGAGTGAATCCGCTCATTCACTACCAACACGTGAGTAAATTTCCCGGGTGATTTGTTAATCGCATGATATTTATCCTGTGAGTTACTACAATCCTCCATTTCATGACATGCTACGCCCCTATCTTATCACAGCGGTGGGACTAAGTCCCACATGTGTAAAATTTTTATTCAATACAGTGCACCTGTCACTCGTCAGTTCTAGGTGGGTATGTCAATCCAAATAGCGCTATCCACATGTATTATAGGCCCATTGTTATGAGTTAATAGTAGTTTTCCGGGGACTTAATCATTTTGTTCTCACTATATCATGCTTTAAAACACATCAAATTTAACTCACTATACATTTCATTTCATTTCATTTCATTTCAATTCATAACATTTTCACAAATCCATTCACAATCATTCATAACATGCTTTTCACCCCAAAACGCATAAAAACGGTAAAAAGTGGGGCTGTGAATACTCACCTTGAGTGGGTTTAGCGTTCTAGGTATTCGTAAGTGCGTGTCCGAGATCCGGCTCCTGATCTACAATCGCCCCATAACATACGTAATTAACGTAAGTTCTAAATTCAACGGTCCAAGCTTAAGTAACCATACCGATATCCTATATAATGCCCTTAATTAGTTTATTTAGTCAAATATAGTTTAAATTAGGTTTTGATAAATCTTAGGGACTTCCAAGTATGTGAGAAACCTTAAAGTTTATAAAAATTGGTCTTTAGTACATTTTCAGAATCTGCCAAAATTTTAAAGTTGTAAAAATGCTACCTTTGAGCTTAGGTCCACAAAAGGAATAATTCCCAAATTTTTACCTACTGATTTTGGGGATGTTAACATCATCTCTACCAATTTTCATAATTTTTAGAGGTGTTTTACATATTTTAAATATTTTTGCAAAATCAGTGCACACTTTTATTTTTCAAGGATACATGTTAGTAAAGTTTTGTTCATAGAGAGTTCATTATCCCACCAAATCACGAATTTCCAAAGGGGTTTTCTAAATAAAACATATACCAAGCTAATGAGACAAGATTCACATCATTTGGGTGATTTTTGAGAGAGATATGCCTTTTTAAAGTTGTGCATGTGGATCTGCCATCTTGGGACAGCTTGCACCATCAACTTGTTTTCATTGGTTCATCCCTTTAAAATCCACCAAATCACATGGTTTTGGACTCTTTGGAAAGATAACTCAGTAAACTTGAATTTAGAGTCAAAAATCAAGCATTTTGAACAAGTTACCTATGAGATATGCATGCATGAAGATGATAGAAGATTTCTGACAGAAGTTGTTGCACACCAAAATGTTTCTAGATAGTTGAAAGGGTTTTACTCCGAATTTTTGAGTGATTCAAAATGGGTTTTCTTCCTAACTCTTAAAACTTTCATCTATCAAATTTTTGTAGCAAAATAAGATCATTTACTATACTTTTGAGTCGTCAAAACAACCTACAAAAGCGGACAGATTCTGTCCAGAAACCAAAACCCATTTTCCACTTATCAAAACACATAAAATCATAAGATTCATGAAGGTTTTCTTGCTAGTAAACTAAATACTCACTTTATGCAACAAATAAAAAGATGAAAAGTGTGTTATCATCATCATAGACATGCATGAACTATCCTTTAAGTTCAGCCCCAAATGCATAAAGAAAACATCGAATATGAAGGTTTTTGATTCAAATCTTGTGTTCTTATGGGGGATTCATGGATTTTCACCTCCATTGAATGTTTAAACACATTTCAAAGGCTAAATCTCATCCCCAAACATCAAGTTAGTTACTCATACCACAAAGGGGTTTAAAACCCTTAAAAAGTTGAAGAAAAAGCTCTCTAATGAGCCAAAATCGAATCTAAACACACAATCTAACCTTACCTTGAATGTATGAACTATTAGAACTCTTGAAACTTTGATTAAATCTTCAAATATTCAGATTTAGAGTATGAAGAAGGCTGATTTCTAGAGAGAAAATGAGAGAAAGAGAGAGAATGGATGGAAATTTGAAATGAAATAATGAGGTGAAAGGGGAAAGAGGTGGAAATGATTAATATTGTTGGAAAAGAGAGAGAGTGTGTAGGGGGGGGGGGGGGTGGCCGGCCAATTGGGCCAATCCCTACCCTCTTTCATTTTTTTTTTTTTTAAAGAATAAGTCACAACACAGTAAAAACCGGTGCAATGTCGGTTCGCGATGGCTTTTTCAGTAAAACCGACTTTTTCGAGTATGAAACTAGATTATTTAGAACAGTTTATTTTCAATTTTTAATAAATTATCATATTTTATATAAGTTGACTTTAAATTTGGCATTATAGGATTTTCGGGTGACTTTGGGCCGGTACGGGCTTTTTCGGGCAGTTTTCGGGATTTTTAGGTTTTTGCCTAAATTTTTCACGCAAACTAACCTAGTTTCTTTTAATAACTTAAACAACTAATTTTTAACCTACGGAAACGCTACTGAGTGATTTAACGAGTAGCTAACCTAAAGGTCAAAACTGTCAGTTGTCACAGGTACCAGAGACCAAGGTTGGGAGTCCCCATCAGATACCTAAAGATAAGCTTTACAACCTTCATATGGGACTCCTTACGATCAGCTTGATATTGTGCACAAAGACAGGTAGCATACATGATATCAGGATGGCTCGCTGTAAGGTACATCAGTGAGCCAATCATTCCTCTATAGAGAGTAACATCAACATATTTCCCATTGGAATCCTTGTCGAGTTTCAGAGGAGGTGCCATAGGTGTTTTCATTTCAGAACAGGTAGTAAGTTCATATTTAGCAAGCATTTCACGAACATACTTACCTTGGGAGATGAAAATACCCTTTTCAGATTGCTTAACCTGAAGACCTAAAAGTAGGTTAGTTCACCCATCATTGACATCTTGTATTCAGCCTGCATGAGTGCTTCAAACTTTTTGCAAAGTTTGGCTTTCGTGGACCCAAAGATAATGTCATCAACATAAATATGGGCAAGGAAAACATGATCTTGTAAGTCTTGATAAACCACGTGCTTGTTGATCTAGTCTTCCTAAGAATACTTAACAAAATATAGATGCTTAGGTAACTACAACGAGTCTGTTCGCTGAAGGTCCATGCTACTAAGCGTGGTTCATAAATGATATCAGCGATAGCTTGTCACTGACTCCTTTCAGTGACAGCGATAGCTGATAACTGCTAATGTATTCTTTGAAGACAAATAGTCATGTCACTAGGAAAACCATCAACACCATCTATTGATGTAAGCTGATGATAGAGTCAGTGATGCTAATGATCTAAAGTTGAAATCAGTGACAGCTAGCTGACTACTCTTACATGACGTTCGATAAAGACAAGTCACAGTGCCTCCCTGATTCTTCCCAAGGATCAGCGATTCTAAGGCCTGATCAGTGACTTGGACTTAATGTTTATTATATTGTATTTGGGCTTGGGAAATGCTTAAATGTAATGGGCTTTGGCTTAAAGTAGTGAAATTCCTAGTATACATAGGAATGTCATGTATTGTTTAGGGTAAGAATCATTAGCCGTAGTTCTTCTATTTTGTAAGCATTTTGAAGGTTTATAAGAGTCGTTATTGAAAGTTCGTGTGTTCTTATTTTTTTGCATTTTCGTTTGAATAATCTCTCTATATCTTCATTTGTTTCAATTTAAATCCTCAAGATAATCTGTTCTCTATAGTTATCATTGGTATCAGAGCAGGAACGGATCTTCAGTATCCGTTTTCGATCCGTAGAAATCAGTTTTCTTGAGAAAATCCTTTTGAAATTTCATTGTGTCATTTCTTATATGTTTTAGATCTGAGTTTGTTTTTCAAACTGTTCTTTGAAATTTGTTAGTTCATAATCTATAGTTTTGAATCTGGAAGTCTTGCTGTCGAAATCTGTTCGAAACGTTCTTTCATCTATTTGATTTCGAGTTCTTGAATTTCTGAAGATTGTGAAAACTTTCGTGATTGAGATTTTCGCTTTTAGAAGAAATCTTAAAACTTATCAGCTTGAAGATTTGGTGATATAAGAACTTCGGTGAAGCTCTCGCAGTTCTTGTTAGGGTGGTCTATCCCTCAAAGGTTCTATCTGCTTTTGTCCTCAAAAGTAACAGAGGTGTATCACTACAGAGGTGTTCCACCATCGAGCCAAAAACTCACAGGACTGAAACCACAGAAGGAGTACGACCACAGAGGATCAAGGTTACAGAACCTCTGCCAAGTTTCACAGAGCCTCTGCCGTTGAAAGCTCAGCAGAACTTCAAGTTCTTTGCTTCTACGGTCTTGATCAGAGAGTGGCCTTGTGATAGCTTTTCTCCAGAACCTCTGCCGGACGTCACAGAACTTCTACGATCTACTCAGAACACAAGTCATTATTGACCGAACCTCTGAAGGATCCCACAGAGCCTCTGAAGAACATATGGGAGCCTCTATCGATTCTCAAATGTTAAGAAGATTCTCTTGCTGTTCTGATCAACTTTCTGCATGCATAGCTCTCAAATTCTTCTGCTCACTGCTTGCATCTGTTGAAAAGCTCTGTAGAGAATGAACTTAGTCATTCTTAATAGAGACTCTGAAACTTTCACGACCACATCTGCTAAGCTCCACATAACTTATGTCATCATCTCATCACATATCTTAATCACATCTATCAGAAGTGTCACTGAACCTCTGCAGCTTGATCACTTGAGAACCTATCCGAACTTACAGAAGATTCAAATCACATACACTGAAATTTCCTGCGCTTAACCAGACTAGATTCTTGCCCTTTAAACGTACTACGATGTCCACCTTCTCTGAACCCATATCTATAGAATATAATCCTGTGTGGTTTTGTTGATCCAGTCTTCCAAAGACTTAATGAAATATCAATGATCCTTTATCTTTCATCCTAGAATACTTGGCAAAATACAGATGCTTAGGGAACTACAGCGAGTCTGTTCGCTGAAGGTGCATACTGCAAAGTATGGCTCATAAATGATATCAGCGATAGCTTGTCACTGACTCCTTTCAGTGACAGCGATAGCTGACAACTGCTAAAGTATTCTCTGAAGACAAATAGTCATGTCACTAGGAAAACCATCAGCACCATCTATTGATGTAAGCTGATGATAGAGTCAGCGACGCTAATGATCTCAAGTTGAAATCAGTGACAGCTTGTTGACTACTCTTACATGACGTTCGATAAAGACAAGTCACAGTGCCTCCCTGATCTTTCCCAAGGATCAGCGATTCTAAGGCCTGATCAGTGACTTGTACTTTAAGAATACCAAATTTGTCTTCTTGTCTTTTATGCACAAAAAGGATTTGATTTGCCTTGCTAACAAAAGTACAAAAAGGATGTCTCTTTACTGTTCCCATAAGGCAACTATTTACCATAGGTCATGACCCTACCAAGCATGGACATTATTTTATGGTACAATAGTACACGAAACCCAATCTTTACATAAGAAGTGTAAAGTTGAGGATGGCATGCATTTAATGCATGGGGGTATAAATATGAACATAGTGTGTTCTTGAAACACGAACCTTTTGTCTATCTTCCATACCCCTATCCTTTCTTCTTTCTATCTTCTATCCTCTTATTCTTGCTTAGTGCATAAGCTAAGGTTGTGTGTCTAAATACATAAAGATTGTTTTGGATCTTGACAAAGTCTTGATCCTCTTCAACAAACAATCTACTTCAGTTTCACACAAAGGCTTCATAGGAGTCGTGATTTGAATTAAGTGTAAGATACTGTGTTGATTGTATTCAACCCCCCCCCCCTTCTACAATACAATCTATCATATTGGCAATCAATAGAGGACCAACAAGTGGTATCAGAGCGGTTAGAAACCTCTTTCTTCTTCCTAACCATTCACAGAAGAAACATAGTTAGATCCACCCTATGGCCAATCTTCTAAAAGACACATATTTTGAATCTGGTTCTCTGGCAAAGCCACCCAGATTTGATGCTTATAACTTCCCTCTATGGAAGTCAAGAATGGAACTATTTCTCTCTGGTTCCGATCCTCAAATCCCCTACTTCTTAGAACATGGACCATATGTTCCCACTTCTATAGTACCAGCTGTTGCTGCTACTTCCACCACTCCCGCTGCTCCTGAAAGAACATTTGTTAAGCAAGTGTCCAAATGGACAGACGAAGATAAGTGCCTGGTGAATGTTGACACCAAGGCAAGATCTCTGATAGCCATGTCTCTTCCTAATGAAGTATTTCACTCTATCAGTAAGCTTAAGACAGCTAAAGAGATATGGGATACTCTCTGTATCCAATATGAGGGTGCTGATGGTCTCATAGAATCTAAAAAGATTCACCACATACATCAGTATGAGAAGTTCATCGCTGCTAAAGGTGAAACTTTGGCCCAGACTCAACAGAGGTTTAACTACCTTCTGATCGATCTGAAGACCTACGGTATCGTTTATTCTAACTCGCAGGTAATCACCAAATTCATGGAGGCCCTCCCTAAATATTGGGAAACTTACACCATGTGTCTAAAAATGTCCAAGGAAATTAAGACTATAACTCTTAGTGAGTTATATGGTATGATCTCAACCATGAGGAAACCAAGTCTCTAAAGACGAATCTCATCAGAGACACCAAGGATGCTGCGAAAGGTACATCTCTTGCCTTAATCTCTGATGTTTCTCAACCCTCTCAAACTCCTGTCTCAATAGTGGCTATCACCAAGATAGATAACTTTGACTCTGATCTTGTCTCTGATAATGAGGCAGATTTCAATGAGTCTCTTGCCCTTCTCTCTAAGCATTTCAAAAAGATTGGCAGAAAAGGAAATTTTCGTAAGCCCAAGCAGCTTCTCTTACTAACAAGCCTGACACCCCCTTTGGTAAGGCTACCTCTACCTGTTTCAAATGTCAGGGCAAAGGACACTTTGCCACTTAGTGCATGTACAAGAAGAATCAGTTTGCTGAATCTTCTACCCCAGCTTACAAGGACGGAAAGTACCAGAAGCTGAAGTCCAAGTACCGAAAGCTGAAATACCAGCGAAAAGGCAAAGGTCTAATCGCTGAAGAAAAAGGGTGGGATGAATCTTTTGATGAATCCTTTGATGAACAGGATACCAGCGAGGTGACATGTCTGATGGCCATCGCTGAAGTCCCCGAGCATGCTCTTATGGCACAGCTCGAAGACATCCCTAAAGAAGAAGTCACTGCTACGTCTGCCTCGACCTCTGATCTTCCTCAGGTATCTACTCCTTCTCCTTCTGATGCTATGACAGCGATGGATGCTCCAACCATTGATCTGTTCAATGCCTTAAATGGCAAGTTCTCTGCTGAAAAGGTCAACTTTGACGTTAGGACTGAGCTCAAAGAGTGTCGTGAGAAACTCAAAGAGCTCGTTGTTTATGAAGCTAGTTACAAAGACAATGTTCATGCAAACCAAGTTCTTTGCATTGAACGAGAACAGGCCATCGCTGATAAAGAAGAAGCTCTAGCTGAGCTACTTTAAGAGAAGATCACTTTTAAGAGCTGGGCTGATGCCTCTGAAAAGGTGCATGAAATTATCTCCACCCAGCGTCACCCTATGAATAGAACCTGCTTAGGTTTTGTTAAAGGAAACCAACAAGCTATAGAAAAATCTGATAAATCTAAATTGAAATTTGGCATGTTTGTTAGTTCTGACTCTAACCCTCAGAGTTCTTCTCCTATCTCCAAAAATGAGGCTGCAACTCCTGATCAGCCTCCTAAGAAATCTAATGGCAAGAACCTTCCAATCCATCCTCCCAAACCTAAGATTCAAAACCACAAGACTTCTAAAGTCTTAGGTGGTGGTCCTATAAGATCTGGGGCTAAGAAAACTGCCCAAAGCCCCGCTTCCAGAATCATGGTTGACTTAATAACCAAACCTCAGGAGAAGACTCTCATTCCTCCCCAGACCAAAGATATAGGCATTATTGGACTTGGACCAGCTAACCAAAAGCTTAAAAATCCTAAGGGTTCATCTAAATCTAAGAACTATAGAAATTTCTATCACTGTGGTCAAAATGACCATAACGCTAGCAAGTGTCCTCATGCTACCAAGGCTGAAAAAGCAGCCAAGGTAAAGAAAGGTCCTAAGGCAAATAAGTCTGCCAAAGGAAATAAACCTTTACTCGCTGAGACTGTCACCATCCATGACCCTGTCAAAACTGAAACATCAGTTAAGACAGAAGATGTTGCCTCAACTCCTACTGCTCCTATAGTCCCTGAGGCTACTGAATATTCAGTCATCTATGTCCCTGATGACTCTTCCTTCTTCGTTGACCTTGACGGACCCAACTCATGTGGGTTCCCATGACCAATTAACTCTTCCTTCTCTTATAGGACAAGGGCATCTGGTACCTTGACAGCGGACGCTCCAAACACATGACTGGAAACAAACATGTTCTAGTCAACTTCAAGGAAGAAGTTGCCCCTTCAGTCATATTCGGTGGCAAAGGAAGAGGTATCACTCTTGGTTATGGTACCCTAACCAACGGTAAGACTACCTTTCGGAGGGTATCTTACGTTGAAGGACTCAGTCAAAATCTGCTGAGTGTCAGTCAGCTTTGTGATAAATATCACAAGGTCTCTTTCTCCAAGAAAAGCTACCAGGTGAAGACCAAGCACAAGAAGTTCATTCTCATAAGACAAAGATCCCATGATGTCTATGTCATCCACAAGGACACGTCCACTGAAAATGTATGCTTCATGTCCAGGGCCTCTTCTGAAATCCACGGCTCTGGCACAAACGTCTCTCCCACCTGAATTTGAAGACCATCAACCAGCTCTCTATCAGCAACCTGGTGAAAGGTCTCCCTGAAAACAGCTTTGCAAAGGAATCCCTTTGTGCTGCTTGTGAAAAAGGGAAGCAGACTAGTGCTTCTTTTAAATCCAACCAAGTTTCTACCATCAACTTAACACTCCATTTATTCCACATGGACCTCTTTGGACCTGTCAATATTCAGTCTATGTGTGGAAAGCGATTCACTTTGGTGATAGTGGATAAGTACTCCAGATACACCTGGGTGTTCTTTTTTAGAACCAAGAGTGAAACTCCTCAGCTGATCATTTCCTTCATTCTTCGGATGGAGAAGTATAATCAGATCACTGTTCGTTCTATAAGAAGTGATCATGGCACTGAATTCAAAAACAGTGTCATGGATGAATTCCTTGTCAGCAAGGGAATCTCTCAGAATTTCTCTTCCGTTCGGACTCCTTAGTAAAACGGTGTTGCTGAACGAAGAAATCGCACGCTGATTGAAGCTGCTAGATCAATGCTGATTGAAGCCCATCTTCCTATTTAATTCTGGGCTGAGGCTGTCAACACTGCCTGTTACACACAGAACAGGTCACTGATCATGAAAAGGTTCAAGAAGACAGCCTACGAACTTATTAGAGGAAGGAAGCCGAACATTAAGTACTTCCACATCTTTGGTTGGAATTGTTATATCAAGAACGACCAAGATGCTCTGGGAAAGTTCGATGCCAAAGCTGACGATGGTTTGTTGGTTGGATACTCTACTATATCCAAAGCCTATCGTGTCTTCAACAAACGAAGGCAAACCATTGAAGGAACCATTCACATCAAGTTTGATGAATCTAATCCCTTCTCTTCTTCCTCACCTTCTGATAATAATGATGTAGATCTATGGGCTAACTCTTACTTTCAGGTCCCTGAAAATGAAGCCCCTGATACTAACATCCCTGCTGCAAGAACACCATCTCCAATCCCTGATGGATTTGAAGAAATTCCTGAGATTCCTCGGGATCCTCCAGTTTATTCTGTAGTTCCTATATCCCAATTTGCCCCCACAACTTCTCAGGAGGACATTCCGTCAACTTCGGGATCATCTGAAGCGGCTCCTATCGTTGCTGACCCTCCTCAACTTGATGCAGTCGCTGAAGAATCTTCTTCTACAATCGGCCGGTTCTAAACTCCTATGTGGTTCTTCTTTTCCGACCGCCTCTTGGATCTGAGCCCAAGCCTCATATATATGGACCTCTTCATATTCGGTCTCTTTTTCAAGACCCTCACCTTCTCTGTCGCGCTCATCACCACTATCCATATCCCATCCAGTTTGCACTTCAGCTTCGCCTTCTTCCTCTCGACCGATAGTTCGATCATCTGACGCAAGATCTCCTCCCAAAATGAGGTCATCAGATACACGGTCATCATTAAACGAGGAAGTTACCTCGTCATTATCAGGTTGCTGGTCTTTCCCTCCCTTCACCGGTACGGACTCCGTGAATTCTTCATCGGAGTCGTAGTCCACTTTCTCGGACTCCGTGGCCTCGTCATCTACCTTACGACGGTCTGAATGAGTATGATCTGCAGAGTTTCCACCATTGGAGTCATCTGATGGTTCGCTGGAGGGATCGCCCGGTTGGCGAGGAGTCGTGGCCGCAGGTGGAGGTGACGGAGAGTGTGCATGTTCTTATGGGGAAGCTTCCACTTCCTCACTTGTTTGTGCAGTTGGTTGCGGCGGCGACGGCGCTTGGTGCTCTTCAGAGTTGGATGATTGAGGGGACTGATGCAGTACCCCTGTGTATTGCTTGACCCGGTGGCCTAGCATCCGTTCAGGATCTGAGAGGACGTGTGCTGGTTCCTCAACGTATGTGCGAGTGCGGGCCCGGCAAGCTCGGTTCTCGACTGCCCTCTGGTATAATGCAGCTCCTTCCAAATGTGGAGTGGCGGACATGCCGACGATTCTACCCGCTTCGCCCCTCACGTAAACTCTCATCACTCCCGAGCCAGAAGCTCCTCCACTGGAGCTCTGGCGCGCCGTGACAAAAGCACGACTTCTTCGTGGGACGGGCTGCACATCCGGGGTAGGGCTCCTCAGCTCTGAGGAGTCCGTGGATGCGACTTCTAAACCTACGGACACCTTATACATGCCTATACTCGTTGCCGACTGGTCCGCGGTATCCAGGACGTTCACCAGGATTGGCATCTCCACTTGGCCTTCTTTTAGTGTTCGCCGGTTCATCCGATAGATCTGTTTGCTTTGGAAGCGGGGATGGCCAGATCTGCAACGGACCGTCGGATGGCGATCCATATGGTCTCGGATCATAATGCTGAAGAACCTCATCCACAGGATGGATGAGTGACGGTTCCGAGCAGGGCCTTCCACGACGTTGGTGATGATGTCTTGCCAAAGTTGTTGAGCCACGTCGATCCGGCTTCCGTAGGCGATGGAATGGATGATGTATGACATGTGAGTGGATGCTCTGTCGATTCCGTGCGTCTTCGACGAGAGACATCTGTTCAGAAAGTTGAACAATGTGGACCATAGTGGTGGCAGCATCCCCTGAGTGACACGAGATATCCCGTTGAGCCTCTGGTTTTGGTTCGGCATGACCCCAAGAGCGAGAATCTCACTGAAGAGATCAGGGCCGGAGACAAGTGGCTCAAACAGGGCCTCGGGAGTTTGGGCTGGCAGGTGGAGAATTCGCCTGAGATCCTCCAGAGTGACGGTCATCTCCGTCTGATCGACACTTCCCACTAAGGTCAGTACGTCATCGCGGGTCTCCATGTGCGAAGTGTTCCAGAACTGCTGCACATATAGTAGGGGCACCTCCACGGTGGTCTGCATCGCATAAGCCACCGGGTGCACTTTCAGAATTTCTAGCACCACCTCATCTTGAACCACGATGTTCGTCAGGTCAACGAACTTGTTGTTCTGGGTAGTCGGGCGAAGGTTCTCCCGTGAAATCAGCACGCGATCAGCAGCGTTGTCGATCGGCGAGGGCGGAGAGTTTTGTTGTTGAGCCATTTCTGACAAAAGAAAACGAAGAACAATGTTAGAATTGGCCCTGAAAAATCCTAAGTGTTGAGAGACGGTGAGAGTGGGAAATACCAAATTTCGATTCGGATTATGACATTTTCCGAATTGGAAAATCTGATAATCCGATTCGGAAAAAGGTATTTTTTTGAATCTCAACAGAAATCAACAACTTGGGAAAAATTGACTATACCCTTGACTAAATGCGAGACGGAAAACCTCGAAAACCCAAAGTGGGTATTTCGTGTTTTCCGAGTCGGAAAAGGCAACAAACACACAAGGGTGTTTTCCGATTCGGAAAACATGTTTTCCGAATCCGAAAAGCTTTAATACATAGGAAATTTAAAAATGAGCAAAAAGGTCTTGGCATAACACTCGATTCGGAAAACCTCGAAAACCCAAAGGGGTAGTTTCATGTTTTCCGAATTGGAAAAGTTACGAGTTGAAAAATATGAGGCACAAGACATGATTCGGAAAACCTGATAATCCGAATCAGATTAATCTGGTTTTCCGAATCGGAAAACTGATAAGAATGCACTAAGAGTTTTGGGTTCGGAAAACATGAATGTTCATGTTTTCCGAATCGGAAAACTTGAATTTTCCGATTCGGAAAAACGAACCGTTCGACTTCCAGATTCAAAAACCGTCCCCAAAACATCGATTTGAAGCCCAAAACAAGTTACATTCAATCTAAATCAGTTATAAACAAGTTTAGAAGCATTTTTGGACCGATTAAACGTCCCGAAAACCCATTCCAAGAAGTTTGGGTTTCGGGTAAAGTTCAAGAACTTTAGGCTTCGATTCGGTCCATTACGATAAGTAAAGACGTTAAAACAACGTAAGGATTGCTCGTAAACTTACCAAGAACGTAATGAAGTAATCAGATATGAAATCGGAGCACAAACGAGCGATGATCGAGAGCGGTTGCGGGGTGGTTATCGTGTACGATTCAGAGAGAAAAAGATGAAGATTATGGAAAAGTGAAAAAGTTTATCTCTGAAATTAGTTTATATAATTTTCCGGATTAACACTCTGTTTGGCTCAAAAACACTGTTTGGCTCTCTCTTTTTGGCTCTCTTAACCCGACTTTTCGGAAATGGCAAAACCTACCCTTGGACTATAAGTTTGAAGAAAACTTACAAACTAGTCCCTGAACTTGTAGTTTAAGAAAATTTTCAAAACATACCCTAAACTAGGAATTTCACAAAAAGTGCAAAACTGGTCCCTGGACTCTAGATTCAGAAAGCGGCAAAGTTAGTCCCCGAACTTGTAATTTCAAAACATGTACTCTACCACCCCCTAAACTTTCAAGTTCACAAAATTTTACAAGTTCAGCCCCCGTGCTCGATCAAAGAGACTTACCTGGTGCGTCTCAACCGGGTTTTGTGCGAGTTCTGATCTGAGTTAACCAGAAGTCGTTGTGAGTATCCACACCTACAAAAATAAGTACAAAATGGTATCCAAGGTACTGTGGATCCGAGAACGTTAGCACAACAAGCAAACAAAGACACAACACTCCCTCTTGATTCATGCATACCCTAAGATACTCCCCCTACACACATGCATGCATTAAACAGATTCCCGACTCCCCCTAGACCTCAGGCGGGAGGTCTAGCATTCCCAACCTATTTAGGAGGAAGAAGTGACGCTTCTCATCAAACGGCTTAGTGAACAAATCAGCAAGCTGAAGGTCACTTTCCACCAAGTACAGTTCAATATTACCTTTCTCGACGTGATCTTTGATGAAGTGATATCGGATGTCGATATGTTTCGTCCGAGAATGTTGGACCGGATATGCCGTGATTTGAATCGCACTCTTGGGGTCACAGTAGATGGGAATCCTCTGCATGGTGTATCCAAAAGTCAGCTAGTTGGGTTTTCATCCACAGAACTTGCGAGCAACAGCAGGCGGCTGCTACATATTCTGCCTCCGCAGTTGATAAGGAAACGCAATTCTGTTTCCGGGATGACCAACTGACCAACTTGTCTCCAAGGAACTGACAGGCACCGGAAGTGCTTTTTCTGTTCAGCTTGCAACCTGCATGATCTGATTATGTGTAGGCTATTAGTTCAAAACCAGAATCCTTTGGGTACCAATGGCCAAAGTCCGGGGTGCCCTTTAGATACCTAAGGATTCTTTTGACTGCAGAAAAGTGTGATTCACGAGGGTCACACTGAAAACGAGCACAGACACCCGTGGAGAATATGATGTCGGGTCTACTAGCCGTGAGATATAGCAATGAACCAATAATTACCCGGTAAGTCTTCTGATCTACCGGTTTACCAGAAGAATCAGCATTCAGTTGAAAATTCTTGGGCATTGGTGTTGCAGCAGAGTTTGAACCACCGAAATCAAAACGTTTTAATAAATCATGAACATATTTGGATTGATTTATAAAAATGCCATCAGGGCGTTGTCGAATTTGATGTCCTAGAAAGAACGTCAACTCGCCCATCATGCTCATTTTAAATTGGGATTTCATGATGTTTTCAAACTCCTTGCACATCTCAGGCTTCGTAGATGCAAAAATAATGTCATCCACGTATATCTGTACTATGATTAAGTCACTACCTGATCTTCGAAGGAATAACATGGGGTCGCTTGTACCTTTCTTGTAGCCAGCTCCTATTAGGTAGTCAGTGAGAGTTTCATACCATGCTCGAGGAGCTTGCTTGAGACCGTAAAGCGCCTTATCCACACATACACATGAGTTAGATAACGTGGATCTACGAAACCTTCCAGTTGCTCGACATACACTTCTTCTTGTAGGACTCCGTTCAAGAAGGCACACTTGACGTCCATCTGGTATACCGTCATGTTCTTGTGCGCGGCATAAGCAAGAAAGATCCGAATAGCCTCGATCCTGGCTACGGGTGCAAACGTCTCATCCTAATCGATACCCTCTTGTTGGCGATATCCTTTGGCGACCAACCGAGCCTTATTTCGGATAATAAGGTCGTTCTCATCTTTCTTGTTCCGGAAGATCCACTTCAGGCCGATAATGGACTTTCCCCATGGTCTGGTCACCAAACGCCATACCTTGTTTTGCTCGAATTCCGCCAGCTCTTCTTGCATCGCTCGTACCCAGTCTGGATCGGTAAGAGCTTGCGGAACATCCGACGATTCAAAGTCACTTAAGAACCCGTCGAATAGAATCAGGTTGTAAACATTCTTTGACGCTCTGGTCTGAACAGGTTGAGAGGGACTCCCGATGATTTGGGATGGGGGGCGATCTTTTGTCCCCTTTCTTGTATGCGGGAGTGTGACATATGTTTCTTGATCGTTGGATGCTTCGTTCTCGTCATGCACTACCAAGACCTCTGTCTGATTCCCACTAGATGATCCTTCTTCCAGATTTGTCAGCGGTGCTGCTTCCAATCGGGGCTCGCGCACTACCAGAGCATAGGTTCTTTGAGCCAAGCTCGGTGAAGGTAGTGGGGCTTCTTCAGGTATTGGTGCAAGAACAGGGTGTGTGGTCTGTTCTCGGACAGGTTCCGGTGAAGTAGCAGATGATGTTTCAGGGGAGAAGACCGCTGATTCTGGTGTCACTGAATTTATTGAAGTACTTGATGATGGCTCTATCACGAATGCATCAGATGACACAGAAGTAGTGGTTGAACCAGCTTGAGCATGTACTACAATCGGTCCCGTGAGAGTAGGTAGATGTAACACCCCGCAAAAGCGGAACCGCAGGGTGTAACAGTCTAGATTTCATTGCGATAGGAGATAATCAACACCAACCATTCATTTCAAAAATATTTAAAGTTTACAAAACGTATTACAACCAACCAGAGTTTGGAATTTACAAACATAACAAAATAAACACAGTCTTGATTGATGTCTACAACGCTCAAATTAAGCTTTTTCAATCACCCTCTAATTTCCTGAAAAGCATGTTAAAACAAGCGTCAACTACGAGAGTTGGTGAGTTCACAGGTTTTTATATGCACAAAACATTTTCAATGCAGAAGATCTTTATCGTAAAACCAATGTTCAACCTCACTGTTAAACATAACATTTATGCAAGATATATTCTCGAGCCACTACTAAACCTAAAACTAATTTGCCCTAACGATCTACCTCAGAGGTGGTTGCGAACCACATGGGTAGAGCGTTCTCGCGAACTACCTCAACGGTGGGACTAAAACCCCACTTATGTAGACGCTGCACTACCTCAGCGGTGGGACTAAATCCCACATGTGTAGTACCACATATGATTACGTGCACCCTATACTCGTCAGTAAACAAGGGTGGGTCCACTCTACCAAATAGCGCTATCCACAATAACCACTGGCTCGAAACGAGTTAATAGTAGTGTATTCAACATGGGACTTTTACTCAATATATCATGCCGCATAACATTTCAAATTTGGCTCACAATACATTTCATTTCATTTCATTTCATTTCGCAATATTTTTCACAAATTTTCACATTCATTTATAAACATGCTTTTCACCCCAAAACACGTAAAAACGGTAAAAACGGGGGCTGTGAATACTCACCTCAAGCGTTTAGTGCGATTTCGTAAGTGATGGTGCGTGATCTAGTCCCGGCTCCGAACTATGTTTTCCCTATCCAACACGTAATTTTTAACGTAAGTTCTAAGTTCAACGGTCCCTAATTCTAAAATCGTACCGATATCCGTATAATGCCGTTATGTTATTTATATAGTCCAATATAGTAAAAATTCGTTTTATCACATTTCGAAGACCTCCAAATATTTTGGAAAGTTTAAAGTTCATAAAAATTGGGTTTTTGCAAATTTCCAGAATCTGTCCAAAGTTTTAAGTTGTAAAAACGTCACTTTTGAACTTAAGTCCACCAAATGATGAATCCTCAAATTTTTACCCTCTGATTTAGGGATGTTAGGAACAATTCCACCAAATTTCACAATTTTTAGAGGTCTTTTACTATTTTTAAACATTTTTGAAAAATCAGTGCACACTTTTATTTTTCAAAGATACATGTCAGTGAAGTTTTGTTCATAGAGAGTTCATTATCCAACCAACTCACGAATTTCAAAAGGGATTTTCTAAATAAAACATATACCAAGCTAATGAGATAAGATTCACATCATTTAGGTGATTTTTGAGAGAGATATGCCTCTTTAAAGTTGTGCATGTGGATCTGCCACCTTGGGACAGCTTGCACCATCAACTTGTTTTCATTGGTTAAGCCCTCAAAACTCCTCTAAATGACATGATTTTGGACTCATTGGAAAGCTAACTCAGAGTACTTGAGTTTAGAATCAAAAAGTTTGTATTTTAGATAAGTTATCAAAGAGTTATACAAGTTTGAAGATGACCCAATTTCCTGACCAAGTGCTGTTGCACACGAAAATGTTTCATGATGGTTTGGGCTCAAAACTTGGTGTTTTTGTACAAATCCAGTGGGGTTTGAACCCTAACACTTAAAATATCAATCCATAAACATTTCATGAAGAAATGAGTTCGAGAAAACCCTTTTTGGGTCGTATAAACTACATGCAAAAACTTGGACAGAATCTGTCAAAGATCAAACTCCATTTTCATCACCAAAACACATAAAATCATAAAATTTTGGGGTTTTTCTTGCTATTACACCCACAAATCAGATTATTCAAGTGAAAAATAGACAAAATATGTTTTAATACCTTCAAGACTCATGCATGAACTATCCATAAAGTTTAGCCCCAAAGTGATGATCCAAAAACATCAAACAACAAGATTTTACTATCAAACTTGTGTTCTTATGGAAGATTCATTGATTTTCACCTCCTTTGAATGTTTTAACACATTTCTAAGGTTCAATCTCATCCTCAAACATCAAGATTGTTATTAAACTATAAAAGAGGGTTTAAACCTCAAAGAAAGTAGGAAAAAGCTCCCAAAATGGGTTAAAATCGAAGTTTAAACATGCATTCATTCTTACCTTTGATGATATAACTACAAGAGCTTCAAAATTTCTTGTTTCAAACTCTTAAAACTCTGATTTTTGGGAATTATTTGGCTGGTTTCAAGAGAGAAAGTAGAGAGAATTTAGAGAGAGAAAGGTTAGAGAGAGAGTGGGAGATTTGAAAATGAATTGGAAAATGGAAGGAATGATGGTTTTAGAGAAAAGAGAGAGATGATGATTGGAGGGTGGGGGTGGCCGGCCATGGTGTCCAATCCCCATTTTTTTCTTTCTTTTTTTTTTAAAGAGTTAACTTACACTGCTATTTCAAACGCAGTACCGGGTTTTGGCGCGTTTTCGGTAGGAACCGACTTTTTCGAAAGCACTTTCAGACTATATGGAACAGTTTATTCATGTTTTTAACAAAATTCTTTATTTTGTACATTTCGTTTTCAAATTTTGGCATTATAGGGTTTTCGGACGTTTCCGGGCCGGTACGGGCTGTTTCGGGCATTTTCCGGGACTTTTAGGATTTTTGCCTAACTTTTTCACGCAACTAACCTAAATTATTCAGGCAACTTAATTTCTACTTTTTCCACTTACGGGAATGCTACTGAGCAAAATAAACAGGTAGCTAACCTGAACGTCAAAAATTGACGGGTGTCACAGTTACCCCCGGTTGAAAGAAATTTCGTCCCGAAATTTAATTCTTGCTGCTATTGCCGGGGTTCTTTATGAAGAGATGCGGGTACTTGTCTTTCATGAACGCCTCCCGCTCCCAGGTGAATTCAGGTCCATGCCTGGAGTTCCATCGAACCTTGACGATCGGTATTTTACTTCGTTAGAGTTGCTTGATTTCTCGATCAAGGATTTCGATTGGTTCCTCCGAGACGCGCAGTTGCTCATCGATTTGAATCTCATCCAAAGGCAGAACTACTGTTTCCTCTGACAGACATTTCTTCAGGTTGGACACGTGGAACGTGTCATGAATAGAGCTCAGCTCTATAGGTAAGTCCAACCTATAGGCAACGGGTCCGATCCTCTCTACGACCTTGAATGGTCCAACAAAACGAGGGCTCAGTTTTCCTTTCTTTCCGAATCTTATTAGCCCTTTCCATGGAGATACCTTTAGTAACACTTTGTCACCAACTTGGAATTCCAACGGCTTTCGCCGATTATCGGCAAAGCTTTTCTGGCGATCCCTGGCCACTTTCAGCTTTTCTTGAACCATTTTGATTTTGTCGGTGGTCTCCTGCACGACATCAGGCCTAAACAATCGGTTCTCTCCCACTTCCAACCAATTAAGTGGGGACCTACTCTTGCGTCCATATAGTGCCTCGTATGGAGCACACTGAATGCTGGCATGACAATCTCACTGACATACAGCTGCGCAAGCTTATCGATGCTATAAGTCTCCTTTATTGGCAAGAAATGCGCTGATTTCGTGAGTCTGTCAACGATTACCCAAATCGTATCATGACCCTTTTTAGTCTTGGGTAGCTTAGTCACGAAATCCATCGATACCTGCTCCCATTTCCACTCCGGGATTTCCGGTTGCTGAAGAAGTCCGGACGGTTTCTGGTGCTCTGCTTTAACTTTTGCGCAAGTCAAGCATTTACTCACGTAAGTGGCGATATCTCTTTTCATACCGGGCCACCAGTAATGCTCCTTCAGTCCTTTGTACATTTTATCGGATCCTGGATGTATCGAATACTTCGACTGATGAGCTTCATCCATGATCATCTTTCTCAATTGCTCCACCCTCGGAATCCAAATTCTTCCCTTGAAATAACACACTCCATCCACTTTCTCCTCAAATTCCTTTTCTATGCCGTGAAGAGTTTCTTTATTTAGGTTGTCAGCCTTCAGAGCTTCCTTTTGAGCTTCCACTACTTGACTTTTTAAGCTGGTCTGCACTACCATTCCCATTGCTCGCGACCTTGTGGGCTTTACCCGCTCCTTTCGGCTTAACGCATCAGCTACGACATTCGCTTTCCCTAGATGATACTTAATCTCGCAGTCGTGATCGCTGAGCAACTCAACCCATCTTCTCTGCCTCATGTTTAGCATTTTCTGATCTAGAATATGCTGGAGACTCTTATGGTCCGTAGAGATAGTGCATTTGGTGCCGAAGAGATAATGTCTCCATATCTTGAGGGCAAACACCACTGCTCCAAGCTCAAAGTCGTGGGTGGTGTAGTTCTTCTCATGAACCTTTAGTTGCCTGGACGCATAGGCAATGACCTTCTCGTCCTGCATCAGAACACATCCCAAGCCTTGATGCGAAGCATCGCAATACACCACAAAGTTATCCGTTCCTTCGGGTAACGCCAGAATGGGTGCATTACACAACTTTTGCTTTAGCGTTTGAAACGCTTCTTCTTGTTTTTCTCTCCCAGACGAACTTCTTGTCCTTTTGCGTTAAAGTTGTCAGCGGCTGCGCAATCTTGGAGAAGTTTGCGATGAATCGTCGGTAATAGCCTGCCAAACCGAGAAAGTGTCGAATTTCTGCCGGTGTTTTCGGGGCTTCCCATTTCTTTACCGCTTCCACCTTAGCTGGATCGACGTGGATTCCTCCTTTATTCACTACGTGTCCTAGAAAGTGAACTTCTCGAATCCAAAACTCGCACTTCGAGAATCTGGCGTATAGCTGTCCGGCTTTCAGCAGTTCCAATATCAGCCTCAAATGGTGCTCGTGATCCTCTTTGCATCCTGAGTAGATTAGGATGTCGTCTATGAAGACAATTACGAACTTATCTAAGTATGGCCGACATACTCGGTTCATCAAATCCATGAACACTGCTGGAGCGTTCGTCAAACCAAAAGGCATGACTAAGAACTCATAGCGACCATAACGAGTTCTAAACGCTGTCTTTGCGTTGTCTTCCTCACGAACTCGCATTTGATAGGAACCAGATCGAAGATCGATCTTGGAGAAGTACGTTGCTCCTTGCAGTTAATCGAACAGGTCGTCGATGCGCGGAAGAGGGTATCGGTTCTTGATGGTGATCTTGTTCAGCTCCCTATAGTCGATGCACATGCGAAAAGATCCATCTTTCTTCTTGACGAACAGCACAGGGGCTCCCCAAAGTGAAGAGCTGGGTCGGATGAATCCCTTATCTAGCAGTTCTTGAAGTTGGTTTGACAGCTCCTGCATCTCGGATGGTGCTAGACGATAAAGCGACTTTGCTACGGGGCCTGCTCCGGGAATTAAGTCAACGTGGAACTCTACCTGCCGTTGCGGGGGTAATCCAGGTAACTCCTCCGGGAAAACTTCAGGAAAATCTCGCACAATCGGAATATCCTGGATTTGCTTCTCTTCTGCTTTCTTATCCACCACGTGCGCCATGAATGCTACACACTCCTTTCGTAGATGGCTTCGCATTTTCATGAACGACACTAACTTAATGTCTCTCTTCGACTTCTCTCCGTGCACTTCGAGTACACCTCCATCGGGTAATGCTAGTCTAACTATCTTCTCCGCACAGCATATCGTTGTTCGGTGGTTGGACATCCAATCCATACCAACTATTATGTCGAAACTCCCTATCTTGATCGGGATTAAATCTATACTAAAATCCTTTCCTGCTAAGCTTAGAGTGCATTTTCTGACTACTTTTCAACTTTCGGTTGAATTAACACGAGTCGTTTCTTCTGACTGGTGCTCAAATTTTTCTTGTATTACCATCTTTCCATTCGATGGGTACTATGTCTTCCTTATTCCTTCTTTTTGCGACAAGGTCGGTAGTAACTTTAGTGACTATGGTAGGTACGACTTCCTGGACTTGTTGGGCTATCAGTTGAGCAATGTTGATCGATTAATTCTCACAGTTCACTTTCTAGCTACGTGTGTTTCTTTTGGAAAATGCGGTTCTAAATCATTTGTAAAATGTACGTTTGATTAAAAGTTGTCTCTAAATGTTCGAGATTATTTGTATTTTTATTTGTGACAATTTCTTTAAAATAAAATTGGTAAGAACGTCTTGGTGATTTAATAAAAATTAATTTCGTAAATGCTTAATACATATTTGAAGAGTTCAAAGTTTGATGCTAATGCATCCTTAAAATATTTCTCTTGCTCATGCTGGGGTTTTAAATGGAACAACCCCAAAAGTGCATTTTTGGAATTCTTTCAAAATCACAAGAGTTACAATCGATAGGATCAACTTTGCCAACAGTATCACCACAGCTTGCCATCTCAAGTCAACTCTCCTAGTCGTCCTTCTTGCCGTCATAACCTTCTCTACAGCGTTGGTGGTACCTTCCTCCAAGAGATGCACCAATTTCGTCAACTTAATTATATCCCGGTTCTAACTTGATACTCTGCTTCGATTATTTTGCAGTCCGTCGAGTGTGCTCGGATAGTTCAAGCCTCTCCTAGTGTCATACTGGTAGTACAACCGATCAGTATCCCCGAAAGGACATGAAATGACCTTACATTAACTAGATGTGTTATCGCCAGTCCACTCCGAATGGTTGCCGCAGCTCCTTTCTGAGTTGTCTCATATGAGGTGTTGTGAGGTTCGGAGGTGGATCGATTGAAACGTCTTTGCTCGTTACTCCGATGTCGGTATTGTAATGCCTAGACGGGTCTTTCTCCGAAGTCTAAGTAATGGTGTTCGGCATAGTGATTGTAGTGTCCGCATAACTTATTAACGCGCCTTCAAACTACTAGTGTCATCCTAATCGCTAACGCAAGAGTATTCAACAAAGGCGTTACTTTACTTAAACGCGTAAGTGCTATAGTAGATATCACAATCATGATGTGCTTACGTGAACTCACACGGTTTATGTTTTTCAGGAAATTTTTCAAGGTTCCAGCTTTTAAATTCTAACAGTATGTCTAGTTCATAAGTCTTATCCTACTTATATCATGGCTATGCGTAGGTGATCAGGCTCCGCATTTCTATGATATACCAGGATAGTACCTATTCTAATCACACGAGCATTTAAACTCTCCTATACCTCGAAATCTTTTACTTAAAAGTTTTAACTTCTTTTCGAAAAAGGTTGGTTATAGTACTTGGTTTTTATGAAAAACCGGTGTTCTCTATAACCTATGGCTCTGATACCAAATCTGTAACACCCCGCTAAAGCGGAACCGCAGGGTGTAACAGTCTAGATTTCATTGCGATAGGAGATAATCAACACCAACCATTCATTTCAAAAATATTTAAAGTTTACAAAACGTATTACAACCAACCAGAGTTTGGAATTTACAAACATAACAAAATAAACACAGTCTTGATTGATGTCTACAACGCTCAAATTAAGCTTTTTCAATCACCCTCTAATTTCCTGAAAAGCATGTTAAAACAAGCGTCAACTACGAGAGTTGGTGAGTTCACAGGTTTTTATATGCACAAAACATTTTCAATGCAGAAGATCTTTATCGTAAAACCAATGTTCAACCTCACTGTTAAACATAACATTTATGCAAGATATATTCTCGAGCCACTACTAAACCTAAAACCAATTTGCCCTAACGATCTACCTCAGAGGTGGTTGCGAACCACATGGGTAGAGCGTTCTCGCGAACTACCTCAACGGTGGGACTAAAACCCCACTTATGTAGACGCTGCACTACCTCAGCGGTGGGACTAAATCCCACATGTGTAGTACCACATATGATTACGTGCACCCTATACTCGTCAGTAAACAAGGGTGGGTCCACTCTACCAAATAGCGCTATCCACAATAACCACTGGCTCGAAACGAGTTAATAGTAGTGTATTCAACATGGGACTTTTACTCAATATATCATGCCGCATAACATTTCAAATTTGGCTCACAATACATTTCATTTCATTTCATTTCATTTCGCAATATTTTTCACAAATTTTCACATTCATTTATAAACATGCTTTTCACCCCAAAACACGTAAAAACGGTAAAAACGGGGGCTGTGAATACTCACCTCAAGCGTTTAGTGCGATTTCGTAAGTGATGGTGCGTGATCTAGTCCCGGCTCCGAACTATGTTTTCCCTATCCAACACGTAATTTTTAACGTAAGTTCTAAGTTCAACGGTCCCTAATTCTAAAATCGTACCGATATCCGTATAATGCCGTTATGTTATTTATATAGTCCAATATAGTAAAAATTCGTTTTATCACATTTCGAAGACCTCCAAATATTTTGGAAAGTTTAAAGTTCATAAAAATTGGGTTTTTGCAAATTTCCAGAATCTGTCCAAAGTTTTAAGTTGTAAAAACGTCACTTTTGAACTTAAGTCCACCAAATGATGAATCCTCAAATTTTTACCCTCTGATTTAGGGGATGTTAGGAACAATTCCACCAAATTTCACAATTTTTAGAGGTCTTTTACTATTTTTAAACATTTTTGAAAAATCAGTGCACACTTTTATTTTTCAAAGATACATGTCAGTGAAGTTTTGTTCATAGAGAGTTCATTATCCAACCAACTCACGAATTTCAAAAGGGATTTTCTAAATAAAACATATACCAAGCTAATGAGATAAGATTCACATCATTTAGGTGATTTTTGAGAGAGATATGCCTCTTTAAAGTTGTGCATGTGGATCTGCCACCTTGGGACAGCTTGCACCATCAACTTGTTTTCATTGGTTATGCCCTCAAAACTCCTCTAAATGACATGATTTTGGACTCATTGGAAAGCTAACTCAGAGTACTTGAGTTTAGAATCAAAAAGTTTGTATTTTAGATAAGTTATCAAAGAGTTATACAAGTTTGAAGATGACCCAATTTCCTGACCAAGTGCTGTTGCACACGAAAATGTTTCATGATGGTTTGGGCTCAAAACTTGGTGTTTTTGTACAAATCCAGTGGGGTTTGAACCCTAACACTTAAAATATCAATCCATAAAAATTTCATGAAGAAATGAGTTCGAGAAAACCCTTTTTGGGTCGTATAAACTACATGCAAAAACTTGGACAGAATCTGTCAAAGATCAAACTCCATTTTCATCACCAAAACACATAAAATCATAAAATTTTGGGGTTTTTCTTGCTATTACACCCACAAATCAGATTATTCAAGTGAAAAATAGACAAAATATGTTTTAATACCTTCAAGACTCATGCATGAACTATCCATAAAGTTTAGCCCCAAAGTGATGATCCAAAAACATCAAACAACAAGATTTTACTATCAAACTTGTGTTCTTATGGAAGATTCATTGATTTTCACCTCCTTTGAATGTTTTAACACATTTCTAAGGTTCAATCTCATCCTCAAACATCAAGATTGTTATTAAACTATAAAAGAGGGTTTAAACCTCAAAGAAAGTAGGAAAAAGCTCCCAAAATGGGTTAAAATCGAAGTTTAAACATGCATTCATTCTTACCTTTGATGATATAACTACAAGAGCTTCAAAATTTCTTGTTTCAAACTCTTAAAACTCTGATTTTTGGGAATTATTTGGCTGGTTTCAAGAGAGAAAGTAGAGAGAATTTAGAGAGAGAAAGGTTAGAGAGAGAGTGGGAGATTTGAAAATGAATTGGAAAATGGAAGGAATGATGGTTTTAGAGAAAAGAGAGAGATGATGATTGGAGGGTGGGGGTGGCCGGCCATGGTGGCCAATCCCCATTTTTTTCTTTCTTTTTTTTTTAAAGAGTTAACTTACACTGCTATTTCAAACGCAGTACCGGGTTTTGGCGCGTTTTCGGTAGGAACCGACTTTTTCGAAAGCACTTTCAGACTATATGGAACAGTTTATTCATGTTTTTAACAAAATTCTTTATTTTGTACATTTCGTTTTCAAATTTTGGCATTATAGGGTTTTCGGACGTTTCCGGGCCGGTACGGGCTGTTTCGGGCATTTTCCGGGACTTTTAGGATTTTTGCCTAACTTTTTCACGCAACTAACCTAAATTATTCAGGCAACTTAATTTCTACTTTTTCCACTTACGGGAATGCTACTGAGCAAAATAAACAGGTAGCTAACCTGAACGTCAAAAATTGACGGGTGTCACAGTAGATCGTAATCTGCAAGGTCTATAAAGTCTGAAGCAAAAGTGTTAGTAGCAGAATATGTGCTCGGGGTGCGGTGGACAGTTCAGGCAGTAAGGCATTCAGATTACTAGGACTTGCATCAGAATAGGTTTCGGTTTCAGAAAAGTCAACATTTGAGCTTTCCAAGATAGTTCGGGTCCGTTTGTTTGAATACCCGATAAGTCTTTGAGTTATGTGAGTATCGAATGAAGATAGACTCATCAGACTTAGGTTCGAACTTTCCCAAATTATCTCGGTCATTTAAGACGTAGCATTTACATCCAAAAACTCTAAAGTAATCGATGTTAGGCTTACGCTGCTCGACCATCTCGTAAGCGGTTTTACCGGTCCGCTTAACGATCAGAGTCCGATTTTGCGTGTAGCATGCTGTTGAGACGGCTTCAGCCCAGAATGCTTGAGGAACGCCTGAATGAGCCATCATCGATCTGGCTACTTCGACCAATGTCCGGTTCTTCCTTTCCACAACTCCGTTTTGTTAAGGAGTGCGTACGGCTGAGAAGTTGTGAGAGATTCCCACATCTTCAAGGAAGGATTGCAGCTTTGCATTCCGAAACTCAGTTCCGTTGTGCCTACGTAACTTCTTCACCTTGCTACCCAAAAGTACTTGAATCCGCTTGATAAAGGCAATAATTCGATCAGCAGCATCAGATTTGGCTCGGAGAAATTCAAGCCAGGTGAACCTTGAGAATTCATCAACGAGAACCAACATGTACTTCTTTCTGACTAGGCTCTCTACTCTCATAGGTCCACACAGATCCACGTGAATCATGTCAAGGGGACTTTTACTGTTCGTATCCATCCTTGGTGGATGTGAGCTTCTTCTCATCTTTCCTTGTTCACACGCATGACATAGAGTATCTGTTGGTCCTCTTTTGATGGCCAACTATGTAAATTGTATTGTAGAAGGGGGGGGGGGTTGAATACAATCAACACAGTTTCGTCTACTAATTTAATTCACAACCCCTATGGAGTTTTTGTGTGAACTAAAGTAGATTGTTTGTTGAAGCGGATCTAGACTATGTCATGATCCAAACAATCCATAAGTATTTCACGAAGCATTTGCTTATGCACAAAGCAAGAATAGAGACAGATAGAATGAACCTTGATAGAGAGAGAAAGGATTGGGGTATAGAAGCATGAACAAAGGTTGGTTTGAAGAACAAACCTAATACTCATGTTTATACCCCATGCATTAAATGCATGGCGGAACCACTTTTGCATGTGGCAAACTAAGAGTGGTTCTATTGTACTATATACTATAAACGACGGCCCATACTTGGTAGGGTTATGGTCTATAGTGTACAATTGCCTTATGGTTGACAAGCAAAGAGGGAGCAGTGAAGAGACATCCCCTTTTGTACTTTTGTCAGAAAGGCAAATCAAATCCTTTGTGTGCATATAGAAGGGAAAGACAAATCTTGAATTCGTAAAGAGCAAGTCACTGATCGGGCCTTAGAATCGCTGATCTCTGGGAAAGATCAGGGAGGCACTGTGACTTGTCTTCAGCAGAACGTCATGCAAAGTAGTCATCTCGCTATTACTGATTTCAACTTCAGATTACAAGCTCGCTGACTCTTTCATTCAGTTTACGTCAATAGATGGTACTGATGGTTTTCTTATGGCATGACTATTTGTCTTTCAAGGGATACTTAGCTGATGCCAGCTCTTGCTGATACTGAACGGAGTTAGTGATCAGCAATCACTGATTGTCCAAACTATCAGCGATAAAGAATCACTGAAGTAGTGAACTTCATCTTTCAGCAGTGCTAAGTATTTTACAGAAGATAGATAGAGGATCATTCGTATTTCACAAAGTCTTAGGAAGATTGGATCAACAATCTCCCCCTAAATATCAATGATAAGACAACAGGGAGGTTGTCTTGATTCTAGAACTTAAAATAATTTGAATTCTATGTCCAGAAGTAACAGTTAGGAAACAACACTTGTGAAAGGTACTTGTATTATTTAACTGTTAAGTAAAGTCATTTTCAGTGAGCTGATATCAGCAATAAAGAAACAGATATTAGAGATAAGAAGATACTTGTATTTATTTTATCATAAATTGAAGATTACAATACAGTAGGAAACAAATTACAAGTCACTGAAAGAAATACATAGAGACAGTGAAAGAAATACATAGATAGCGAACTAATGGTCTTTTCTTTCTTCTCCATTTTCGTCTTCTCTTCCGCAGCGAGTCATGAACTCAACAGTAAGGTGGGGAAAGAGGCATTCAACCAGCAGAAGATAACTTCCGCAGTTGAGTTACTCAATCACAGAGATGACCAGAAGATATTCATCCCTGTGTTGAAAGCAGATCCTGAAGGAGAAGGAATCTGCCAGAAGAATGAAATTTCAGCGATCACAATCAGGTTCTGATTCTGATTGCTAAAATTTCTCCCCCTCAGTAGGTGCACATCCAGGAAACAGGATGTCTTTGCAATGATGCAAAGCCTACATATCAAAAGGAGACTTACAGGTATTCTCCCCCTTAGAAGATGACCTATGACCTCCCGAGACATGGCTTCTATGTTAATAGAACCAGGGAGATAGGCCAGCCCAGTAGAAAGGCAGCTAAGGAGAAGGGAACCTTTTTCGTTAGAAGAAGGTATCCTAGAAGTGGTGGGGGAAAGGGGAATGGAACATCCCTTTTAGAAGAAGGTGTCCTCCAAGACTTTCTCCCCCTCAGATACAGCACCAGGTGCTGTAGCTGAGATGCAGGACAAGGAAGAGACTTATCAACAAGACAAGATCCGGAGGAAAGGATCTTGAATCCTATCTTGATGATGCACGAAACATCAGCTATCGTCACTCGTTTGAGTTTCTGATCACTGATGTTTCTTCCCTTCAGGATGTGCTTTCTCCCCCTCGGATGATAGGCTTTTTAAACCCAAGGAATGGGTTCAGAAGTTAGGAGAAAGGAACCTTCTTCGTTATAAGAAGGTATCATGCAAGAAGAAAGTAAAGGGGAATGGAACATCCCTTTTAGAAGAAGGTTGATGCGGTAATTATCATACATAAAAAGCGTAACAAGTTTTAACCTCTAATGCCTAGCCACTGTCTTACCACATATACAGGGAAGCGTACCTGATCGTGAGTAATATAGTGTAGGAAATTCCAGGTATCGTATCTACCACTGGGAACGGTCAAGTTATCGTAGATTGTTAATCTAAATCAGTTTAATTAACCTAAAGCTTTTGGGGGGTTTTTATGAAAAAGGTTTTAATTTTAAAAAGACAATTAACTAAGAAAACGATTAAAAGATTAATTCAAAACTATATGACGGAAAACAGTAGCACTTATCATGGTATAGTGAATCCCCAAGTGGATGATTTAAATAGGCCAAAGGTTTGGTTGTTTTGGTTATTGTAGGAATTTAAGTCTAGGACACCCTAACATGTATTGATTATGGTCTTTAACTAGGTATTGGTCCTCCTAGCTCCAATACTAGGTCGTTTGTCAGGCAACCTAACACCGGAAATCCGATCCTAATTCTATTGCATGGTTTTCTTCCTTCAGGTTACTCTCGGTCCAAGTAACCACTTAACATAACTCTCTTGGTCCAACGGTAGGTTAAGGTAGGTTGATTATCCTATCGGAGTCTATCTGCTTTGGTCAAACAGATACACCCAACCAATGAATTCAAATAACCAAACAATAATAATCAGAATGGAACCATAACACACATTCAATCAACCAGAAACAAACCAATAAACATTAATTACGAAATCATCATCCACAATGGTTCATCGACCATGACAAGTACCACTATTAAAAGCTACTCACTAAACATAATGAAAACAGAAAACATGATAGTAGACATGATACCGACGGTACAACGAAGGATGATCAAAGATCGAACTCCGCAGCTTATCGGCACCACTCTGACTTTCACTCCCGTCTCTGCCTCGTATCTTGTACTCTCTAAACGTCGCGTCGTGTGTGCATGCTTTGAACTGAAGGAGGAGGCTGGTATTTAAAAGAAAACATCCAGGGCCCATCTGGCAATCGCCAGACTGCTGATTTCGCGGCGCCAGACACTTAGGTCAAACCCTGGTCTTCATCTTCGTCGAACTTGGCGGCGCCAGATCTGGAATTTCGCGGACGCCAGATGGCTACTGTATTGAACTTGTGCATTTTTCACGTTTTCTCGCCTTTTTCGTACTTTTCCGTTTAACGGCCTCCAAATCCTACATAAACAATAATAAGCTCTTTCGGTGAGTGAAATGATCAGAAATGGGTGAGAAATGGGGTAAAGTCATACAATTAAGCTCAACCAAAACATGTATAATTTTGGTGTTATCAAAATCCCCACACTTAAGCTTTGATTGTCCTCAATCAAAAGACTGAAAGATAAGAAAGATAACTCCAAAATTATCTCCATCCAAGATCATCAAAGAGAACAAAGTATACTCACACAATCGAACACAAACAAGACCCATTAAGCAATCGGATACCAAGATAAACCTTTTACCCTCACGTAGTATGAATAATCATATAAAGTGTATCTCTCGGGGGTAAAATTGTATATGTAAGTGATCACACCAATGCTCGACTAATTCCCGCATGCATAAGCTTGTCACCAAATCTAATCTCCACCACTGAGAAATTGTCAACCGTCAAGGACTTTAGGGTTGTAATTTTAGGCTAAGGGTTAAGGGTAGGATAAAGGATATATAAGTGACTAAGGGTTTTGCAACAAAAAGTTGAAAACTCAATCAGTAATGATCCAAACAGTAAAGCAATCTGACTTTCGAGCAATGAAACATTTGGGATGAGCATTTCCTCTCTTTTCTTTTAGAATTGGCCTAAGCCTATGGCTTATTTGGGGCACAAATACTTTTTCAATCTTTTCAGCTCATATTTTTTTCTCTTTTCAACATTGTCGACTCTTTTGATATTTCTTTTTCTTTTCTGAGTCTCAAATATTTTTCTCTTTCTTTTCTCTCTTTTTTTTTCAGAGCAGCAACTATGTTGCTTTTGGGCTCTTTTAAAATCTCAATCCCATAAAAACTGTCAGATTTGAAAAACTGGATCAAAACATCTTAAGAATCAAATTTAAGTTACGGCCAAAAGATAGATAAAACAATTAGGCTAAAGGATAAAAGATATAGTGGGTAAAGAAATGAAAAGGCTAAGGCTCAAAATGGTTACAAGGGATGAAGTACTAATGATGAGTACTTTTTAATCAAAGGCTAGGCAAATCAAATAACCTTATAGTGAGGTTATCTGACGAAGGCCAAAAGGGTTAGAAACGAAGGCCTCTATCAGTGCAATGGTGATAAATACTTCTCTTATGTGGTCTCGACAAGCATTCAAATGACAAGTTCTACCTTGGGTCAAAGTCGGTATTCCTCACGAAATAAATAACAATTAAGGCTCAAACTCTCAAAGGAATTGGGTGAGGCACTCATGGTAATCAGTATTCCAAGGCATCCTTTTACTCAACTAATCCTATTCAGTGTTCTCCTATGCAAGCAACTCAGTCTCAAAAACAATCTCAGATTTCGAAAAAAATTGGGGTCAAATCTCAAAGCTTTAAAAAATTTGAAAAACAACAAACCACAAGCAAAAAGTGAACCCATTTAAACAGATAAGTCTACATAACCCCCTCCCCACACTTAAAATTTGCAGTGTCCTCAATGCAACAATCAAAACAATTATGGAGTAATTGGGAAAAAGAGAAACTTCCCGGGTTATGTGACGAAATTTGTTCTGATCTGAGAGAGTGTTCCAAAATCGTGCTCGATCAAAGATCATAGATCGCTGTATCTACTACCAAAAAGAAAAAGTAAAAACGTAAAAACGAACTAAGAAAATTAAACCAAACTAAAGCAATTAAAAATAGTACTTAGTCCTAAACAAACCAACAAGAAATAAAAAGTTGTTCAACCAAACCAAACCACACAAACAAAAATAATAAAAGTGTCTTAAACAACCATATCGAATTAGGGAGATAAAAGAGAGATCAATAAGGGCCACGAGGTTGGTTTTGCCAATCCTCGTTAGTCGGGTAACCGGGCGGAGCATCCTCGGAGTATGGCCAAAAAGGTGATGGAGCGTACGCGGTATTCGGTTGAATACCGAAGTGGGAGGCCATCTGGTTCATCACTCCACTTTGCCAGTTGGCTTGGTGAAGAGCCTCCACGGTGTTGTACTCCACATGTTGATGATGACGGCCATAAGATAATGACATCTCCGAGAGTCGGTTACTCAAGTCTTGGTAACCCGAATATGCCGTCCATTCCGCCGGTTGCTCTCCCGCACTCGTCCCACTCGTTCCACCGATCTCATGCGTGCTCCTTGCTTGATCCCTCGGTTGACTCCTCGTCCCATGAGCTTGAGGATTATGGATCCACGAATTATAATCCCTTCCGGTCATATGCTCAACCCTTGCTACACCCATGCCACAGAGTTGGTCCATGTCGATCACTCCCATCTCGCCAAGGTTCGTCATCGAGGCAACGGCACCCTCGGTAAGGATACTGAAGTGCTTGGCCAAGAGCGTCACGTACTGGCCACCAACCATTCGGCTACCCTCTCGATAACCACCTCCTTTAGCAAGTTGAACGGCGATGAGATACGGAGCATTCGGATATTTGTCATCCGTGGTGAGTTGCTCAAGAAGCCAAAGATCATAAACCGAAACTTTCTCCTCACTCGAGGAACGAGCATTCACCGCTTGAATGAGCATGCGGTGTAGAAGTCGGTCCGAAGAAGCAAGGAAACCCTTCACCTTGAGATTACCACCATAATCACCTTCACCTAGAATCGCCCAAGCCAACTGAGGATTAAAACCATCCGGCCTTTTTGCGGTCGCCCACATGTATTCCACAAAACTGAGGGCATCAACCTCATCTTGGGTATATATCCCCAAGGCAACGGCAAACTCGACCAAGGAAAGCGATCTCCAAACCCCACCGAGCCGGAACGTCATGCATGACTGATAGAACTCCTCAAGGGCCTTGATTGCGTCGAAACGGAACGTGGCCACGAACTCAATGATAAGCTCGCGATAGAGGGTCTCGGCAATGTCGAAGACACGTCATGCATGGCAGATATAGTACTCGGTGCCATCCTTGTCGTAGGCGTGCTTCTCGAGTGTCGCCTTGATTGTGTTCTCAACACTCATCGATCGAAGAAGGTTCCAATCTACTCGCCTCGGTATCAAAACTTGACGGGTGAGAAGCCGGTTAACGGTGTCCCGGTACTCCTCCCTTTTCGGACCGTTCAACGTAGGGTCATTCATGAAGTAGGTCAAAATGTGGCTCCCATCCGGTGCATAGAAGTTGGTTGCGGTGGAAGTTGACGATCGGGTTCTTTGTCTCTACAAATTCCAAATACCATTGTTTTAGAAACTTTTTAAGCAATAAACACAAGACAAGGTTCATTCATATCAAAAACTCAACGAGACAAAACTTCCATGACTAAAAAGTTCAACTAGCAAAATGATAAACCAAGAACAAAGATCAAAGGGGATGTGGAACATCCCCACACTTGAACTTTTAGTCCAACTTCAATTACAAACTAATCTAGCTAAACAAGAATGGGGGATTTTGATATCGTCAAAATCCCCACACTTATCATCAAAGCACAATCACTAGATTAAACAATCAACAAGCATGCTAAAGTAAAATTTCAATCACAATATAGTGCATGCATCAATTCACAAGCATCAAACAATCAATGGTGTATCAAGAACAATTTCAAATTCATGTAAGCATAGAATCACCATTGATGCCCAAAACAAGATCTACAATTACCAAATCAAGCTATCCTTATGAAATTAATGTTGGGAAACATACCTTAGTCATGATGAATGATGAAATTGAAGCTCAAGAAGGTCGGATTTTCGCGAGGACGTGACAGGAGTTCGCGGCGCCTAAGAGAAATTAGGGTTGTGTTCTTTTGAAAAAGTGAGAAAAGAGGGTTAAAAACCCGTCTGTCCCGACTTCGCGTCGCCAAACCAAGGGTTTCGCGTCGCGAAACAGGCAGTTTCTGAAATATAACCCTAATTTTTTAAGCTTCGCTTCGCGAAACGGCCCCCTTGCGTCGCAAAGTCGAAAATTTTACCTGTTACCACGACTTACCAACCTCGCGTTGCCAAACTTGAAAACTGGCGATCGCGAGTTGGCTTCCGTTTCCAACTTTTCAAAAATCACATCGCAGGTCGGATTTGCTCGGTTTCGGTTCTTATTCCCTCCATATGGTTACCTAAGCAATACCAAACAAGAATATTAGTAAAAACACACACGAAAAACCTAAAAATGCAAAAAGAAAGAAAAAGCTCGGGTTGCCTCCCGAGAAGCGCTTCGTTTTTTAATGGGTCTAGAGCTCGACCCCTTTTCGGCTCATTTCTTGGCACGTCGGGATGACGAGCCCTTCTTCTTCCGGTATTCCTTCTTTGAGGGTCCCGACCCATTAGTTGTTTGCTCCTTTTGACGTATCGGGTTCGGATAATCCTCCGTCTTCTTTCCACGTTCATGAGGGAGTAACGGGCGGTTCATGCTTTTCTTGTAGGCCAGAGAAGGATCTTCGTATGGTTCATCGAGGTGTGTGACCGGATCTCCGTTAGGATCAAAGTAAATCTGATTTTCTCCATATCCTAAGCTCGTGACTTGGTTTCGCATATCGGTATTCACTTGAGCGGTGTGCAAGAAAGATCTCCCGAGGATTATCGGGATCTCCGTGTTCTGTGGCAGGTTAGCTATGACGAAGTCCGTATAGTAAACAAAGTTTCCAATGCCAATTGGGACTCCTTCCGCTATTCCTAACGGCTTAGTCATGTATCCGTTTACTCCTCGGTATTGATAGTCTGTTGGAATGATCTTTTTAACTCCCATTTTCTTGCAATAACCAACAGGCATCATGTTAAGTGTGGCACCTGAATCTACCAAAGCAAGACCTTTAAATTTATGACAAGAAATGGGTAAGTTGTAACTTCCCGGATCATCCTTGATAGGTGCAATGTAGATGAGGTCATCCTCCGGTGCCTTTTCCTTCTCTTTCTCCTTGCCTTTATCCTCTTTCTTCGGTATCATGAATTCCGCGTATCCACCTTGCTTTCCATCTTCCTCCTCATCATCACTTGAAGCAACGGGTCCTTTAAGTCCTAGATGTTCGAACGAAATGGTGAACCCCTCCGAGTCGTAATCCGTGGCATAATCGGGATCACTTCCACTGTCGCTCTCCACATACTTCTTCGTGTAGATGTCCGTCCACTTCTTCTTTGATGGTTCCCCGGTCATCATGAGCATCGGCTTCACGTTCTCCACCTTTGGGTTGACTTGTGTTTGAGTTGGTAACTCCCCTTGAGTCCTTTCACTTAGCATTTGCGAAACACGTCCAACCTGCAATTCCAAATTCTGGATAGTACTTTGGTGGTTACGTAAATATGAACTTACCTCATCGTTTAGCTTCTTTTGCATATCCATGAATTGGACAATCCGATCCTCGATAGAAACACGCGGCTCTCCATCCGGTCTTTGGTTTTCTTGATTTGGTGCAAAGAAACCGGGAGGTCTTGGGATGAAATTACGATTGTTGTTCCACCTCCCTTGGTAATCGCCTCGGTTGATATAATTCACCTCCTCGGGTGTCATCATCGTCGATTCGGGCAATCCTTAGTCAAGTGTGGTCCATTGCACTCTTCGCATCCAACCTGCAAAGCATGAAAAGATTTAATTAGTTCTTCGATTTTTTGTTCTAACTTTACCTGTTGGTTTTTCATAGCGGCTAGTTCATCAGATGGATCGAAGTCGGTTGAGATTTTTCCGGCCATCCTCGGGATCTGCAAGCGCTTGTCCGTCCTCCAGTCTATGTTGTGTATGAGCATGTCATCGAGGAGTTTGTAACCCTCCGTGGGCGTTTTCTACATAAAGACACCTCCGGCAGATGAATCCAATGTAGCGCGTGAAGAACAAGCAAGCCCACTATAGAAAGTTTGGACTTGTTCACTCTTATTCAATCCGTGACTCGGGCACGAATTTAGAAGGTGTTTGGAACGTTCCCATGCTTCGGATATGGTATCCTCGTCATCTTGTTTGAAGGATCGGATCTCGGCTCTTAACTTGTCGATCTTAGACGGTGGAAAGAATCGGGAAAGGAACTTTGAACGAAGTCCTTCCCAAGTAGTGATCGAGCTTGGTTCTAACGAACGCAACCAGGCTCTAGCTTCTCCGGTGAGTGTGAGAGGAAAGACTCGGAGACGAATCGCATCATCTCGGCCTTCCTCCGTTTTGAACAGGTCGCATACATCCACGAAGTTTTCCATATGAACGATAGGATTGCTATCGTTTTTTCCCGTCGAAGGTAAGGTCCTTGATCATGTGAAGGAGCTTCCCCGGGATTCCTTGTTTAGGCCAGGCTTCGTGATCGGATTGGTGGGTACAGTTGGAGCGGCTCTCCTGGTGGTCCACATCGGTGCTTCGTCTCCCATCTCAAAAATCAAAGTTCTCGGGCGAACTTTGTCGGCTTTTGACTTCTTTTTTTTTCTTTTTCTGAATTCTCTCTCCGGCTCCTCAAATGGCTC
Organism: Centaurea solstitialis; assembly: GCA_030169165.1. NCBI lineage: Eukaryota > Viridiplantae > Streptophyta > Magnoliopsida > Asterales > Asteraceae > Centaurea > Centaurea solstitialis. The sequence goes on along the minus strand of CM058045.1, from coordinate 28,760,149 downwards.
TAACAAGTCTGCCGTGACTGAAACCACAACAAACGGTTACGGGCAACTTGCGGGAAACAAAGAGATAAAATAAAAATAAAAATAACTAATTAAACTAGAAAGCGAAAAACTTGCAAGGGAAAGAATCCCTCACAAGGATCGATTAACAAAACTAACTAAGACTAAAATCTAACAACTACCGTTCCCCGGCAACGGCGCCAAAAACTTGATGCGGTAATTATCATACATAAAAAGCGTAACAAGTTTTAACCTCTAATGCCTAGCCACTGTCTTACCACATATACAGGCAAGCGTACCTGATCGTGAGTAATATAGTGTAGGAAAGTCCAGGTATCGTATCTACCACTGGGAACGGTCAAGTTATCGTAGATTGTTAATCTAAATCAGTTTAATTAACCTAAAGCTTTTGGGGGGGTTTTATGAAAAAGGTTTTAATACTAAAAAGACAATTAACTAAGAAATCGATTAAAAGATTAATTAAGAACTATATGACGGAAAACAGTAGCACTTATCATGGTATACTGAATCCCCAAGTGGATGATTTAAATAGGCCAAGGGTTTGGTTGTTTTGGTTATTGTAGGAATTTAAGTCTATGACACCCTAACATGTATTGATTATGGTCTTTAACAAGGTATTGGTCCTCCTAGCTCCAATACTAGGTCGTTTGTCAGGCAACCTAACACCGGAAATCCGATCCTAATTCAATTGCATGGTTTTCTTCCTTCAGGTCACTCTCGGTCCAAGTAACCACTTAACACAACTCTCTTGGTCCAACGGTAGGTTAAGGTAGGTTGATTATCCTATCGGAGTCTATCTACTTTGGTCAAACAGATACACGCAACCAATGAATTCAAATAACCAAACAATAATAATCAGAACGGAACCATAACACACATTCAATCAACCAGAAACAAACCAATAAACATTAATTACGAAATCATCATCCACAATGGTTCATCGACCATGACAAGTACCACTATTAAAAGCTACTCACTAAACATAATGAAAACAGAAAACATGATAGTAGACATGATACCGACGGTACAACGAAGGATGATCAAAGATGGAACCCCGCAGCGTATCGGCACCACTCTGACTTTCACTCCCGTCTATTCCTCGTATCTCGTACTCTCTAAACGTCGCGTCGTGTGTGCATGCTTTGAACTGAAGGAGGAGGATGGTATTTAAAAGAAAACGTCCAGGGCCCATCTGGCGATCGCCAGACTGCTGATTTCGCGGCGCCATACACTTAGGTCAAATCCTGGTCTTCATCTTCGTCAAACTTGGCGGCGCCAGATCTGGAATTTCGCGGATGCCATATGGCTACTATATTGAACTTGTGCATTTTTCACGTTTTCTCGCCTTTTTTTGTACTTTTCCGTTTCACGGCCTCCAAATCCTACATAAACAACAATAAGCTCATTCGGTGAGTGAAATGATCAGAAATGGGTGAGAAATGGGGTAAAGTCATACAATTAAGCTCAACCAAAACATGTATAATTTTGGTGTTATCAAAGTTGTCCTGCAAGACTTTCTCCCCCTCAGATACAGCACCAGGTGCTGTAGCTGAGATGCAGGACCTTCCTTCATTTGAGCTGAGATTTGTGCTGCAAAAATAGTAGAGTAGAAGAGAATCTGCATAGAAGGAAAAAAAGAAACATAAGTTAGAGCACATTAAGATATAAGAAAGATGTATTGTTACAGAACTTATGTTCTTAAAGATGAACTCAAAGTGAGTTATTATCTTTGAGAGAAGAGAAAAGAAAAGATCCTTGTAACAAGGATAAACTTACCAAACGAGGAAGAAGATCTTCAAAGGAGGAAGAAAGAGTTGAACACATTGTGAAGCAAATCTTTAGAGAGAAGATGTGGTAAGTTGTGAAGAAAAGAAGTAATCAAAGAGTGGATTTATATAGAGAGGAGGGATACCAAAATGTGCGATTCTGGTGCCCAAAGAAGATGGGACGTGGAGCAAGTTTCAAGATGTGATTATTAAGGTTATTAAGTGCGCCGAATCAGTTCATATTACGCGCTTAAAACCGTCTTTTCATTTACTGCCACGCGCCTGACACACGTTAAGATGTAACGTATGGTGCCAAAACTTCAACTCTACTAGATAGAGTTGGTAAAAGATAAGTAAAAAGATAACTTATCTAGTTACATATTCAAAAGATTTTGAAAATGTAGTCAGAAAATCTTCTTAACACAATAAATGCTTTAAGGTAGGTTTATCACCGATAATTGATCATAAGGACATAAATAAATGCAACATATCAGAGAGAAACATCATCAGTGACTGATAAAGATCAGCAAGATCTTTATATTCATTCAAGGGAAATAAATAGTACACTGGAAAAGAAAAATACATAATTAATGTACAAGAATAGTAAGAGCCATGAGCTTGCTGAAGATCAAGCGTCAGGGTTTAGCATGCCTAGCTCGCTGATGAGTTGATTGAACCTCTTCTCATCAAGGGGTTTAGTGAAGAGATCAGCGAGCTGGTATTCAGTAGGTATGAAATGGAGTTCAACACCTCCATTCATCACATGATCTCTGATAAAATGATATCGGATCTCAATATGCTTTGTCTTCGAGTGTAAGACAGGATTGTTGACGATGGCAATAGCTGAGGTATTGTCGCAGAATATGGGAATTTTGGACAGCTGAAAACCGTAGTCCAGCAGCTGATTCCTCATCCATAATACTTTAGCACAGCAGCTTCCAGCGGTGACATATTCAGCCTCAGCGGTTGATGTGGACACGGAGTTTTTCTTCTTGCTTGTCTAACTCACCAACTTGCCACCAAGAAGATGACACCCACCAGTGGTGCTCTTTCGATCTAATTTGTAGCCTGCAAAATCACTATCTGAAAAAAGCAGTTAGATCGAAACCTGAGTCCCTGGGGTACTAGAGACCAAGGTTGGGAGTCCCTTTCAGATATCTGAAGATGCACTTTATAGCCTTCAGATGGGACTCCTTTGGGTCTGCCTGATATCGTGCGCATAGGCAGGTGGCATACATGATATCAGGACGGCTCGCTGTAAGATACAGCAATGAGCCTATCATTCCTCTATAGGTAGAAACTGTTAGGGATTATGTGCAGAGTTGACAAACCAAGTAATTATACATCCAATGTTACAAGACACTTGAGGGTCACACCTGTGAGGACCTATAAGTCGAACAAATTAGATGAAACCCAGAAATGGAGAATTAGGATTTATAATAGTGTATTATAAATCAATTGGGTAATTTCAGTCAGAATTACCAAAATTGGAGGGTTATTAATTAATTAGAAGATTCTATATTTATTTGATAAAATAAATATATAATAGTTAATTAATAAAATAATATATATATTAGATAAATATATATATTTATAATTATCATAGGCAAATTCTTTTCCAGTAATTAAAAGGAAAGGATTTGAGATAATTATAATATGGAAACTGAATACCTTTCAAACTGTGTTTTCTTCCCATATAAATAAGGCTTATGGGTTAAGGAATAATGTAGCTTTAAGTTAACACATATCGGTTTTCAGTTTCTCTCCTCCTCTCTCCCTTCCTCTGACCGGCGCCGACCCCCCCCCCATTCGGATTCCAGTTTTGTGTTTCCGGGTTTCATTCGGTTCAACTAGAAGAACGTTCGTTGGTCAATCACCGGTGGACTAAATCTCGAGCAATCCAGGTAAACTGATCTGAATCCAAACCATTAGGATTAAACTAGAAACGATTAAAGATCAATAGGCTTTTAAGGGTTTTAGCTTTTATCGCTTCCGCATGATAAGATCGAAACAGTGTGTTTCTGATCACGTAGGTTTTATCAGTTTCATTTTAAACCTATGAGATTTGTCAAACCAGTAAGGTTTTGAGATCCGTGTTAACCTTCGAGTCAGTTTGATCCGAGGGTATCACAAAACCCAACAGTGGTATCAGAGCCATTGTTAAAAATCGTTTTAGTTTTTTATCTGTTTATATCTGTTTATGTGTGATCCGTTAAAATTTTGTTTCTTGAATATCATGTTTAAAAATCTGATTTTTATTATGTTAATGGGTTACATATAAATTTTTGATTTTTAATTAACATTCGAAAACCCGAGCTCGAAACCGACCGCCACCGACGCGAACCACCACCAGGTCGGTGGTGGCCGGAGGCCGGAACAGATCACGGCTGCACCACCGATCGTGGTTGCGGCTATGATTGGTCATGGTGGCAGTATTAACCATAGAACGGCATCGGTGGCGATGGTGGTGTCGTTCATCATCATCGCCGGTAGCAACGACCGCAACCACCAGTCGGTGGATGGCGGTGCGCACGCCAGCCGCACCGTGCATAACGGTGGCGGCGGCTAGTGTTGTTGTTCGATTAATCACCAGCGGCGGCGGCGAATGGTGGTAGCAATCGCACCACAGTGTTGTGGTGGCGGTGCCTGCGGTTGCCGTGGGTGAAACAACACTCGGTTATGGTCAAATTCACCACGAGCCGTGACCCTCGTCAATCGATACCCTCGAGCCAAACCACCAGATCGGTGGTAAGGCGAGAGTACCGCAACCACCAGAAGCTGCGATTGCAGCGGTGGATGACGGTGGTGTGTTATTCGCCGGCGGCCAAACGGTGGCCAAGGCCGTACTCGGCTGAGGCCGTTAGATGGTAACCGTGTTCGACGAATCGATTGCCGCCGTATCGTGGTGATCGACAGCTGCGGTGGTCAATGGTGATCTCGCGGTTGCTATACCGCATCCACGCGGTGGCCGGACACATATCACAGCCAGTGAACGAACCCACATCCGGCTGTGGTCGGATTACGGTTGAATCATGGGCGTCACCACTAGTTCGGTGGTGGTCGCCAGGTGATGGTGGTGGCGGGGCTTCTGCTCCGATCAAATAAGCGATGGCGGCGGTGGCGATTTCGCCGCCGTCGTCGCCGGATGGTGGCCAACGATGGAACAAATCATCAAACCGCCAAAGCCGTAAGGCAATGGCTTGGTCGTTATCAGACGGTGGTCGATAACCGCCGCAATGGGGTGTCGGCCACTGCAGTTTTGAGTTTACTCATCGCGAATAGAATACCGAACCATCCGTCTAGGGTTTTTCGTTTGTCTGGGCCTAGTTTGTTTATCAGGCCCAAAGCCCAGTTCTTTGGAACAAGTTATGGCCCAGAAGAACTTGTTTTGGTTTTAAAGTTTTCTTATCCGGAATTATTTTCTATTTAATTTTTATCTAATAAAATTTATTCAAACCAGTTGGATTGTTTTTCCGGTTTGATGAATCTTTTATAAAAAAAAAATTAAATTTTTTACCTGTTCTTCGAATAAGCCTAACATTGTGTTCTTACTCAAAAGGCCAGGATTTTAAATTGGATCGATAAAACCAGTTTGATATAATTTTGGATAAAAAGGAATTATTTTAGTTAATCAGTTGTATTTATAAAGTGCATATATAGATAAAACTAATTTTATTTTCGATTTATAAAACTGTTGTTTTTATAAATCAGTTTAAAACCAAGTTTTGCGATAATTGAGACAAGATAATTTTAACGGATCTAGGTTTATTCCCCGCTTTTATATTGCTTGTCCATGCTTTATATAATTGTGTGATTGCTTGAGTTCTATATGTGCATCTCAGTTTGAGTTTGTATTTATATCTATTATAGTGTTTTGCCAACCTAGACCCTTGACATATTTACGGGGAGGCCTGCGTGCCGTTTACAACCCCTTATGTAATAATGACCTTAGGATAGATATTTTTCTTTCGAATGACAAGGCCAGTGGGAGCTACTAAAATTCTTCAACTTACCGGAGTTCTAACAAACATGGCGAGGCCAGTGGGAGCTACGCTAGTTTTGAAGCTTTTAGTGAAATAGGTCATTATTGGTCCTTAGGAAATAAATGTTGGCAAAAACTATAATTAGCTGTTATGTGATTAATTGTTGTTTAATTGCATAGTTAATTGATTATTTGTGATATTTGCATGTTAGTAGTTTTAAATGGAAAGGTTATTTTAAAACTAGGTTATATCACAAAAATGTATAGGTTTTTAAATTACCAGTTTTTCAAACTTTTCAAAACGGTAGTTTTATTTTAAACCTATAAATGATTGTTTTATATAAAAGGCGAGTTGACAAAAACAGTTAGTTTTAATCAACTAAGATGTGCTATTAAAAAAAGTTAGTTTTAATTAGCAAGTGATTTTAGAACAGTTAGTTTTAAAATTGCATGTATGTTTGAAACAGTAAGTTTAAAACATCAGTGGCCTTTATAACAATCAGTTTTTCAAAAATCCTGGAAATAAAAGTTTTTCAAAACCCCGAAAATCATAGATCAGTAGTGCAACCCATCTAGGGGCACCTACGGCGTAAAGTACATAGGCGTTGTAAGTGATCACACATTCAACGTCTGTGTTCAAACTGAAGCTGGAGGGGTTACATAACTCTGCGAATTATCTCCGGGTGGTACCGCCCAGAGTATAGTGATCAGGTCCCCAAAATGGTGAGATCTATTTTGGTACAATTAAGTTCACCGGGTGGTACCGGGCCAAAAAGCACTTAGAGGGACTAAAACATGCACAGGTAGTTGCCATGGTCCCGAAAAGATCTAGGAGTCATGTCAGCTAGACATGATTGGTAAAAGTCCTTACCTACCGAAATAAATACGGGTCTGGTGGAGCAAGAACATTACGCACATCAGGACGTATGAAATAAGGATCCTAGTCCAATAAATTGATCATTTAAGGGTTTATTGATAATTATTGGAATTAAATCTATTTACAGTTGCTAAAGACCAAAAGTTTTATTTTGTGTAGATGGCAAGCACTGTTACCAGCACTAACAATCTTTCCCTCCGATCTATCCTAAAGAAGGATAAACTGACCGGCTCTAACTTTCTCGACTGGGAGCGCAATCTGATGATTGTGCTCAGACATGAGAGAAAATGGTATGTCCTTGAAGAGCCTCTTGGCGAGGCACCTCCGGCAAATGCTCCGGCTGCTGCCAGAAATGCCCACAAGAAGCACTCGGATGATCTTCTCGATGTCGCCTGTCTGATGCTTGCAACTATGAGCCCAGATCTGCAAGCAGGGCTCATAAATACAAATGCTTATGACATGATCCGCCAGCTGAGGGACATGTTCTAGACCCAGGCTCGTACAGAACGCTACGATGCCACCAAAGCATTTAATGAGTGCAAGATGGTAAAAGGGACATCAGTAAGTGACCATGTCATGAAAATGAAACGGCACTTAGATCATCTGGAGAGGCTAGGTCATCCTGTTCCATTGCAGCAGGCAACGGACACCATACTCAATTCACTGTCAGAAGACTACAGGCCCTTTGTAGTCAATTACAATATGAATAACAAGGAAAAAACAATAGCAGAATTGCACTCCATGCTTAAGACAGCTGAACTGAATATGGGGAACAAGAACAAGACCAAGGATGTCTTGATGGTGAAAGACGGAGGGGTGAAAAAGAAGAATGGGCATGCTAGCACCAGCAAAGGAAAAGGACCAGTCCAGGCCATCCAGAGTGCACCCAAGAAAGGCAAAGGCAAGGGCAAGGGCAAGAAGGTTAAGCCAAATAAAGCTAGGACCGAGAACCGCTGCTTCATATGCAATGAGATCGGTCACTGAAGGCAAAACTGCCCTAAGCGTCATGAAGCAGGAGGTCAGAAGTGAAGTGCCCAGAAGTTGCTGAGGATCTGAAGTACAAGTTTTTTTGATATAAGTCAAGACAATTTTGAATTTATGGTTTTAAAACAGTTATTTTAGATTTATGTTTTAAACAACCTTTGGGATAATTATATTTTTAGATCAATAATTTTATGGTTTTATTTTCAAAAATTATTGTCTTGACATATCTGATTGTGCTTAAATACATATGATCCTAGTTGTTGCCTGTTATAGTTACTTCAATAAAATCTATTAATTTGAAGTAATTTATATAAAAAGTAACAAAACACAAGAAATTCTATAAGAATGTGTTTTGAGAATAAAACATTTTATGAATAATTGTTTTGTGATCAAATTTTGAAAGGGAGAATTCAGGATATTAACTCAGATAGCGTTAATAACAATATTTATAAAACTAGAAAGATTCAGAGTTCTGGAATTAGGATTTGACCAAGTCCAGTTAAGTTTTATAAAAGAAATTCTCAGAATTAACTAATCAAGTTTGATCAAGTTTTATTATTCAAATGTTCTGAGAAGAGAATTTAGGATATTAACTCAGCTAGCGTTAATAACAGTATTTATGAAACTAAAAAGATTCCAAGATCTGGAATTAGGATTTGACCAAATCCAGTTAAGTTTCATAAAAGAAAATTCTCAAAGTTCATTACTTAAAATTAGAATTGACTAATCAAAGTTTTGACTAAGTCAATAGTTAGTTTTTATATAAGTAAGTGGGAGCCCAATTTATTCTCTATCTAGTGTGAGATAAAAGAATAAAAGATACAATTATTGATGTATCTCGGAATTCATAAATCCAGGTAGGATAAGAATTCATAAGATATAATTTACCCTTTTAGTCAAAAGGATAAAAGTTTCAAGACCCTTGAAACAAAGGTCTTGATTGACTCTAAAATCAATAATTATAGTGTTGGATTAAAATATAGGATTCCAGTAGATTTCCCAGCATTGCAAATGGAATCTGATTTCAGGAAGAAATCATTCATCTACACAGCAGCTAAGGAAAGTTGCAGTCTCACATATTCAGGAACTGGAAGTTAGTCCAGGTCTCCAAGTTCATAGAATATGATAAAAGTCTAGTTATTGTTTTAAAAGGTGTTTGCAAAAACAATAATTAACAGATACAAGTAGATCGTATAAACAGACTTGTATTATTTGGTTATCACTTTGATTAGATTGGTAAACTTTAATCAAAGGGGTTAAACTGAAGATAGGTGATACTTCATTTTAGACCAGTATCTAACAAACGTTAAATAGATATTATGAAAGTCATTAAAGGAAAGATATTTAATTTTGTTATTATTACAGCGTGTAATGTGGGCTATACAAAATTAATTTCTTTATTACTTTCACAATTTTGCATGTTTTAATAAATCCAGGAATGAAACTAGTTTCCAGTTCTCATTCAAAACTTGTCCGTGACGACTTATCATTGTGGGAACATGATAAGGTGTTAAAGTCATTGTGAACTTTTAGGAAGTTATGATCAGTTGCTGAATAACAGCTACAAGTGTTGTAGACTAAAAGTAGCACAGATATTGATAGAGTAGCAAATATCGGACGTGATCCGCGGTTGAGATTACTTCTTGGAATCAGTCATAAGTAAATCTCACAGTGGTTGTCCCTATTACCTGAGGTATCTGATTTGATATCATGAGGACTACTGAATTCTTAGTACACTCAACCGCCACGCCGTAACAGGGTGGCTATAAAGGGTGTAACTAGATTCAGCGGAAGCCGTGGTGTTAAAGGCAGATATGCAAGATGGAATTTGCACCTCTTCTCAGAAGAGAGATATTTCTGGGCCCATCTTGACTGACAAAGTATGCTGATGAAGTGCATGGCCATGCCCAAATGAACTGATTAGTTCTTTGTCGTTTACCTATCAGTAAAAGTCAGATAATCAAGAAAACAGAATCTTGAGTATTTAGAGTTGACACTTTCCAAGCTCATACTCACAGATGAAATATCGCGATGCAAAGGGAAAAGCCAAGATATACCCAATCAATGAACAGTAGTTTCATAGATACTATTTCATTATGGAACATTTATATCACCATTCTGGGTATAAGAGTTCTTGTAACCTGGTCAGCCTAAGTGCCTGTCTAGGGGCCTCCTTAGGTCCGTATAATCAAGGCGGTATTGCCAACTTGCAGAAGTGGGACTCTGTTAGGGATTATGTGCAGAGTTGACAAACCAAGTAATTATACATCCAATGTTACAAGACACTTGAGGGTCACACCTGTGAGGACCTATAAGTCGAACAAATTAGATGAAACCCAGAAATGGAGAATTAGGATTTATAATAGTGTATTATAAATCAATTGGGTAATTTCAGTCAGAATTACCAACATTGGAGGGTTATTAATTAATTAGAAGATTGTATATAATAGTTAATTAATAAAATAATATATATATTAGATAAATATATATATTTATAATTATCATAGGCAAATTCTTTTCCAGTAATTAAAAGGAAAGGATTTGAGATAATTATAATATGGAAACTGAATACCTTTCAAACTGTGTTTTCTTCCCATATAAATAAGACTTATGGGTTAAGGTATAATGTAGCTTTAAGTTAACACATATCAGTTTTCAGTTTCTCTCCTCCTCTCTCCCTTCCTCTGACCGGCGCCGACCCCCCCCCCCCATTCGGATTCCAGTTTTGTGTTTCCGGGTTTCATTCGGTTCAACTAGAAGAACGTTCGTTGGTCAATCACCGGTGGACTAAATCTCGAGCAATCCAGCTAAACTGATCTGAATCCAAACCATTAGGATTAAACTAGAAACGATTAAAGATCAATAGGCTTTTAAGGGTTTTAGCTTTTATCGCTTCCGCATGATAAGATCGAAACAGTGTGTTTTTGATCACGTAGGTTTTATCAGTTTGATTTTAAACCTATGAGATTTGTCAAACCAGTAAGGTTTTGAGATCCGTGTTAACCTTCGAGTCAGATTGATCCGAGGGTATCACAAAACCCAACAGAAACATCGACAGATTTTCCATTGGAATCCTTGTCTAGTTTTAGAGGAGGAGCCATGGGTGTTTTCATTTCAGAGCAAGTAGTGAGATCAAATTTCTTCAGCATATCTCGAACATACTTGCCTTGAGAGATGAAAATCCCCTTTTCAGATTGTTTATCCTGTAGACCTAAGAAATAGGTTAGTTCACCCATCATAGACATCTTGTACTGAGATTGCATGAGTGACTCAAACTTTTTGCAAAGTTTTGCTTTCATGGATCCGAAAATAATGTCATCAGCATAAATTTGGGCAAGGAAAACATGATCCTTCTAAGACTTGACAAACAGAGTGTTGTCAATCTTTCCACGAGTGAAACCTTCAGCGATAAGAAAAGTAGATAAGGTTTCATACCAGGCTCTAGGTGCCTGCTTTAGACCATACAAAACCTTGTTTAGCTTGTAAACATGGTTTGGATGCTTAGGATCAGTGAATCCTGGAGGTTGAGCGACACAGACTTCTTCAGCGAGTTTCCCATTTAGAAACGCACTTTTGACGTCCATTTGGTAGACCTGAAAGTTCATGTGAGCAGCATAGCCAAGAAATAGCCTTATGGCTTCAAGTCTAGCAACAGGGGCAAAAGTTTCGTCGTAGTCTATCCCCTCTTCTTGTCTATAGCCTTGTACAACAAGTCTAGCCTTGTTACGAATGACTATACCATGCTCATCTAGTTTGTTTCGAAAAACCCATTTGACACGAATGATGGTCTTTCTAGATGGCTTGTGAACAAGTATCCAGGCAAGGTTTCTCATCTTTCCTTGTTCATACGCAGGACATAGAGTATCTGTTGGTCCTCTTTTGATGGCCAACTATGTAAATTGTATTGTAGAAGGGGGGGGGGGTATTGAATACAATCAACACAGTTTCTTCTACTTAATTTAATTCACAACCCCTATGGAGTTTTTGTGTGAACTAAAGTAGATTGTTTGTTGAAGCGGATCTAGACTATGTCATGATCCAAACAATCCATATGTATTTCACGAAGCATTTGCTTATGCACAAAGCAAGAATAGAGATAGATAGAATGAACCTTGATAGAGAGAGAAAGAGTTGGGGTATAGAAGCATGAACCAAGGTTGGTTTGAAGAACAAACCTAATACTCATGTTTATACCCCATGCATTAAATGCATGGCAGAACCACTTTTGCACGTGGCAAACTAAGACTGGTTCTATTGTACTCTATACTATAAACGACGGCCCATACTTGGTAGGGTTATGGTCTATAGTGTACAATTGCCTTATGGTTGACAAGCAAAGAGGGAGTAGTGAAGAGACATCCCCTTTTGTACTTTTGTCAGAAAGGCAAATCAAATCCTTTGCGTGCATATAGGAGGGAAAGACAAATCTTGAACTCGTAAAGAGCAAGTCACTGATCGGGCCTTAGAATCGCTGATCTATGGGAAAGATCAGGGAGGCACTTTGACTTGTCTTCAGCAGAACGTCATGTAGAGTAGTCAGCTCGCTATCACTGATTTCAACTTCAGGTCACAAGCTCGCTGACTCTTTCATTCAACTTACATCAATAGATGGTGTTGATGGTTTTCTTATGGCATGACTATTTGTCTTTCTGGGGATACTTAGCTGATGTCAGCTCTTGCTGATAGTGAACGGAGTCAGTGATCAGCAATCGCTGATTGTCCAAACTATCAGCGATAAAGAATCGCTGAAGTAGTGAACTTCATCTTTCAGCAGTGCTAAGTATTTTACAGAAAATAGATAAAGGATCATTGGTATTTCACAAAGTCTTAGGAAGACTCGATCAACAGTACCCTTTGAAAGACGAGTCGCCGGTAGTCCCTTGACCATGCGTTTCGAAACCAACTTGTTCATGTCCTTGAAATTCTGATGACAAAGCCTTCGGTGCCATAACCAACTGTCCTCCTTGGACGCCTTTGAGAGCAAACAGATCACGTTCATCGGTTGAGAGAGTGCTTGAAACTGAGGGTGTGTTTGAGGGACTGAACGAAAGATGGTGGAATACAGGTTGCCGTTTCTCCGTGCACTGAGTACGACATTGTTGTCTTCATCGTTCACATCACTTCCATAAAGAATTTGCTTCACCCAGTATCCATTATCACAGAACTGGCTTGAGCTGAACATATTATACCCTAATCCCTCGACATACCGTACATCCTTGATGATGTACTTCCCATCTGTGATTTTCCCATAACCCAACATCGACTTTGGTGTCTTGTCCGCAGTTTTGATGTATCCCTCGAACCTTTCAACATAGTCGAAAATGAAGGATCTTTGACCAGTCATGTGTCTATAAGCTCCAGAATAAAAGTATCACACATGACTGACCTGCAACACAGATTAAGCATGTTTAGGGACCCATTGCCGAATGGGTTCCTTTGGGTTAGAGATTGATGAAACAGTCGGTGTAGTCCCCTTTTCGGATTTCTCCTTAGGCGGCGTAGGGGACTCCACTAATGAAGAGGATTTAGCTTTTCCTCTTTTTCTTCCCCTTTTCTTTCGGGATTTGACATTAGAATTTTGAGCATTAAAAGAATTAGCCACACCATAGCGCAATTGTTGTCCCAAAAATAAAGAATATGAGGAGAAATGGATTGAAATCAACATAGATTTGATGAACACAAAAGCTTGAAATGCAACAATGGTGGTAGATCTATTTTGAGTAAATTCCAAGATAATAGTATTCATGATAAAACCCTAATCATCTCTTTGCTTATATAGGTAAGAGGCAAAAACAAAGATAGTCACAAAAGGGCCCCGAGGTTACAAACCTCTAAACAAGGGCAGCAACAAAGTAAATTGTTTACAACTAACTGAAAGTTAACTAGAAAGCAGTAAAGATAGAATTTTTCTGACTCTTCACAACAAAGAGGTCCAACAGCAGTAAATTATCAAACATAAAGCACATGTCATTACGAAAAGTGTCAAAAGCATCGTTCAAGTTACGATTACGATTTACAGACATGTTCAATTGAAATCCTACACTAGGTGTGGCATGGTCTAAACTCGCACGGCCAGGACTACGCCTCTTAAGGAAAGCAGAAGAAGTGTTGTTCCTCTCTTGATGATCCTTTCTCGGTGGCTTCACATTCTTTCCACCATCTTTCCTCCTCCCATCGCATTCAAAGCATGGTGTGAGTTAGAGGACGGTTTAGCACAAATGGATTTGCCACCTTTTCCAGATGACGGTTTTGAAAAATTAGGTGTAGTGGAATTGAAAGGTTGATTAGGTTTTAGCTAAGACGTCTCACCCACTTCGAAGGTACACGAATCAAAGTCAAGACCTTTAATGGGTTTAAATGAGGCACGAGCATCGTTAGATTTTGAATTCTTGGTCTGGAGTCCCTTAGGTGTGTGTGGCTTAACTGACTTCTCCCTGTCAGTACCAACACGTTTTGCACCCTTGGGGTTACTTTTCTCATAACTAAAACCTTGTGACTCAGCAGGCTTCTCAGGCTTTGCAACAACAGTTTTCTTTTTCTTTGGAATCAAACCAGAAGGATCATCACCCTCGTCCAAAAATATCTTCACATCATATTCAACATTGGGATCTAGGTCTGGTTTGGGTTCGGGGTGGCCATACTATGGTTAAGGACAGGGGAAGTCTTATCATCATCAGAATCTAGAGAGTAAATTTTTTCAAAATTCATAACTTTCCTTCTCAAAAGAGAAATTGACACATCTTGGTTGGTTAAGGTTTGGCGATACATCATCTCTTTTTCATAAAGCAATTCTTTTTCAAGTTCAAACTGAACTTCCTGGATGATGAGTCGCTTTTGAAGATCCGCAAATTTGGTTTTGAAAACATTTAAAGAGGAATTTGCGGTCCCACACTCTGAAGAAAGCCTAATTCTCTCGGTGTTGGCCTCGAGTAAGTCCTTTTCCAGAGTGTATACCAGGGTGTCTTTTCCGAGACAATTACTCTAAGATTCAAAATCTGATGTTGACAAGCATCTAAGTCCATTGCTTTCAGTCTAAGTTCAAACACCTCCTTTTCTAGTTCAACTAGGTCGGGACTCTTAGTTGCAGAAACATCCGTGGGTGGGATAACTAAGGTCTCCTTAGATAAATCCATTTCCTTAGTGTCATAACTAGTGTTCAAGTCGGAGTAGTTTATGGGAGGCATAGCTACACGAGGGGTTCTAGCCTTAATGCCTTCCCATGTGGGTTGGGTATTGTTCAGATCACTAGTAGGGACGAAGATAGGTCTATTTGGAGCGGGACTTGTGGGTGGACTACCTGTGGTGCTGTTTGACGAACTTGTGGTTCTAGTGATGGTCTCACCGTTAATTACTTCGGTGTAAGTGACACACTGTCTAACATACTCCTCGGTAACGTGTCCTCCTACAAGGGCTGGTTTAGGCTTGGAGGCGGCCATATCCTCAAAGTTGTACAGATGTGAAGGTGCCTTTTCTAAAACGTGATTTTCAGTGAGTCCTAAGCCGGGTCTAGCATTGTAAAAAGGATTCTTGTTGGCATGCTGGGTGAGAATACGCAGAGTCTGTTCAGATTGTCCTCTTTTGAAATTGTTGTCCTCGAGCTCTTGGATTTTTGAAAACAGTCTAGTTCTTTCTTCCAAAAGCAACTGGAATTTGATTGTGAGCTCTCCATGGTTACTGTTAAGTTTCTCATGGGATTTTTGAAGACACAACAATTTACTTGATAAATTCGACTCTCTAATGCCAGGCTCAAGTATCTCACGGTTATTATCTAATGTCAAGTCCTCGAGAGAGCTTTTGTAAACAACACTGTCAATTCTAAATTTCGTGACGAGAGTTCTTTCCAATTGAAGATTTCTCTCTAAGTCACAAATTTTAGCTTCTAACATTGCTACTGTATCAGTAATATCAGGGATACCTCAGAAGCATCAATGTCTTGGTATGTGCTAGGACCAACAGCTTCCGGTCTTTCAAAATCAGCCATCAAGCACAGACCTTTCACCATGTGATCATCCTCATCCGAGCTCTCTTCCTTGCAAACCCAGTTTTCCTCTTCAACCAACAAAGCAACCCCTTTTTCTCTCTTTCTCAACAAGGCAGCCTTTTTCTCGAAGTAGGCAGCGTCCTTGTATTTAACCGTGCAGTTTTTGGCATAATGTCCCAGCTTACCACTCTTGAAGCAAGTGGTTGTGGGACTTGGGGTTTCTTGAGGAGTGGGGTTTTGGGTCACGGGCTTCTGAGGTTGACTTGACTTTTAACCACCTTGGTCAACTAGGATTGGTTGATCTTCTCTCAGGGCTTGTTTACTACAGCTACTTCCTCGTTGATCACCTCCTTTGGACTTCCCTTTGCCACGTTCCATCCTTTCTTCTGACCAGCGGTCGTTCCTTCCTTACTCATATCCATACTAAGGACCTTGATTATATCTTCCACCTTCGTTTCTACCTCCATACCCGCTCTCATAGCCTTGACAGTTGTACCCTGATTCTAGAGCATACTGCCTCGAATTTCCCCGATAATTGTAGTCGGGATTCTGTCCTCGCCAATTTCCTTGAAAGCTGGAACCTCCTTGATAGTCCAAGTACGTACTATCCCATTAGGAGTTGTCTCTGAACCTTCCCTGATCATCTCTGAACCTCCCTTGTTCGTTTCGGAATCTCCCTTGATCGTAAGACTGAAACTTGTCACCCTGTTGATAACCTCCTCTTCCTTGGTCACTGAACTGAGATCTGCCCATTTGATGATGTCCTCCTCTTCTTTGCCCTATCCGGTTTCCGCCTTGAAACCCTGATCCTCGGGAACTGTTAAATCCTCGGTTTGCGTTCAGCCTTTGCACGTTGTGCGAGATTAGGGCAAGTGACTCATTCATGTTGAAAAGTTCTTCATCTGAAATTGTGATAATCATGGGGTCATCGGGATGTTGCATGCCATGACCAAAGTTTGGGTTGAACTCTTGGTTGAAGTCTTCCTGATGATATGGAGGAGGCATGTTGTTGTACGGAGTTGGTTGAATTGGAGCAGAGTTCGGTCCTCCAACGGGCACAGCAGATAGTGCTAGATGATCAGTAGTCTTCTTTGTCCTGCCACCGGTGATAAATTCTTGATAAATTCTTTGTGTTGCACCATCATGCTAAATAGATCGTGCAGACCCATCGCTCCCAGATTTCTGCTCAATTGGATGTTGATGGCCATGTTTTGCCATTCTGGAGTCAGATTCTTCAGAAACTTGACGTTGACCTCGTACTTGGTCTTTTCCACTCCCAGTCTTCGTAGATAGTTGACAAATGAATTCAGTCGTTGGTAGGACTCCGTTAGGGATTCGTTTTCCCGGGCCCTAAAACCATCGTAGGAGTTCAGTGCGCTCTCCTTCTGGCTTTCCAAGGCGGTGTCTCTGCCTTGCATCTGTTGTTCGGTCTCAAGCCATACATCCCGTGCACTTGTCAAACTGTCGACTCTGGCGTACATATCGTTCTGGAGAGCCATGATAAGGAGAGTGAGAGCACGTTTGTCAATGAGATGACGAGCCATCTGCTCTCGGGAGTACATGTCTACGGGTTTCTCCACAACGTGTTCTGGTAGCTCAAGGCAGGTGTTCGTCCATGGAACTGCTGCTACTGTGACCGTCGGTTTGATCGGGCCTTCACGAATGGACTTCATGAGGTTCTCGTCAAGTAGGTCGAGAAAGTGGATCATCCGTCGTTTCCACTGCTGATACTCGCCCATGACCAGTACCGGAGGGCGAGTCTCCGACCCGATGCCTATGATTTCTTTCGACATCTCGTTCTCTTGAGAGGATCTCCTTTGATTAAATCACTTGGCTTTAAAAGAAACTTTTCGAAAATTCTGATACCTTGAGCGCCTCGGGACACAAATAGCTTAAAAAAAACTTGAAAATTTTGAAAAACGTCTAAGTGTCGGATTTGAGAAAAAAATTTGAAAATTTCCGGGCTCAAAGAGGCGAAATCCGATTCGGAAACTGAGGTTTTCCGATTTGGATTTGGCTCAAAAGGTAGAATTCGGATTACTCTATTTTCCGATTCGGAAAACTAGTTTTCCGATCCGGAAAATGATCAGTTCGGAAAAATGGCTCAATTCGGAAAACAACAAAACAAGGAGCAAAACCCCAACTCGGATAGCCAATTTCCCGATTCGGAAAACAACTATTCCGATTCGGAAAAGGCAAAAAGTCCGATTCGTGAAAACGACAAATCCCGATTCGGAAATTTTGAGCTGAAAAATCAGCTCAAGTTTTCCGACTCGGAAAACCTGTCCAGAAGCTCCGAAAATTGATCAAAAACTCACCAAAAACACTTAAAGAATCAGTGTTAAGAGCCCCATTGATGTAAAACTTTTATAAAAACTTTAGGGAACCACTTAACAATTAAAAACAATCAATTAAGTGCTCTTTTTGGATAAAAAATGACCCAAAAAGTTTTAAACAAAAAACTTTTCTGAACGCTTTTAAAATCAAAAACCAAGCCAAGGATCTAACAAAGGATCAGCTCTGATACCAATTGTTTGTCCATAAACAATTAGAAACAGGAAGGAATGGAAATCCATGAAAAAGATGAGCAAAATGAAGATCAATGAATGCTTCAATGGTATTGAAATGATATTGCAATAAAGATTATTACACCTAATATTCTTGAAAAGCATTAACCAAAAAACCCTAAACATCATCTTCTATTTATAGCAACATAGGAGTATGACCGAATTACAAAAGTGGCCCTTGGAGTTTAAGACTCCACTAAACAGGGCAAATAAACTAACTGAAGTTCATGAAACTGAAATTACAATACTGAAATAAAGATAGACTTCTGACTCTTCACAACAAATGAAGGTCTAACAGAACGTCATGTAAGAGTAGTCAGCTAGCTATTACTGATATCAACTTCAGATCATTAGCATCGCTGGCTATATCATTAGCTTGCATCAATAGATGGTGTTGATGGTTTCATAGTGACATGACAATTTGTCTTCAAAGGATACTTAGCTGATGTCAGCTCTCACTGATACTGAACGGAGTCAGTGATCAGCGGTCGCTGATCTCCAAACTATCAGCGAGACAGACTCGCTGAAGTATTGAACTTGTAACAACTCAAATCCAATATTCTAAATTTAACGGAATTAGTTAACGAAAGTAAATAAAGTAACCTTTGCAGCGGGAATAGTAAAATGTTCAAACTTGAATTCGAATTTCATTTAAGAAAAACAACCAACAATTTAAGTAAATCGCAAACCCTTTAAAAAATAAGATACAATGTATCTGATAAATTCACTTCAAAATAAAAAAAAAAAAATACTCAACATTAACAGTCGTTGTCTCTTTTACGTAATTTAACTAAGCCATGGAGTTGATCGGAGCTTCAAGCCAAGCCCTTCCCTTTAACTTTCCCGGAGGAACCTGCAACTAAACGAGAAATCCACAGACGGGTAAGCTTGAAAGCTTAGTGAGCACAAACCACAAACACATGAACATTATATCACAAACCACAACGCATATGAGAACTAGACATGTTATCATCAATGTCCTTACGGTACACGCCGGTAAGAACCATGCTATCACCAATGTCCTTACGGTACACGCCGGTAAGAACCACACACATACTGATATCAGTTTAACACAATGACAATACCCACGGTGGCCACCACCACTACAATGGGTACGCCGTCACACAAACATGCTAGTCTCATAACCACACATATAATCACGTAATTTGTACATAAAGCCACGTATAAGGGTTAATGTACTCACCTTGAGTAACGTCACCACAAATAGTGTCATCACACCACACAATTGTCACCAAAACAATACATGGTTCACAAAAACAATTGCTCAAGAATGACACGTAAAACTCCCATATCGAAAAGCGAGTCTTAGCCATAGCTAAACTACTCCAATTGCCCTCAAATTCTACCCAACATTATTTTAGAACATCCCTAAGATAAGCCCCAAGCCAAAACCTGAAAAAGACCGCACACGAAAAATTCAAAAATCAAAACAGTGAGTTACGCGACCTACTCCCGTGACCTCGGGTCACGGGGTCAGGTCGCGCAACTTTCCTGACCTGACAAACTTCGCGACTTGGCTACGGGAAACACCCCAAAACTCATCCTTACAACCATATTACTCAGCAATTGTGTTATTGAACACCCCCATACCAATATAACATGAAGTAGACTAATTTAAACACAACACTAACATCAAACAACCCAATTCGATCATCAATCGACCGAATTCCCAACTATTAGAACCCTAACCCTTATTCATCCCAATACACCAACAACTAACGAATAAACACAAACAACCACATACCTGGGGTTAGGAACGCGATAACAATCGTACCCCGATGATCAATTTCACCAAGCACTTCCAATCTCCCTTTCGATTGCACCAAATTTCTAAAGCACACACACAACCCTCCAATCTTCCTCTCTGATGATTGACCAACACCAAAAAGAAAGGAATTTGGCTTCTAAAAGATTATACACAAATTATTTACAACCCTCCACTATCACAAATGACACTTCCGACGTTGTACCTTAAAATAATACAATTAACACATTAGCAAAAAACTTGACGAAATCAGTTAAAAACTAACTTTGGAAAATGAGGCATTACAACTCTCCCCCACTTAACAAGATTTCATCCCCGAAATCGATTACGCTAAAACGGCTTCGGAAAATCGCCCTCAACTGGGCTTTCCATTCCCATGTCCATTAACCCCTTGCGATTTTTCCCATTGGACTTTCACTTGCCCAACCCTTTTGTTTCGCAGGGTCTTAGTCCTCCTTTCCACACGACCTTTGGTCTCTCCATATCTTCATTC